>CM062294.1:305642398-306235921 GCA_031216915.1 Pictodentalium vernedei
AGTGACTCTCTTTTGAAAGGATCCGCCAGAAGATTAGTCCAACGCAGACATCTAGTAAGTGGGGGTTTTTGTTTGGAATCACAGCCGTAGGCCTTCCGAGACAACATCTTTTACCCACTGATCATCCATGACATAAATCCAGTTTCTCGTGAAGTTGATAACCTTCAGTCAACTGGTAAGCAAAAGAGGTCTTATTCATCACCTGTATGACTAATCGAGGCTTGTGGAAGGAGAAACTACATCCTCCCTGCGAAGAACCTTGTCCAATCGGCTTATGGGCATCTGACCTATAATCTGGAGCAGACCTGCGCCCCTTTCTCCGAGTTGCTATACTGACGACCTCCTGAGTAAGTATAAGAGGGTTATTGAACCCTCGCGAGGAGTTCCCTTAGCTGTTAGATGATTTAAGTGGAATGGCCTCACTTACCCCGGTCTGCTGAAGCAAGATGTTGCGGTGCAGACTTCAGTAGAAGTGTACTGGAAGCTTTCTTGTAGCCTGTCCAGGATCGAACGAAAGCTTGTCATCAATAGAGAATATCCAGAGTCCGGAGCGACTCGGAGAGAGCTTTTCACCTTGTCATCTATAAGTGATGACGACGTAAGGGCAGCATCATGTCTGATCAACTCCCAATTTGCCACTGTCAGTGAAGAGTTGTACGTGGCATACATGACTGCCTTGGAAAGAACTCTAAGCTAGGAACAATGTCCTCAAACTCCTTCCCATTAAGACGTTGCACCATAGCTCTGGTGAGGTGATCTGCATAGGACATTGCATCCAGATTCGCTCTATTAGATGAAATAGCACATTCCATCACTTCCGAGCGTATATTGAATGATGCAGGTAGGGACATATTTTCATCCCCGGCCTGCTCATCTAAACACTCTCTGGACATCTTCTCCAACCATTTTAAATGAACATGGTCTAAGGAATGGTATATTTATTGAAGATGTCGATAAGAAACTGCCTTCCACTTAGCACTAGAGAGGTTGAATATGGTGTTGTTAACATGGCCAAAGCGTTGTTAACATGGCCAAAGGCCTCAGACACCTGTCGAGACTGTTTCGGGAAGGAAAGAACATCCTCTTTCCTCCACACTAAATCTGCTTCAGAGACGACAGTGGTTTCTCTATAGTAGTCGCAGCTTGCTGATCAGGTGGAACAAAGTCAGTATAGTACTGATAAATAAAATTCATCGCTACCATACGCTGTTCCAAAATGGAAGGGTAATCCTCTTCCTTGTCCCTTTCACCATCCAACTGATTCAGCTGTGATATTCGGTCATTCGCATCTGCATGTACAGATGACTGGACCGACCCAGCACCGTCCAACAGCTAACCACTGGAGTCTGCGGGAGGCTGCTCTTGCACTTGCTGCGATCAGCTGCACAATCTGAGACAGCAAGTCCGTTACCGAGGCTTGAGGAATAGCGGTCTTCTGTTTTTTCGCCACTGGCTACTCCTGGGACTAAGATCCGGAGATAGATCTCTTCTCCGAACATCCCAATGAACAAACCCTCGGATCGCTAGCTACCTGATGGTCCGATTTCACGGACAAAGACTGGCTCCATCTTCGCGCAACTGGCTGGATATCTGAAGTCGAATAGCTAGCATGCGGTCATGTGTGCTTTTATAATGTAGTGGAGGAAACCGTGACTAAAGCCGACCCCGGCTGCAGTCTAGACGGAGCATCCCGAGCGGCGGGTGGACGTATGCTCCGACTCATGCAAGTTTCTCAAAACAACATTTGGCCCCAAATGTTGTTGGGTTAGAGAGGGACCTTTCCCGCTCACGGTCTTATCAGACCTCGCCAAGCCTCACAAAAAGAAAACTTAGTTCCGGCTTGTGCAAGTTTCTCAAAACCACATTTCGCCCCAAATGTTGTTGGGTTACAGAGAGGCTTCTCCCATTCGCGGTCTTATTAGACCTCACCGAGGCTCCCTAAAAGAAACTTGCTGACTTCATCCCTATTTCAGTCATTGCTGGGTGAGCTTTTGATTTTGAGGTGCTCGCTCTACCCAAATCTACACTTCCTTCGACCGCAACGGACTTACCTGGTGTCACGGCTCCTACGGACAGAGTAACTGCTTCACCGGTCGAGATAGCTGCTTGCAAGGGATTAAGAACACTAACTAGAGGCCTTAACCCTTGCTTATATTCATGAGCACCTTGCAGGTAGCTCTATTTGCTCAAGAGAGTGCGACGATGGTAGCACACTTTGGATGGATGTCACAATACCATCACCATGTACATGTTCCTCTGAAATAGAAACTGAAAAACTTGAATTATATTATGGTGAGAGTTCTGGCATAGGAACCTCACCGCCAACTACATCTTGCGACACCCGTCTCCAATGTCTGTCATGCCCATGTACACAGTAGGACAAGAATCCACAGGAGTGCATCGACTACAGGCAAGGCAACAAGCATGTAAATTCAAGGACGACTTCCTCGTCTTGCATTTAGAGCAGTTAGCTTTCATAATTACAATCAAAAGACAATGTCGATAGCACTCCTACAAACTCCACAACAAAATATATGATAAAGATACATGAATAATAGCAATCAAAATTAAATTTGAAATGAAAGTGTCAATGACACTGTAGCTCAACTTGTCAAGACAAAGACATGCACATGTACAGTATGTGACACAGCAATGACAAACATCTAGGTAATGAACTGATAACAAAGGTACATATAAAGTATTGTAATGGTCTGTACATAAATACTGACTGTTGCCTGTAACAAATGTATAGGTAAAGTATTGTAAAGGTGGGTGACAGTCAGATGCTAAACTAGAAAAGAAAACTTTGAGTCCCAAAGTGGGTCTGACTGAACCCCAAAATATTTGTTCTCATAGCACAGTGATAACAAAGGCACCCCAAAACACACTCGTTCCTGTCCCAAGGTGAAAACAAAGGTACCCAAGAAGTTTTGTGAAGATCAATTCATAAATACGAGCTGTATAGAACTTGTGACAAAAAACTGATTGGACCTAATTTTGGTACAAAATGGCCACTGGCAGCCATCTTGAATTTTGGACCGTACCCAGAAACACTCATTCTCGTCCCAAGGTGATAACAAAGGTACCCAAGAAGTTTTGTGAAGATCGGTTCATAAATACAGCCTCTACCCTGAGCCGTATTGACATGTGTGCTCACATTGTGCAAGTAGCACTGAATAAGTCAAAGTTCATCTAATTTGCATAATTTCTGCACGAAAAAAAACCCCTTAGAATATGTGATGTATTCCATGTTACTAAACATTCATACAAAAATTTATTCAAATCAGAACTTTCATACAGAAGTTCTGTACAAAAGACTGATTGCACTAATTTTGGTACAAAATGGCTGCTGGTGGCCATCTTGAATTTCGGACCACACCCCAAAACACTCGCTCTCATCCCACGGTGATAACAAAGGTACCCAACAAGGTTCGTAAAGATTGGTTCATAAATATGGCCTCTAGTCTGAGCTGTATAGAAGTTGTGTACAAAAAACTGATTAGACCTAATTTCGGTACAAAATGGCCACTGGCAGCCATCTTGAATTTTAGACCGCACCCAGAAACACTCGTTCTCGTCCCAAGGTGATAACAAAGGTACCCAAGACATTTCGTGAAGATCCGTTCATAAATACAGACTCAAGTCTGAGCCGTATTGACATGTGTACTTAATGTGTGTAAGTCGCACTGAAATATCAAAGTTCATCTAATTTGCATAATTTCTGCACGAGAAAAAAACCCGTATTATATGTGATGTATCCCATGGTACTAAACATTCACACAAAAAATTATTCAAATCAGCGCTTTCGTATGGAAGTTCTGTGCAAAAATCTGATTGCACCTAATTTTGTACAAAATGGCTGCCATCGGCCATCTTGAATTTCGGACCGGACCCAAAAACACTCGTTCTCGTCCCACGGTGATACCAAAGGTACCCAAGAAGTTTCGTAAAGATCGGTTCATAAATACGGCCTCTAGCCCGAGCCGTATTGGCATTTGCACTTACAGTGCTGAAATTAACACCAAAAAACATCAAAATTAGTCTAATTTGCACAATTTACGCACGAGAAAAAAACCCGTATTATATGTGATGTACCCCATGGTACTAAACATTCATACAAAAAATTTTTCAAATCAGAGCTTTCATATGGAAGTTCTGTACAAAAAACAGATTTCTGCATCATCGGTACAAAATGGCGGCTGGCAGCCATCTTGAATTTCAGACCGCACCCAAAAACACTCGTTCTCGTCCCACGGTCATAACAAAGGTACCCAAGAAGTTTCGTAAAGATCGGTTCATAAATACGACCTCTAGCCCGAGCCATAGCCAATTGTTGACGTATGGACAGACGGACGGACGGACAGACGGACGGACAGACGGATGACGGGCCATGACAATAGCTCAAATTTGACTTCGTCAAAGTTGAGCTAAAAATGATAAAAAAAATAATTTTCGAATAAATTTTGAGAAAATGCCTAAGTTCCCAAAGGGAACACCATGAGCCCAAGTGCATCCCGATGGAGCCTAAGTGTGAACAAAATCCAAATTTTTTTGAGCTACACTACTGGAATAATAATCAATGTATCCTACAGTAATATAATATAAAATACTACCTATATTTGATGACATTGCCAATGAAACAACATCACGGAAAAAAACGGAAACAAGACAAGCACAAAAAGGCCCAAAGTCAGTAATCAATTTAAATGCTACCAGATGCAAAGCTAGATCTTCATATGACGAAAAAATGATACATCGGAGAGAAAATGCATGACTAAAACGACCTAACACCCCTAGGGTGAGGATGTAACCATGGGGATAAACAGAATAAATATTCTGTAATACACGTTAAACTCCCAAGAAATTTAATAAAAAATTTCAATAAAAAATAGCCAAAAAGACTAGGAGTTTAACAGGAAGGGTTCATGGAAGGATAGGGAAGGAATACTTAACAAACAGTGGATTAATTATTAGCAAGAATGATGTTGACAGGCGTATGTCCCGAAAGATAAAAAATTTATAGTAATTTATATATTTTTTATACTAACCAATGTCCCAGACTTAGCTGGTGCTAACTCTTAAAATTCAGGGCCAAACACAAATTTTGCCCTCCCAATCCCCCAAATTTGCATCAAAATCCAAAAAGCAATGTCCAAAATGGTCCTCCATACTTTTGTCCACTGCACATGCACAGTGTCAAGGAAGTACTGAAATTGGCACCAAATTTTCATTCTTACAACCAGTGCCTGGTAAATGTTATGTAATCAGTGGGAAGGTATGAGTTCCCAACTCATGGGAGGGCCATGCCCGTCTGGGTCATTGGTAGGTATAAAAAATATATAAATTACTATAAATTTTTTAACATTTTTATACTGTACCAATGACCCAGACTTAGCTGAATACAAAAAAAGGCTTGAGGGCCTAGGACATAAAGGAAAATCCAATAGGCTCAATTACATGTAAACAGAATTATCCCCTCAAGGAGAAAAGGAGAAACAGGATTTACATGTATCTTTGTTGTTTATACAAAATAAGAAAGACACATTACCAATCCGTAATTGAGCACAATAACATCAATGATCTCTATTAACATCCAGTATAACCCATTATACTAATTTTTTAAAGGAAAGCCAATAAATAAAGATAGTCCAGAGAATGAGACTCTTTATACCCATTTAAAAGTGTCCGAGGATTGTATTTTAACACTCGTATGACACGTGACATATACAAATGCTTCACACCGAGCTACACTTTAAAAATATTACATGAGATAAACATTAGCTTTACATTTTAAAACCATCCCAGCACCGACTCGGAATTACTGACTCAACAGGAGGTATTCCCTTGCTTTTCACTATAAAGCAGGTGATATAAGGGAACACCATTCCCACCCACCCCCCCCCACCTTCCCCTTGCTCTGGGTCAAACAGCCAAGAACGAAGAGGGCAGCAGGACAGAGTCACTGCTGGAACAGAAAGCCTGCATAACTATAGTTGCAACTGTTTAGTGGACAACATTCTGAGCAACAGATAACGGAGCTAAACATCAAAGGTCGCCAGAAATAGACTCAATATTTCTAAGGGAAAAATTTGTGAATGTAGAAGGCCGAGACCATCAAATCAGTAATAGCAATACTATTAGCATAAGTCCAAGATGTAGACAGCGCCCTCACTTCATGCGCCGAAATCTTAAGCACAGACTGCTGAGTAAAAGATAATTTTTCATAAGCAGTACGAATAGTCAATTGAATCCACCTTGAAACAGAATGGACCGTGATGTTCCTTCTATTAGGCAGCAGAGACAGAAAGAAGCTTTTATGGCCCTTTCTGATAAACTCAGATCTACGTTTGTAAATACGCATAGCTAACTGGACACAGCAAAGGCCTATGGCAGTTTGAGGACGGAAGAGCCTTAATAACAATAGGTTCAGGATACTAATAAGGAGCCTGATTCTTAGCCCAAAATCCAACATTAGTAGTCAAAGCAATAGTATTACCAACACTACGATAGTGAGAATCATCAACAGTTAGTGCATGAAGCTCACTGTATCAAGAGGCTCAAATGGCGCTTCTTTTAGCTTCAGAAGAATCCAAGCTAAATTCCCCTTAGGAATTAACCTAAGGGTTCTAGGTTTATTTATCGAAAAGTTTTTAACTAACTTAGATAAACAGACGTTAGATCCAATTTGTAAGCTATCATGATGAGCATAAGTATACGATAGCATAGACCTATAACCCTTAATAGTTGTTGGCTGCAGTTTGATCTTGTCAAACAAGTAGACCAAAAAATTAGCAATGTCTGGAATGGAGGGATCATAGATATCAATAGAATGATCCCTGCACCAACGAGAGAAAACCTTCCACTTAGCAGCATAATTTAGCAAAGAGGAGGTCCTCCTACAGTTGGAAATTGTGTCCACTGCTCATCCTGTAAAATGCTTGCCGGCAAAAAGGACCGCACAACGGAAATACGTGAAGGTTGAGACCATGCGGGTTGTTATGCAGTGTGTGCAATTTCCCCTGCGACAGAAGGTCCTCCCATGGAGGAAGCTTCCAAGGAATGTCCCATAACAGACACCTGAGTAGATTTATCCCTGGTCTCTGGGGTGACAGAGATGCTACCCACAGAATCTTGCAGTGAGATTGCTTGATTTTTAGCAATATCTGTTGAATCAACAGAGCTGGAGGATACGTGTATCCTATCATTCTGTCCCAAGAGATCGAGAGAGCGTCTACTGCGAACGCTCGAGGATCTGGGCATGGCGACACATGTGTCTGCAACTGATTGTTGAGATGCATTGCAAACATGTCTATCATCGGTCAATCCCATTGGTAGCAGATCTGATTGAATACTCGTTTGTTGAGAGTCCATCCTGACGGCAACATACAACCTTTCCGTGAAAGGGAGTCCGCTATAACGTTCAGACGACCCGGAATATGATGGACCGACAGAAGAACCTGATGCTCTAGGACAAACAGAAGGATTCTCACCATTAAGTTGAACAACGGAATGGAATGAGTGCCTCCCTGGGTCCGAATATATGCTACTACTGTCGAATTGTCGGACAGAATTTGAACATGTGAATTCTGAATAACGTTCATCCAATGACGTAGCGCAAGCCAAAATGACATCATCTCTTTGATGTTTATGTGTTTGTTTAGGAATTGCGGATCCCAAAGACCCTGGCACCTCGAATCTGTTGGGTTCAAAGTTGCGCCCCAACATGTTTGAGACAATGTTCGTTTCGAGCAAATGAATCTTCACACTCCAATTCGGAGTAAAAAATATCTGGAGTGGACGAGTGCGTAGGCGCCCCATCGGAATAAGATCTGTGGCGGCTCCGCACAAACCTATCAGTCGCATGAATTCTCTCACTGTTACTACATCTGAGTGAAGACAAAAGCAAGCATAACAACTGACTAATTTCGCTCTGGGTAACGGCAGACAAGCCAGATTGTTGTGCGTTTCGCAGCTCAATCCCAAGTGAATGAAAGACTTGGACGGAACTAGATCCGACTTCTTTTCGTTTACTCTGAAACCGAGATGTCGGAGCAGTTGAAGCAGACTCTGAACATTGTTCTGAAGCGCTAATCTGTTGCTGTACCTCTGAAGAATGTTGTCCAAGTAGGCCGCCGTCACCGCAGACGAATGAGCTCGGAAATGAGTCATTACCGAGTTCATTATTCGAGTGAAGGCTCAGGGCGCTAGATTCAGACTGAAGCACATTGCTTGGAACTGATTAACGACTCCTAGGACAACGAAGCGAAAAGGTACTTTCTGAACGCCGGATGTACCATGACATGAAAGTATGCATCCTTGAGATCTATGCTTGCAGCATAATCGTTCACTCGAATGCTCGCGCTCACCAATCGAATGGTCTCCATATAAAATATTGGACCTACAATCAGCTTGTTTATCCAGCTTAGATCTATAACTGGATGGAACGAGCCGTCTGGTTTTGGTACCAGGAACAGGTAACTGTAGAAGCTGGGAGATTCCTGGTTTTCTACGCCCTCTATTGCATTCTTCTCCAGAAGAGATTGCACTTCTGATAGAAGCGAATCTCTCTTCTAAAGGTTCGACGGAAGCTGAGTCCAATGAGGACTTCGTGTTAACAGAGGTTTTTCCCTGAAGGACAGTTTTAGGCCTTCCGAAATAACCCCCTGAACCCATCGGTCATCCGTAATTGACAACCAATTGGTTAAGAATCTTGACAGCCTTCCGCCCACTGGAGCGCAATAGAGGTTCTGACCATCACCTCCTGGACCTGCGAGGCTTGCGGGAGGAGAAACTATGTCCTCCCTGACCCACACCTCAACCAGTCGACCTAGGGGCATCTGACCGGTTGTCTCGGCCAGCATTACGTCCGCTATCTGAGTCACTACTCTGATGGTCTCTAGAGTAAGAGGTAGAGGTTTTCTTAGAACCTCTATAGGAACTTCCCTTGGACGTACTCGCCCCAGAAGTCCCTGACTTACTCGTCTCTGCTGAGTCCGTTTTTTTCGAAACCGACTTAAAGAGCAGAGAATCCGAAGCTTTCTTAGTAATCTGATCGTAGATTAGCGAAAGCTTACCATCAAAGAGAAGCTCTCCTGAAACCGGAGCGACTCGAAGAGAGTTTTTCACCTTAGATTCCACTCTTGTGGATGAAGCCAGGGCAGCATCACATCTAACTCCAAATTTGCCACTGAAAGGGTGGAGTTATACATGGAATATGCTACAGCCCTCGAAAGAACTCTCAAGGAAGTTTGAACATCCTGGAATTTTTCTCCATCGAGACGTTATGATAACGCTCTGGTAAGGTGATCTGAGTAAGATAAGGCGTCTAAACTCGCTCTGTTAGACGAGATTGTCGTCTCCAACGTACTGGAGAGAATCGACATAGACGCCGGCAATGACAACTCAAAGTCTTCTGCCTGGTCGTCTAAATGCAGAGGAACTCTCGGAACGCCCTGTCCTGCCATTTCAAATCTATTTCTACTGTTGATGAACGGCAGATGTAGAGCATGAGACGATAAGAAACTGGATCTGCCAGTTTTAGAGGCTAGCCTGAAAATAGCGTCATTCAGCAATTTGAATGACATTTCTGGACTGGGCCGGAAACTCAGGCGCGACGTCCTTAGCCCAGCCAAAAAAGTCTGTGTCCAGTGACGCTATCAGTCTCTTATCTGGTATCGAAGCTCTGGTCCGGAGGAACAACTTCTGGAAGGTGTTGCCGGATGAAATCTACGGCCACCTTATGTTGTTCTAGAAGGGAAAATTCCAGCTCCCAGATTCCCTTTCACCATCTGACTGGACCAAATGTGAATCTCGGTCGTCCCTTTCTGACACTGCAGGGGAGCATACCGACCCAGCTTCCTCAGACAGTTCCTGATCTGAAAGAGTTTCTGAAGGTTGCTGGGATGCTGCGATGAGTTGTGCTATCTGTGATAGCAAGTCCGTCACGGAGGCCTGTGGAGCCGCGGTCTTACATTGTTTAGCCGCTGGAAGCTCCTGGGACGGTAACTCTTGCATAATTCTTTTATGCAAACTTCCTGACTGGTAAGGCCTCATGTCCTTGGCTACTAGATGCAGTGACCTGGTCGACGTGAAATCCCTGGTCGGCGAAGCAGGCTGGATATCTGTGGGCACGTAGCCAAGGTGCGGTCATGTGTGCTGACGTGTGGATGAGGAAGCCAGTAGACTAGCTGGGCCCGGCTGTCTATGTGCCGGAGCATCCCGACCAGGAGGAATGGATGTATGCTCCGACTGACAAACGTTACAAAAACATCTGGGCCCAGATGTTGTAAGAGAGAGGGACCTCTCTCGCTCGCGGTCCGGGTAGACCTGAACGAGCTAGCTACCAGACTGTCTGGCTTCCTCCGTTCCATCCTCCGATCCGTCGTCACCGGGTGTGCGTGATCTGAGTTTATAGGGGTCACAACACCCCTTCTCCTCTCCTGGACCGCAACGGACGAACCCAGCATCACATCACCCACTTTACGAGGGATAGCTTCACTGGGCGAGCTAGCTGGCGACAAAGGTCGTCAATCCTACTAAGGATCTGGGCACTTGTCGTATTTCGTTGAGCACTTTTGCCGCTAGCTCTTCATTTGATTGTGACGACGGTAACACACTTCCTGAAGAGATCACGGAAACATCACCCTGTTCTTGTTCCTCTGAAAAAGAGACTGAAAAACTAGAGTGACCCTGTGGCGAGAGGACCGGCATGGACCTCTCGCCACTAACAATATACCGTGACACACGTCTCCAACATTTGTCATCCCAATTGGCACAGACTGAGCAAGAATTAGTGCGAGTACATTGACTACAGCAAATACAATGAACATGACAATCAGAGGAAGACTTTGTCGATTTACAATTTGAACAATATTCTTTCATATTTAGAAACAAGAGGCCCCAGGGGGCCTGCGGGTGCTCACCTGACATGGTAGTCTATTTATATTATTTATTTATTGGTGTTTAAGGTCACATACTTATGCACAACGGCTAATCGTGACCGTGACAGTTTTACGGGTGGAGGAAGCCGGAGTACCCGGAGAGAACCACCGAGCAACGACGAGCAGCTGTCAGCTCTCCAACATCGTAACTCTGAACTCTGCACCGCAGCACAGGCAGGGTTAGATTGGTTGAAGACATGCGCACCATCGACGTGCAGTACGCCTCAGTACACAGCGTCATCGTGCCCCCATGTAGGCAATCGGGGTGAAGTGTCTTGCCCAAGGACACAACGCGGTTGCCGCAGGTGGGATTCGAACCGAGGACCTCTCGGCTTGCAGCCTGCACCTCTACCAACTGAACCACCGCGCCCCACATGGTAGTCTAAATATCAAACCAGGGACTTGAATAAGCTGCATATGCCCCTCCTAAGAAAAGCGTATACCAAATAGATGAAGCGATTGTGCCCACACAATACACAGGATTTTCCTTCTATTTTCAGTTCCTGCACTTTTACGTCCCAAAATTGAGATAAACGCATAAAAAAACAGAATTTTTTCCCAAACAAAATATTTTCAGCCTAAATTTTTTTTTTCTTCTTAAAACGCATAAAAAACCAAAAAAATAATTTCCGGATTTTGGTCTTAAATTTTCTAAGTCCCACCCAGAACCCAAATGTTCAGTGTAAAAAAAAAAATTTTTTTTTTGTCTTAAAATTGACCGAAATGCATAAAAAACCAAAAAAAAAAATTTCGGATTTTGGTCCAAAATTTTCTTAGTCCCACCTGGACCCCAAATTTTCAATGTAAAAGAAAAAAAAAATTTTTTTGTCTTAAAACTGACCGAAATGCATAAAAAACAAAAAAAAATTTTCAGGATTTTGGTCCAAAATTTTCTAAGTCCCACCCGGACCCCAAATTTTCAGTGTAAAAAAAAATACTTTTTTTTTGTCTTAAAACTGACCGAAACGCATAAAAAAAAAACCCAAAAATTTCCGGATTTTGGTCCAAAACAGTCTGCAACGGGACCCCAGATTTTCAGCCTAAATATGAACCCAGGGACTTGGCTTGAACAAACTTGAATCTCACCCCCATAAGGATGCTGCATACCAAATATCAAAAGATTATTATTGGTAGATCTGAAGAAGATTTTTAAAAAATACTCCTCATACTGCACTAATTTAAACATTTGGGCTCCTATAGAAAGCCCAAATATGGACCCAGGGAATTGATTTCAATAAACATGTGAAACAATCTTCCAAAGATGTTATATGTGAAATTTCAAAGCTTTTGGAGCAGTGGTTTGGGAGAAAAGTAGTCTTATATGTTCTTCCCATTACCCACAGTGTTAAAAAATGCTGACTCAGCACTTTTTCAAAGTCCCCAAAAAGTACCCCATGGTAAAACCGATGGCAATTTTTTTTGACCATTCCATTCTGTTGGTCCTAAGGAAGCTTCACAATAAATAAGAATTCTCAGCGCCATGTAGTTTTGGAGATATGGGCGTTTTAATTATTTTCTATTTTTAGCTCCTGCGGCTCCCATGGGGCGACGGGAAAATTTTTTTTGCATAAATTAAGTACTTATGATCCAATAAGCCCTCATATTAAATTTGGTCAAAATTTGCCTCTCGGTTTGGAAAATAGAAATATTCTTGCCCCTCCCATTATGACGCCAAATATAGCCCCACAAACTTCTCTTGAACAAATCTGAGTCTACACCTCAAAAGGAAGCTGCACACCAAATATCAAGACTCTGCTACTGCTGCTTCATGAGAAGACAATTTTTTAAGATTTCAGCACACTTTTTGGATGTGGCCCTACCAATGGGCGAGGCAATTTGATTTGAACAAAATCAAATTGCGATGTCATAACAAACTATTATCTCAAATATCAATTAAATTGGTTCAGCAGTTTGGGAGGAGAAGATGCAAACACCATGTTCACGGACGACGGACGGTGAGTGATCACTGTAGCTCTCCTGACTGAAAGTCAAGTGAACTAAAAATATTAAACAGACGTAGTACTCGCACTAACCCTTGAAAATACAAAGATACATAATAATAATATAATCCATTACAAAAATTTCGAAAAATAATTCAAAAGAAAAAATTTTGAGATGAGCCCAAGTTCCCAAAGGAAACGATGAGACCAAATGGATCCCAAAAAAGCCTAAGTGTGGACAAAAATTTTAAAACATATCTAAAAATTAATGTTACACTTAAGGACAATATTAATGTATCTGGCTATGAACAAAACCTTAGAGAAGACAAGGAATCACTGTCAGAAGTAACCGTTGTCAATGTGAACAAAAGTGAATAAAAACCGAAAACAAGACTCCAGGCACTGAAAATATGGACCGAAATCAGTAACCAATTTTAAACACTATCCGATGTAAAACAGAAACTTCCACAGAAGAAACTGCAGTACATCGGATGGTAGATGGATGACCAAAACTCCTAAATGTAACCATGGGGAAAACAGAATAAACATTCTGTAACTATGCTAAAAACTCCCAAGAAATTTCAGTTAAAAAAATTTCCAAAATTATGCTAAAAGCATGGGAGAGTAGCTAGGGGGGTATCAAGGAAAGAGAGAGAGGAAACACTGAACAAACAGTGAAGATTTCATAGCAAGAATGAAAACATCAGGCCCATGCCCCAAAATTAGTAAACATGAAATAATTTTACATAAAAGTTAAAAAATTTATAGCAATTTATATATTTTTTATACTTACCAATGACCCAGACTTAGCTGGTGCTAACTCTAACAAAACCAGGGCCAAACACAAATTTTGCCCCCCAATCCCCAAAATTTGCATCCAAAACCAAAAGAAATCATGTCCTATAGGACCTCCATACTTCGCCCCTACTTGTCAAGGACGTTCCGAAATTGGCGCCAATTATCATTCTTACTGGCAGTGCCTGGTCAGCGCTATGTGCTCAGCGGGGAGGCAAGAGTTCCCAACTCCTGGGAGGGCCATCCCCGTCTGGGTCATTGGTAAGTATAAAAAATATATAAATTACTATAAATTTTTTAACATTTTTATACTGTACCAATGACCCAGACTTAGCTGAATAGTAAAAAGGCTGGAGGGCTTAGGACATAGAGGAAAATCCAATAAGCTCAACTATATAATATAGAGGCAACCCCTTAAGGAGAAAAGGAGTATTAGGCTTTACATGTATCTTTCTTATTTAATGTTAAATTAGAAAGATACAATACCCTTCATAATTGAGCACAATAACATTCATGTTCTCTATTAACATCCAGTATAACCCTTTATACTAATTATTTTTAAAGTAAGCCAATAAATAAAGTTAGTCCAGAGAATTGAGACTCTTTATAATCTTTTAAAAGTGTCCGAGGATTGTATATTAACGCCCGTTTGACACTTGACATATACAAATGCTTCACACCGAGCTACACTTTAAAAATAAGACATGAATGAAATTAACATTAATATTACACTTTAAAACCATCCCGGAAGCGAATCAGAAATACTGACTTGGAGGAGGCATTCCCTTGCTTTTCACTATAAAGCAGGTGACCTAAGGGAACACCCGCCCCCCTTCCCCTTGCCCTGGGTCAAATAGCCCAGAGCGAAGAGGGCAGCCGGACGGAGTCACTGCCGGAACAGAAAGCCTGCATAACTATAGTTGCAACTGTTTAGTGGACGACATTCTGAGCAACAGATAACGGACCTAAACAATGCAGGTCTCCAAAAATGGACTCAATATTTCTGAGATAAAAATTCGTAAATGTGGATGGCTGAGACCAATAAGCAGCCTTCATTAAATCGGTAATAGCAACACTATTAGCATAAGCCCAGGAAGTAGAAAGAGCTCTTACTTCATGAGCAGAAATCATAAGCACAGACTGCTGAGAAGAAGATAAATCTTCATAAGCAGTACGGATAGTTAATTGAATCCATCTAGCAATAGAATGGACCGAAATGTCCTTTCTATTAGGCATCAAAGACAGAAAGAAACGTTTCCGTCCCTTTCTGATAAACTGAGATCTCTGTTTATAGATACGTAACGCTCTAACAGGACAGAGTAAAGGCCTACGCCCGTCTGAAGACGGAAGAGCCTTAATAACAATAGGTTCCGGATATTTATTAGGAGCCTGATTCTTAGCTAAAAAACCCACATTAGTAGTGAAGGTGATAGTGTTCCCAACACTACGATAATGAGAATCATCCACCGACAGTGCATGAAGCTCACTAACTCTTCTAGCAGAAGAGAAAGCTAAGAGAAAAGCTGTCTTATAAGATAAGAATTTGAAATCTACTGTCCCAAGAGGTTCAAATGGCTTTTCCTTCAATTTAAGAAGAACCCAAGCTAAATTCCACTTAGGAATTAATCTAAGAGTTCTGGGTCTATTTATCGAAAAGTTTCTAATCAACTTAGATAAAGAGACATTAGATCCAATTTGTAAACTATCATGATGTGCATAGGTATCAGATAACATAGATCTATAACCCTTTATAGTAACAGGCTGCAGTTTGATTTCGTCAAACAAGTATACTAGAAAGTTTGCAATGTCTGGTATAGAGGGATCGAATATATCTACAGAATGATCCCTACACCAACGACGAAAAACCTTCCACTTAGCCGCATAGTTTAGCGAAGAGGAGGTCCTCCTACAGTTAGAAATCGCGTCCACTGCTCGTCCTGTAAAGTGTTTGCCATGCAAGAAGGACCGCACAACGGAAAAATGTGAAGGTTGAGACCTTGCGGGTTGTGATGGAGTTGGCGCGATTTCCCCTGCGAAAGAAGATCCTCCCGTAGAGGAAGCTTTCGCGGTAGGTCCCACAACAGACACCTGAGTAGATTTATCCACGGTCTCTGTGGCGACAGAGATGCTACCAACAGAATCTTGCAGTGAGATTGTTTTATCTTTAGCAATACTTGTTGAATTAACGGCGCTGGAGGATATGCATATCCTATCATTCCGTCCCAAGGGATCGACAGAGCGTCTACTGCAAATGCTCTTGGATCCGGACACGGAGACACATACGTCTGCAACTGATTGTTGAGATGTGTCGCAAATAAGTCTATCATTGGCCGTTCCCATTGGTAGCAAATCTGATTGAATACTTGTTTGTTGAGAGTCCACTCCGACGGCAACAAGCGACCCTTTCGTGAAAGGGAGTATGCTAGCACATTCAGACGACCCGGTATGTGACGGACCGAAAGAAGAACGTGATGTTCTAGCACAAACAGAAGGATTCTTTCCGTTAGATTGAACAACGGAACTGAATGAGTGCCTCCCTGATTCCGTATATACGCCACTACTGTCGTATTGTCGGATAGGATTTGGACATGAGCATTGTGAATAATGTCCATCCAGTGACGTAACGCAAGCCAAATTGACATCATTTCCTTGTTTATGTGCTTGCACAGGAATTGCGGATCCCAAAGACCCTGGCATCTCGAATCCGTTGGGATTAATGATGCACCCCAACCTGTTTGACTGGCATCCGTCATAATGGTAAAACTCAGATCCGGCAACTGCAGTGGAACTCCCTGAGTTAACCACTGAATGTTTGCCCAAGTCTGAATCTCTTGTTTCACTTGATCTGACAAGAGAACGTCTACCTCAAGCGAATGAATTTTCACACTCCAATTCTAAGTCAAGAAAATTTGAAGAGGACGTGTGCGAAACCGCCACATCGGAATGAGATCCGCGGCGGCTCCGCACAGACCTATCAGTCTCATAAATTCTCTCGCCGTGACTTTGTCTGCGTGCAGACAATAGCGAGCGTAACAACTGACTAATTTCGCTCTGGTTAACGGCAGACGAACGAGATTGTTGTGCGTCTCGAAGCTCATTCCCAGATGAGTGAATGACTTGGACGGCACCAGATCCGACTTCTCCTCGTTTACTATAAAACCGAGACGTCGGAGCAATAGAAGAAGATTCTGAACATCGTTCTGAAGCGTTAACTCGTTGCCGTACCTCTGAAGAATGTCGTCCAGGTAGGCCGACGTTACCGCAGACGAATGAGCTCGGAAATAGATCATTACTGAGTTCGTTACCCGAGTGAAAGCCCAGGGTGCTAGATTCAATCCGAAGCACATCGCCCAGAACTGATACACCACTCCTAGGACTGCGAAGCGTAGGTACTTTCGGAATGTCGGATGTACCATGACGTGAAAGTACGCATCTTTGAGATCTATGCTTGTTGCATAATCGTTCACCCGAATACTCGCTCTGACCGATCGAATCGTCTCCATATAAAACTTCGGAGCGACGATCAGCTTGTTTATCCAGCTCAAATCTATGACTGGACGGAACGAGCCGTCTGGTTTCGGAACCAGAAACAGATGGCTATAGAATCTCGGAGATTCCTGGTTTTCTACGACCTCTACCGCGTTCTTCATTAAAAGAGACTGCACCTCTGATAACAGAGCGTCTCTTTTCTGCGGATTTGACGGAAGATGAGTCCACTTTGGACTTCGAGTTAATGGAGGCTTTCGTTTGAAGGATATCTTTAGACCTTCCGAAGTCACTCCTCTCACCCAAGGGTCGTCCGTAATCGACGCCCATTCTTGTGAAAAGCTCGACAACCTTCCGCCAACCGGTACGCGATAGAGGTTTAAGCCATCACCTCCTGGACCTGCGAGGCCTGCGGTAGGAGAAACCACATCCTCCACGGCCCGCACCTTGCCCCGTCAACCTCGGGGCGTCCGACCGATTGTCCCGGCCTGAAGGACGTCCCGAACGAAAGTCGCTACCCTGACGGTCTCTCGAATAAGACCAAGAGGACGCACCGGAACCTCTATAGGAACCTCTCTTGGGCGCATTAGACCCAGAAGTGCCTGTCTTAGACGTGTCTGCTGTATCCGACTTCTTAGGAGCAGATTTGAACAACAGAGAATCCTTAGCTTTCTTTGTAATTTTATCATAAATAGCAGAAAGCTTGCCGTCAAAGAGAAGTTCTCCTGAGACCGAAGCGACTCTAAGAGAGTTCTTCACCTTAGTATCCACTAGTGTGGATGTAGCTAGGGCTGCGTCACGTCTAACCAACTCCAGATTTGCCACTGAAAGGGCGGAGTTACACGTGGAATAAGCTACTGCCCTTGAAAGAAGTCTTAAAGAGGATTGTATATCCTGAAACTCTTTCCCCTGAAGGCGCAGTGATAACGCCTTAGTAAGGTGATCTGCGTAAGATAAGGCATCTAAATTGGCTCTGTTAGACGCAATAGCTGTTTCCAACACCGCGGTTGGAATAGAAGCCGACGACGGTAATGATAGCTCTAAGTCTTCCGCCTCGTCGTCCATATGCAGAGGAACTCTCGGTATACCCTGTCCTGCCGTATCGAATTTATTCCTCGCATTAATGAAAGGCAGGTTGAGAGCATTAGCGGACAAGAAACCTGCTTTCCCCGTCCTGGAAGCAAGTTTAAATATAGCGTCGTTCAATAATTCAAATGTTCTTGCAACATTATTGGACTGCGACGGAAACTCGGGAGCGATGTCCCTGAACCGCTCAAAAAATTCAGAGTCCAATGACGCTATAATTCTCTTGTCCGGAACCGCAGCAGTCTGGCCCGACGGAACAACTTGAGGGAGAAAGTGCCGGATGAAGTCCACGGCAGCTTTATGTTGTTCCAAAAGGGATAGCTCCAAGTCATCCGTATCCCTTTCACCATCCGGTCGGACCTCATGATGTTCCCGGTCGTCCGCCCCCAATGCTTCGGCGGAGCGTACCGACCCAGCACCGTCGGATAATTCTCGATCCGACACCGTTTCTGTCGGCTGCTGTGATGCTGCGATAAGCTGTGCTATCTGCACAAGAATGTCCGGCGTCGAGACCTGCGGAGGCGCAGTCTTTCGCTGCTTCGCCGAGGGCAGCTCCGCATCAGATGGCTCCCGCATACTTTTCCTATGCGAACGTCCGGAGTCCATCGGTCTCGAATCCCTGGCTGCCAGATGGTGTGACCTGGTCGCCGAAGAATCCTTGATCGGCGAAGCTGGTAATATATCGGCGGTCACGCAGCCAAGGTGCGGTCGTGTGCGCTGACGAGAAGAGGAAGCCTTAACAGTCTCCGCGGACTGCTTATACAACGGAGCGTCCCGAGCGTCGGACGTATGCTCCGCTAAAGACACATTTTGTACCACAACATCTGGTCCCAGATGTTGTTGTACGAGAGAGGGGCCTCTCTCGCTCGTGGCCCGGCTGGACCTGGACGAGCTAGGAACCGGACTCAAAGGCTTCCTCCGTTCTCGCTTACTATCCGCCGTCACTGGGTGTGCATCTATTATGTTTATAGTGCTCGCATCACCCAAAATTTCCTCCTGGACCGCATCGGACGAACCCGGCTGCCGAACCATTCAGTGAATGGACGCTACACCGGGCGAGCTAGCGGACGACATTTGTCTAATCTCCATGAGCACTTTTGCCGCTAGCTCTGAATTCATTTGTGACGACGGACGCACACTTGTAGAAGATAACATGGAAACATCACCCTGTTCTGGTTCCTCTGAAATAGAAACTGAGAGAGTAGAGTGACCTTGCGGAGAAAGAGCCGGCATAGCCCTTTCTCCAGAAACAACATATCGTGACACACGTTTCCAATGTTTCTCATCCCAATATTCACATATAGGACAGGGATTAATGCGAGAACACTGACTACAATTAATACAATGATCATGAAAGTCAGAGGAAGATTTCTTCCTATTACAATTTGAACAATGTCCCTTCATTGTGAAAGAACAACAATCCTAGTTACTCGCAAAAACCCCTGACACAAAGATACATAATAATATGATCCATTAATAAATGAAAAAACAATTGCAAATCAAAATAATTTTGAAAAAATATTTTTTCAGCGAAGCCCAAGTTGCTGAAAAGTAACGTTGAGCCCCGATGGATCCGATGGCAAAGTGTGGTCAAAAATTTTAAAATTATATTAAATAATTAATGAGACACTTACGGATAATATAAATGTATCTTATAGTGAGATAAACTACAGCAAAGGCAAACAGCCCCCCTCAAAAAAGGCTGTTGCCAATGTAAACAAACAGTGTAAAAACACCAGAAAACATGACTCCAGGCACTGAAAAAACTGGCCCGGAATCAGTCATCAAATTACACTCTATCTGATGCAAAACAGAGACTCCCAGGGGAGAATCTGCAGAACATCAGATGGAAGATGCAGAACACAAACGTTATACACCCATGGGTGAAAACGTAACTATGGGGAAAATAACAGAAAACATTCTGTAACCAAGCAACTCTCCCAGGAAATTTTAGAAATGAAATTTCTCAAAAATATGCCAAAAGCATGGGAGAATTGCAAGGGGGGACTTTAGAAGGCTAGGGGAGAGGAAACACTGAATAAGCAGTGCAACATTTAGCAAGAATGACAACAAGAGGCCCATGCCTCGAAAATAGGCAACTTAACATAATTTCATCAAAAAATTTTAAGTACAGCCCTGATTATTTTTTGTCACTTCTTTTTCCTCTCCTCCTTCTATCCTCCTTAGAATCACATTTTCTCCAAAAATTACGTGTCTGGCATCCTTTAAACTGAAATTTACAAGCACAAAGATCAGTGAGATGTTGACTGATGAAGGGCCAAACAGAGAATGATAATTGGCACCAATTTCGGGACGTCTGCGTCACTGCGCATGCGCAGTAGAGGCGTAGTATGGAGGTCCTTTAGGACATGATTTCTTTTTGTTTTGGATGCAAATTTTGGGGATTGGGGGGCAAAATTTGTGTTTGGCCCTGGTTTTGTTAGAGTTAGCACCAGCTAAGTCTGGGTCACTGGTACAGTATAAAAATATAGGCAACTTGACATAATTTCATAAAAAATTTCAAGTACAGCCCTGATTATTTTTTGTCACTCCTTTTTCCTCTCCTCCTTCTATATCCTCCTTAGAATCACCATTTCTCCAATAATTACGTGTCTGGCATCCTTTAAACTGAGATTTACAAGCACAAAGATCAGTGAGATGTTGACTGATGAAGGGCCAAACAGAGAATGATAATTGGCACCAATTTCGGAACGTCCTTGACACTGCGCATGCGCAGTAGGGGCGAAGTATGGAGGTCCTATAGGACATGATTTCTTTTGGTTTTGGATGCAAATTTTGGGGATGGGGGGGAAAAATTTGTGTTTGGCCCTGGTTTTGTTAGAGTTAGCACCAGCTAAGTCTGGGTCATTGGTACAGTATAAAAATATTATAAGTTACAGCCCTGAACACATCCTTCCACTGTTTCTTCCTCTCATCCTCTTATTTCATCCTTGGATCCACCATTTCCTTCATGATTTTGTGTCTGGCATCATTTTAACTGAGATTATAAGCACAAATATCAGTGAGATGTTACTGATTGAAGGGCCAAACAAAGAATAAAGGTTTGGCGCCAATTTCAGTACTTCCTTGACACTGCGCATACGCAGTGGACAAAAGTATGGAGGACCATATAGGACATTGATTTTTTTGATTTTGATGCAAATTTGGGAGATTGTGGGGGGCAAAATTTGTGTTTAGCCCTGAATTTTAAGAGTTAGCACCAGCTAAGTCTGGGTCATTGGTACAGTATAAAAATATGGGAAACATGAAATAATTTTGATAATTATTGTAAAGGTACAGCCCTGAAGTCTCAAACCACCGTTGTTCACTTCCACCATCCATTTATAGCCCTGAATCCACCAATTCTTTCATTGATTTGTGTCTGGCATCCATCAACAACAAAAATGTGGAAAGACATCCCTAATCATATCAGAGAAGATCCTAACCTTTGTAATTTTGAAGCGTACCTCATTTAGGACAAGTGCTGCCCTCCATCTTTCTATTAACAATCTAAATCTCGTCTCGGCCAAATTTCCCACTGTAGACTGCGACTTAACTGTAGTAATCTTAATGCACACATATGTGACAATCATTTGAAACCATCTCCTAATTGCTCCTTTGGCACAATTGAAACAAATAATAATTTCTTACTCAATTGTCCACTTTACTCTGACGAACGTTATGAATATTTTGGAACATTCCCTGATGATCTTGATGCAGACGTGCTATTATTTGGATCTGAAACATTAACTACAGAGGAAAACAGTCTTGTTTTTAATCTAGTTGAACAGTTCATTCTCGCTACGAAAAGATTTTGTTCATCCACCTAGATCATAACCCTGACCCAAATTATAGGCTTGTCCCCCTGTCCACATTGAGACTGATAAATCGTAGAGTCTTGTATATGGCTCATCAAAGTACAATACCTGTTCACAATTTTGACAATGTGCACGCATAATGTGAAATTACACCTGATATTAGTGGTGTTGCCAACGGGTTACCGTCCTTGGGTTGGGGTCAATGACCATTGCTTCCATGACATAACACAGCTCCATTTCCAAAATCATTTCATCATTTGTGTTTCTCCTATCCTCTTGATGTATGTTCGTTTGATTTGCTCATCAAGTGGAAACGGCTAAATATAAGCTTGCATGCTTACTGCTGAATCCATATATTCGGTAAACTATTTTACATTTTGAGTTTACAAAATAAATATTGATTAAACTAAAATGGGAAACATGAAATAATTTTTATAATTATTATAAAGTTACAGCCCTGAACATGTGAAACCACCGTTGTTCACTTCCATCATCCATTAAAAGCCTTGGATCCACCAATTCTTGCATTGATTTGTGTCTGGCATCCTCAAAAAAGGAGATTTTAAAACACAACAGTGTTGTGTCCTTGAGTAAGACACTCCATCCCAATTGCCCACGATGGGGCATGACAGCATTGTGCACTAAAGCGTAGTTCACGTTGATGGTGTACTTGTCTTCAACCAATGCTAACCCTGCTTGTGTGGAGTTAGTATGTTAGGGAGTCTGATAGTTGTTTGGCATTGGTTCTCTCGGAGTAGTCCGGCTTCCTCCACCCATAAAACAGTCAGACACGAGGTGACCCTGGCTGTCAAAAGTGCCATTAAACCCCATTAAATAAATAAATAAATAAATAAATAAATAAATAAATAAATAAATAAATAAACCAATTCAATCTTGTTGGAGTCCAATTTTTTTAAATTATGGGAAAAAATGGCTTCCTGAAATTTTAATATTTCGACATCAGTAAGCAGATGGTTAATTCTTTGCATGCTGTTGACAGATATTTCTCCCCAGTACAAGGTTTCCCTTGTCATTGAAATCAATATAATTTGGACACATTTAATCACATTTTCCCTTGGTAAATTGAATTGATTTTTTCACCAATGATTTCTTGTGTTATATTTAGATTAATTTTTCATCAAGTCTTGTCATGGCCACTTCAAAACAGCCATGACTTGATTTGATGAAAAATATCTTGAAAATACTTAGCAGGTTAAGAGTTAACAAATCATTTTTGTGACTTCTTGACTTGTGCTGAATATCTGTGACATGGTTCCCTCTATTTTTCATGAAAAAAAATCAAGGACTTTCAAGTACCTTTCAAACTAAAATTCAAGGACTTTCAAGTATCATCCCATCTCCAAAAAAACACACTCGAAAATAAAAATACATGTAATACTAAATGAGAACAAACTGTGATTCATGAGTACATGTATACCTAGTTAGTTATATAATGTTAGGCTATGTCAGCAACAAGAGTTTCCAATTTTCCAAAACAATCATTTTAATTCCAGAGAGAAGTAACTGTCAGCAAACTTTATACATAACAATCTTTGAAACTGACTGGAGAAAATATTTAAATTCACCGAGAGAGTTCTTTGATATATTTTCCCAGTGATTCGATGTCCATACTGCACTGGGAAATTAGATCTTTTTTTTTCACTTGAGGACTTCCTTAGAGCATTCGACTGTGTCACTTGGAAGAGCTTTCGCCTTTTCTCCTTTGTCCTGAAACTTGCACTTTCCTGGCATGCTGACCCAAGAGAGTCTGCACACTGATGGCCAATTGCTGCTCACATTACATGCACATGGTTTCTCATTTGCAACCTCATGTCAGAAAACTGGTGATAAAATTAAAATTTTTTAGTAAATTTTGTTTCTTAACATACCTACCACAATTGTTTACAATTGGCTGTAACATAAGTGCAAGCCCTACTTCGGAACTAACTCAAGCTTTTAGAATCTTTTCCAAATGAGTTGGAAAAGTACTAGAGTGCAAAAGCACGAAAAAGATCGAAAAAAGGGTCGAGCGAGACCAGCGCTCGAAATTACAGGTACTCTCTCTGCACACCTCTTGCGCTTACCGAGCGCATGCGCAACAACCGTGACGTCAATTCCGTATTTCCGCCAACGAGAAGTTTGTGATTTAGCGGGGAGGCATCTATATCAAAGATATCCCCAAGGAGGGTGGGCTTCCGGTAAACAATTGTGGTAGGTATGTTAAGAAACAAAATTTACTAAAAAATTTTAATTTCTTTTCAACCTACTCACAATTGTTTACAATTTGCTGAATAAACAATAGAAGGAGGTGAATCACATAACCAATACCAACAAGAGTAGCAGAACGAAAGCAAGGATGGCAGAGAACAAAAACGAAAACCTGTAATGAAGATAGAGAGAAGGCACCTGAAAAGAACAAGGCTGAGCGAAGCGCAACCTCGACAAAAACAAGTTTAACGAGGGTGCACAACAGCCTGAGCAGCAACGAGCGGGCCTGAAGAATAAAGGTCCTCAGATTGCTGCTGAAGGTGGCGGAGATAAAAGGAGGAGAAGGTAGAAGCATTCCTCCAGTAAGCCGCATTCATAACATCCCGGAGCGACCATCTACAGCGGGGAGAGCCTGAATGCAGACGGGAGGAGGTACCGAATCAGGAAGATGATTCTTAGCCAGAAAAGAGCAATCAGTAGTGAAGGTGACACTGTTAGCCTCATTTCAGAAGAAGGCAGAATCAACAGATAGCACATGAAGCTCACTGATTCGACGGGCAGAAGCAAACGCTAGAAGAAAAGCCGTCTTATAGGTGAGAAAACACATGTCGGTCTCAGATAAAGGCTCGAATGGTGCCCCCTCCAAACAGTGCAACACCCATGCCAAGTTCCACTTGGGTGTAAGACGCAAAACTCGAGGCCTCTTCAAAGAAAAGTGCCGAATAAGTTTGGAGAGAAAAAGATTACGACCGATGCACCGCTTTCCCACATAAGAGAAAGTATCAGACAGTATAGACCGATAGCCCTTAATCGTAATAGGCTGGAGGCCCTTGGAGTCAAGAAGAAAAACCAGAAAATCCGCAATTTGAGCGATTGACGGATCACGGTAATTCACACTGTGATCTGCACACCAGTGGCAGAAAACCTTCCACTTGGCGGCATAAGTCATGCCAGTGGAATGTCGCTGCGATGCAGAAATGCACTCCACTGATCGTCTCGAAAAACCTCTACGTCGGAGACTGGACCTGATAAAAAACAGGTGTGAAGGGACAGGCTCGCCAGGTTGTTGTGATACTTCCTGGGCCGACCCTGTGAAAGAAGATCGCGACTTAGAGGTAGACGAATCGGTCAATCGGCCAATAGAGGCCACAGCAGATTGATCCACATCCTCTGTGGAGACAGGGGTGTGATCAGAATGATCCTGCAACTGCAAGCACGAATCTTCGCTAATACTTGAGGAAGAATCGGTGCAGGAGGAAAGGCATAGCCGATCCAACCTGTCCAGTCCAGAGACAGAGCGTCTACTTGCAAATGCCAGAGGATCTGGACAAGGGGAGACAAAGGTCTCTACCTGATGATTCCAGCGAGTAGCGAAAAGGTCGACCTGAGGACAGCCCCACTGCTCGCAAATCGCCTGAAACACCGACCGATGTAGCATCCATTCGGTTGGAAGGAAACTGTCGCGACGGGACAGGGAGTCTGCTAGGACGTTGAGACGCCCGGGAATGTGTCGAATGGACACCCGAGCGTTCACATCCCGCGCCAACAGATCCCGAGACAGCCGATACATGGGAATCGAATGTGTGCCTCCTTGATTCCGTATGTAGGCCACTACTGTCGAATTGTCCGAAAGAAGTAGGACAACATGGTCCGACAGATGAGGGATCCAAAGCCGAAAACTCAATAGAAGAGCAAGGAGCTCCTTCTCGTTGATATGAAGGCCCACCTGCTCGCTGTCCCACTCTCCGTGAGTAGACAGGCTGAGAGGATCCAACGTCGCACCCCAGCCCCGATCGCTGGCATCCGCAGTAAGGATGCGATCGGCCAAAGGAAGATCCAACGGAACACCCTGTGTCAGCCAGGGAATATCTGCCCAAGTGCGGAGGTGACAAAGCAGGGACCGAGGAATAGTGAGTTCCAGGTCCAGCGGATCTACATTCGGACGCCAATGATCCAACAGGAAGTGTTGGAGAGGTCGGACAAACAAGCGACCAAGCGGAATGAGTCTGTCACCGAACAGCAAAGGCCCAGCATCCGAAGGAAAGTCCTGGCCGAGACCGAGGAAGATTAAAGCAGGTCCCGAGTCAAGGCAGAAAGAATTGTCGCCCGAGCCTTGGGGACCGACACTACATTGTGAAGAGTGTCGAAATCCATCCCCAAATGACGGAATCGCTGAGAAGGAAGAAAATCCGACTTCTCGCGATTGACTCTGAAACCTAGCGACACTAGAAGGCAAAAAAACTGCCGGACATCGAACTCCAGAACAGCAGCATCGTGTTGCCGTTGGAGGATGTCGTCTAGGTAGGCTGACGAAGTCACTGCCGACTGAGTGCGGTGGAAAGCAAGCACATGTGACATCAGTCAGGTGAAGGCCCAAGGAGCCAGGTTCAAACTGAACGGGAGAGCTCTGAATTGAAAAACTCGATCCCGAAACGAGAACCGAAGGTACTTCTGTGAAGCCAGATGAATGGGTACATGGAAGTAGGCATCCTTCAGGTCGATACTGGCCGCAAAATCGCCCTGATGAACTGAACGTCGAACCGACTGGAAAGTCTCCATACTGAAACGAGGAGCTATTATGTACTCATTCAGGGTACTCAGATCGATGACAGGACGATATTGGCCGTTTTTCTTCGGCACCAAGAAAAGTCTCGAGTAAAACCCCGGTGAAAGGGTGTTCCTGACCACCTCGATTGCCCCTTTGGAGAGGAGATTGTCAATCTCCTGCACCAGAAGGTCCCGACGCAGAGAATCGGAAGGGACCTGAGTTGGAAGGGGCACCCGAGATAAACTGGGGTGCCGATGGAAGGACAGTCGCAGAAAGGATTGAATGACGTCGAGGACCCAAGAGTCTGACGTTATCTCTGTCCAACGGGCGTAAAACAGCGACAGCCTTCCCCCCACTGGAGGCGAATCGAGGTGAGAACCTTCGCTTGTGGCCTCGACGAGGCCCCCGAGAGGAGAAACCACCTCGGGAAGTGACAGAGTCCCGAGACTTTCCAGCCTGAGGCTGCCAGCGAGCCTGGCCACGTCGGCGCTTCTTATGAGCAGAAGGAGCAGACAGAGGCAGACGCAGCAGCATGCTTGGCGGGCCTGGAACGACCCCCCACCCGCAGCAGCAGGTTGGTCAAGCTGTCTCAGCAAAAGCTGGTCCTTCGAATGACGAAGAACTTCACCACGAACAGCTTCCATGGAACCATGAAACAACTGAGGTCCCACCAAAGAAGCAGACCTCAGAACAGCACGTTGCTTAGAAGGAAGGTATGGAGAAGAATCCAACACCGCATCCCGGCGTGCCAGCTCCAAATTAGCCGAGTTACAGGCGTGAGCGTGTGTCAAGTTCATAAGAGCCTGTGACAAAACGCGAAAAGGCGCCTGAGCGTCATCAAACTCCCCTGGTGGAAAATGTTCAGCCAGAGCAGCGACGACATGGTCCGCAAGAGATAACATACCCAGCATCTCTCGGGACAGGCCCACCATAGACTCAACTACCGACATCGGGAGAACTGCCGACTTAGGCTTAGTGAACCTGAGGGAAGAAGAATCCTCATCCACAGTAGTCATCCCTTGGAAGACTGGTGGAGAGACGGAATCGTACACATGAAACCGCGATGGAGGCAGAAAGGCATCAGCTCGAGAAAAGAAGGAACCCTTGAGGGCCTTAGAACGCATTTTGGCGTCTAAGCCCTGGAAGGACTCAACAACCTGAGCCGATTGCAGAGGACGCAAAGCCCCGGAGCTAGAAGGCTCAACAGGGTTACGGCACTCCACAGTGGACCGCGGCCGGACGGTCACAGACGGCTGGTCGGAAGGTTGAACGTCTGGCAATAAGCCGAAGACGAAATCCAAAGCCTGCCCCAAGACTGACGAGGGGGGCCCATCACCTTCAAGATACTCGTCATCCTCCGTAGCAGAGGAGATGTAGCCCAACTCGGGCTGACCAGCAGAAACCTCCTGTGAATACTGTGCAGTATCCAAGGGGCCAGGCGAGACATCTCGGCGACCGACCAAAGGAGGTTGTGCCTCAGGAGGCACAGGGAGGCCAACTTGAGGGTAGCCAGAAAGCAACCGGGTGAGCGCCAAAATGGCCTGGCGCAGGTCACCCTGAGAATCCGTCGCAGCAGAATCGCCCGACGGAGTGTCCTCCCAATGGACCTTTCTGGTAGAAGAACCCAAATCCTCAGAAGAGACTGACGTCGAATGTCGATCGGCAGACAGAATAGGGACACGGTGAGAAGACACCGGAGGATAGTCCTGATTGTGATGCCCAGGGGCCATCACTGACCTCTGCGAAACAGAAGGTCCTGCCTGCAAATCCTCTAAAGAGACCGATGACGCACGTCAATCGGTAGATGGACCTAGGACACGGTGAGAAGACACCGGAGGATTGTCTCAAGAATGACAGGAACCTGTCATTGGCCTCTGTGCAGCAGACGGCCCCAATTGCCTATCCTCTGAGACCGACGGCAAGCATCGATCGACACCCAGACTCGGAACACAGTGAGGAATCACCGGAGGAAGGTTCCGGGAGTGACAGCTAACAGGGGCTGTCACATGACCACTGCAGAACATCAGGCCCTGGATGCCAACGTCCCAACACCATCCCGCTAGGTGGCACACTAGCAGGGGAAGGTGGAACAATAAACGATTCACTCGAGGGACGAGGAATCGCTGCCAAAGCGACCAGCCGGCTCAACCGACTAGGAGCAAACCTGGCCAGATGAGACGGAGCAGACAGCAAACCCGCACAGCCCCGCCGCGAGGCTGGGGGAGGCTGAGAACACACAGACACACCAGCAGATACAGCCTCAGTCCCCCGAGACTGTAGACCATCCCCAGAGGAGATGGAAGAGCCAGTACCTGTAATTTCGAGCGCTGGTCTCGCTCGACCCTTTTTTCGATCTTTTTCGTGTGATAGTGTATCATCAAAGATTTTCAAATTTAAAGCATATTTGTTTGCGATAAAATTATTTTCCAAGCATTTTTAAAAAATTAGAAATTTTAAGTAATTTATATATTTTTTATACTTAACAATGGCCCAGACTAGCTGGTGCTAACTCAAAAAATAATCCAGGACCAAACACAAATTTTGCCCCCCAGTCCCTAAAATTTGCATGCAAAACCAAAAAATTGATGTCATATCTGGTCCTCCATACTTTTCAGATCTGCGTATGTGCAGTATCCAAGAAGACACTGAAATTGGCACCAACTATCATTCTTTCTATAGATTGCCTGTTAAATGTTATAAACAGCGGGGAGGTATGAGTGCCCACTCATGGGAGGGCCATACCCGTCTGGGCCATTGGTAAGTATAAAAAATATACAAATTACTTAAATTTATAATATTTTTATACAACAACCAATGGACCCGACTAGTTGAATCGTAAAAAGGCTGGAGGGCCTAGGATATAAAGGAAAATCCAATCTCTCAATTACTTCAGTAAAGGATATCTCCTACAGGAGAATAGGAGAAGACAGGAATTATATATGTTTTTCTCCTTTACGAGAAAAGAGAAAGGCATAACACCAACAATGTAATTGAGTATTACATAACATATAATTCTCCATTTAATGCCAGCATAACCTATTATGCTAATTCGGTGAAGGAAAACTAATATATAAAGATAGTCCAGAGAATGAGACTCTTTATACTCCTTTAAAAGTGTCTGAGGATTGTATATTAACGCCCATTTGACCAGCAACATATACAAATGCTTCACAGTGAGCTACACTTTAAAAACAGTACATAAATGAGACACAGTTATTGCTTCACACCGAGCTACACATTAAAACCATCCCAGCACCGACTCAGGACTACTGACACCGGAGGAGGTCTTCCCTTGCTTTTCACTATAAAGCCAGATGATCATAAGGGAAAAAACCTTACCCCCCCCCCCCCCCCTTGTTTTGAGGTACATGTCCTCAGAACGAAGAGGGCAGCGGAACAGAATCAATGCTGGAACGGACTGCCTAAATAACTACAGATGTAACCATTAATGGACGACATTCTGAGCAACAGAAAGAGGACCTAAATATCTAAGGTCACCGGAGATGGACTCTAAATTTCTCAGGAAAAACTTGGTAAATGAAGAGGGCTGTGTCCAGTATGCAGCCTTCATGAGATCAGTAATGGCTATACTGTTAGAATAATCCCAAGAAGTGGACAGTGCTATAACCTTGTGCTCTGATATCTTATTAACCGAATGTAGATCCGAAGATAGATTTTCATAGGCATGTGTATTGCCAACTGAAATCATCTAGCGACTGAATGAACAGAAATATCTTTTCTGTTAGGAATCAATGAAAGGAATGTTTTCTTTCTTTTCTAATAAAATCTGATCGACGTTTATTTTTGCGCATAGCCCTGACTTTACACAGCAAAGGTCTATGGTTATCTGAGGATGGCAGAGCCTTAATGATAATAGGCTCAGGCCCCTTGTCTGGAATCTGATTCTTAGCCTGAAATCCCACTTCCGTAGTAAGGGTAATGGTATTACCCACACTATGGTAGTGAGATTCATCAACAGGTAAAGCATGAAGTTCACTGACTCTTCTAGCAGATGCAAAGGCTAAGAGAAATGCTATTTTACAGGTCAAGAATTGAACTCTACAATGTCCAACGGCTCAAACGGAGCTTCCTTGAGCTTCAACAGAACCCAAGCCAAATTCCACTTGGGAATTAATCTGAGGGTTCTAGGTCTATTAATAGAGAAATTTCTAACCAGCTTGGACAATGAAGAATTTGATCCAATAGCCACGTTATCATGATGAGCATAAGTGTCTGATAACATAGACCTATAGCCCTTGATAGTGACAGGCTGCAGTTTGAGATCGTCAAAGAAGTAGACCAGGAAATTGGGAATATTTGGTATGGACGGATCATAAACATCTATCGAATGATCCTGACACCAACCGAAGAAAACCCTTCACTTCGCTGCATAGTTCAACGAAGAGGCGGACCTCCTGCAGTTAGAAATTGCGTCCACTGTGTGTCCTGTAAACTGTTTTCCGTGCAAGAAGGACCGCACAAAGGAAATACATGAAGGTTGAGACCTTCCGGGTTGTGATGCAGTGCGTGTGACTACCCCTGATAAAGAAGGTCCACACGTGGAGGAAGCTTCCGGGGAACGTCCCATAACAGACACCTGAGAAGACTGATCCAAGGTTTCTGTGACGACAGAGGTGCTACTAGTAGAATTTTGCAACGAGACTGTTTGATCTTTAACAGAATCTGCTGAATCAACGGAGTTGGAGGATAAGCATATCCTATCATTCCGTCCCATGAGATTGACAGAGCATCTACTGCGTATGGCCGATGATCTGGGAATGGTGACATGAACGTCGGTAAATGATTGTTCAGGTGCGTCGCAAACAGATCTATCATGGGGTGATCCCACTGGTAGCAAATCTGCCTGAATACTCGCTTGTTGAGAGTCCACTCCGATGGCAACAGGCAACCTTTCCGAGAGAGCAAGTCTGCTAGTACATTCAGATGACCCGGTATATGACGGGCAGAAAGATGAACATGATGATTCATGACGTATAGGGGGATCTTCTCTGTTAATTCGCATCATGGAATTGAATGAGTGCCGCCTTGGTTCCTGATGTAAGCTACTAATGTTGAATTGTCCGACAAAATCTGAACATGGACGTTCACTCTTATGTGAATCCAATGTTGAAGAGCTAGCCATATTGACATCATCTCTTTGATGTTTATGTGCTTTCCTAGGAACTGAGGGTCCCAAAGACCCTGACACTTCACGTTTGCGGGACTTAGGGCCATGCCCCAACCCGCCTGACTCGCATCCGTCATAATCTAGTTAACCAATGAAGATCTGCCGAAATCTGAACCCTTTGTTTTACTAAGTCCATTAAAACAATACTGGTTTTGAGCGAATGCGTCTTCACACTCCAGTTCTGAGTAAAGAATATCTGGAGGGGACGCATGCACAGGTGGTCCATCGGAATAAGATCCGCAGCTGCTCCGCACAACCCCATCAGTCGCATGAATTCCCTTGCTGTTAATGCATCTGAGTGTAGACAAAAGCGAGCAAACAACTGACTAATTTCGCTCTGGGTAACGGCAGACGAACCAGATTGTTGTGAGTCTCAAAGCTCATTCCCAAGTGAGTGAATGACTTGGACGCAGCTAGATCTGACTTTTTCTCGTTTATGATGAAACCAAGACATCGGAGTAATAGAAGCAGACTCTGAACATCGTTCTGAAGAATAATTCTGTTGCCGCATCTCTGCAGAATGTCGTCCAAGTAAGCCAAAGTTACCGCAGACGAATGAGCTCGGAAGTATGACATTACCGAGATCATTATTCGAGTCAATGACCAGGGAGCCAGGTTCAGACCAAAGCACCTTGCTCTGAACTGATACACCTTCCCTTGTACGGCAAACAGTAGGTACTTTCTGAATGCCGGATGTACCAGGACATGAAAGTATGCATCCTTTAGATCTATGCTTGCCGCATAGTTGTTCACTCAAATGCTTGCTTTTACCGACCGAATGGTCTCCATATAGAATTTTGGAGCCACGATAAGCTTGTTTATCCCACTCAAGTCTATTGCCGGTCGGAACGAGTCGTCTGGCTTCGGTACGAGGAACAGGTGACTGTATAAACCCTGAGAATCTTGATTCTCAACGGCCTCTATTGCTTCCTTTAATAAGAGAGCCTGTACCTCCGCTAGGAGAGGCTCTCTTTTGAAAGGATCCGATGGAAGATTTGTCCAACGCAGACATCTTGTTAGTGGGGTTTCTGCTCGGAATGATAGCTGTAGGCCGTCCGAGACTACACTTCTCACCAACTGATCTTCCGTGACTGCTATCCAGCTTCTCGCGAAGTTTGGTAACGTTCCGCTAACTGGGAAGCAATGGAGGTCTTGAACATCACCTGTATGACCTGCAAGGCTTACGGGAGGAGAAACTACATCCTCTCCACGACCGTTTTAAATGAACGTGGTCCAAGAAATGGTATGTTTATGGAAGATGTAGTTAGGAAACCACCTTTTTTCCTCGCACTCGAGAGGTTGAATATGGCGGCGTCAACATGGCCGAAGGCCTGCGACACCTACCCAGACAGAACCAGAAAAGAATGAACTTCTTCCTTTGTCCGAATAAAGTCTGTGTCCAACAACGTCAGCGGTTTCTCTCCTGTCGTTGCAGCATTCTGATTCGACGGAACAAATTCAAGGTAAGTATTGTTGGATGAATTCCATCGCAACTATGTGCTGTTCCAAAAGGGAAGGGTAATCCTCTTCCTTATCCCTTTCACCATCCGAGAGAATCAGTTGCGAATCTCGGTCCATTGCATCTGCGTGAATAGACGACTGGACCGACCCAGCACCATCCGACAGCTCAGGTTCTGAGTCTGAGGGAGGCTGCACCTGCACTTGCTGGGATGCTGCGATCAGCTGCACAATCTGTGACAGCAAGTCTGTCATCGAGGCCTGAAGAGCAGTGGTCTTCTGTTTCTTAGCTGCTTGTTGCTCCTAGGACGGTGTGACAGAGATGGATCTCTTCTCCGAACGTCCCGATGATCGAGGCCTCGTCTCTCTAGCTAACGGATGGTCCGACTTCATGGGTGAAGAGTGGCGCCTTCTTCGAGCAGCAGGCTGGATATCCGAAGTCGGGTAGCTAGGATGCGGTCGTGTGTGCTTTGTATTTGAATTGGAAGAAGCCGTAACTAGCCGAGGCCGGGTGCAATCTATACGGAGCATCCCGAATGGCAGGTGTGGACGTATGCTCCGGCCTGTGCAAGTTCTTCACCACAACATCTGGCCCCAGATGTTTCTGGGATAGAGAGGGACCTCTCCCGCTTGCGGCCCTTTCAGACCTCAACAAGCTTCCCAAAACACTTGCTGGCTTCTTCCCTAGTTCCGTCGTCGCTGGGTGAGCATGTTTAGATTTTAAGGTGCTCGCTCTACCCACCACACTTCCTTCGACCGCAATGGACATACCCGGCTCCGACGGATGGAGTAATCGGTTCACCAGTCGAGCTAGCTGCTGGCAAAGGATTAAAACCACCGGCCAGTGGCTTTATCCTTGCCTAATATTCAGGGGCACCTTAGCAGCCAGCTCCGTTTGCTCATCAGAGTGCGATGACGGTAGCACACTTTTGGTAGGTGTCACATAACCATCACCATGTTCTTGTTCCTCTGAAAAAGAAACTGAGAAACTTGAATGACTCTGCAGCGAGAGGACCGGCATTGGCCTCTCACCGCTAACAACATATTGTGACACCTGTGTCCAACGTTTGTCATCCCAATCAACACATGTAGGACAAGAATTTGCAGGAGTACATCGACTACAAGCAAGGCAACAAGCATGTAAATCTGAGGAAGACTTCCTCGCCTTTCATTTTGAGCAATAAGCTTTCATAATTAATCAAACAAAGTCGATTGAACTCCCACCAACTCCACAATAAATGTACGATAAAGATACATAATAATCAACAATCAAAATACAAATCGAAAAATTAATTTAAAAAAAAATTTCGAAAACATTTTGACAAAAGCCCAAGTTCCCAAAGGGAACATGGAGAGCCCAAGGGTATCCTGATAGAGCCTATGTGTGGACAAAATCAAAAAAATTATTGCTACACTACCGGTATATTACAACATGTATCTTACAACAATCCTACAGTAATAATAAGTAGAAACTACATATATTTAAAGGACGTTGCCAATGTAAACAACGTCAATGAAAAAAAACGAAACAAGACCTCAGGCACTGAATAAAAAAGCCTCGAAGTCATAACAGATTTTAAAGCTACCAGATGTAAAGCAAGATCTTCAGATGAAGAAAAAACGATACATCAGATAGAAGATGCATGACCCAACACCCCTAGGGTGAGGACGTAACCATGGTGATATACAGAATAAACATTCTGTAATACATGTTAAACTCACAAGAAATTTAATAAAAAGTTTGAATAAAAATAAGCCAAAAAGCTTGGGAGTTTAACAGGAGGGCTTCAAGGAAGGATAGGGAAGGAACACTTAACAAACAGTGAATAAATCATTAGCAAGAATGATGACGTCAGGCAAATGTCCTGAAATTGGGAAACATGAAATAATTTTGATAAAAATTATAAAGTTACAGCCCTGAATGTTCCTAACCACTGTTGTTCACTTCCATCATCCAATTATGTCCTTGGATCCACCAATTTTACCATTGATTTGTGTCTGGCATCCTCAAAAATGAGATTTAAAAGCACAGATGTCATTTCATTGTTGCTGACTTAAGGGCCAAACAAGAATGATGGTTGCGCCAATTTCATTGTCTTCCTGGATACTGTGCATGCACAGATCTGAAAAGTATGGAGGACCAGATAGGACATTAATTTTTGGTTTTGCAAGCAAATTTTGGGAATTGGGGGGCAAAATTTGTGTTTGGCCCTGGATTATTTTTTGAGTTCGCACCAGCTAGTCTGGGCCATTGGTTGTTGTATAAAAATATCAATACATCCTAACACTTAGGCCTAAAAAAAGTTAACAAGAGGCCCCAGGGTGCCTGAAGGCGCTCACCTGACATGATAGCTTAAATATCAACCCAGGGAATTGATTTCAACAAGTTGCATCTGCCCCTCCTAAGAAAAGCTTATACCAAATATCCAAAGATTCTGACCAGTGGATCTAAAAAAAAAAGAAGATTTTTAAAGAATATTCCTCATATTGAACTAAGTAATAATTTGGGCTCCCACAGGGAGCCCAAATATGAACACAGGGACATGGCTTCAACAAACTTGAATCTCATTCCCCTAAGGATGCTGCATATCAAATATCAAAACATTCTGACCGCTGGATCTGAAGAAGAAGATTTTTTAAGAAAATTCCTCATTTTGAACTAAGTTACAATTTGAGCTCCCACAGTGAGCCCAAATATGGACCTAGGGACATGGCTTGAACAAACTTGAATCTCACCCCACTAAGGATGCTGCGTACCAAGTATCAAAACATTCTGACTGCTGGATCTGAAGAAGAAGATTTTTAAAGAAAATTCCTCATTTTGAACTAAGTTATAATTCTGGCTCCCACAGTGAGCCCAAATATGAACCCAGGGACTTGGCTTGAACAAACTTGAATCTCACCTCCCTAAGCATGCTGCATACCAAATATCAAAAGATTCTGATTGGTAGATCTGAAGAAGAAAGTTTTTGAAGAATATTCCTCATACTCCACTAATTTAAACATTTGGGCTCCCACAGAGAGCCCAGATATGGATCCAGGGATTTGATTTCAATAAACCTGTGAAACAATCTTCCAAAGATGTTATCTGTGAAATTTCAAAGCTTTTGGACCAGTCGTTTGGGAGAAAAGTAGTCTTAAATGTTTTTCCCATTACCCACAGTGTTAAAAAATGCTGACTCAGCACTTTTTCAAAGTCCCCAAAAAGTACCCCATGATAAAACCGATAGCAATTTTTTTTTTACCATTCCAAGCTGTTAGGAAGCTTCACACCAAATAAGAACTAGAAAGTGTTTTAGCACACTAAAACATATGTCTCCTCTTCCTTTCTATTTTATGCACTACAAATGATATATACATAAAAATATTGACAATCATACCAGATATGTAAGGTCTAGCTCTAAAGAGAAATAAGTTATGTTCTTTTTTTTTTACTTGATTAAAATGTTCTGGTCCAGACAACCGTCTACCGCTGCGTTGACATGAAAATGTGAGCTCTCGGACTGCACGTATTTTTACTTTATGATATTTATAAACAAGAGGCCCCAGGGGGCCTGAGAGCGCTCACCTGACATGGTAGCCTAAATATCAACCCAGAGAATTGATTTCCACAAGTTGCATCTGCTCCTCCTAATAAAAGCTGAAACCAAATATCCAAATATTCTGACCAGTGGATCTAAAAAAAGATTTTTAAAGAATATTCCTCATATTGAACTAAGTCATAATTCGGGCTCCCACAGGGAGCCCATATATGAACCCAGGGACTTGGCTTTAACAAACCTGAATCTCACACCCCTAAGGATTCTGCACACCAAATATCAAAACATTCCGACTGCTGGATCTGAAGAAGAAGATTTTTAAAGAAAATTCCTCATTTTGAACCAAGTTACAATTCAAGCTCCCACAATCAGCCCAAATATGGACCTAGAGACATGGCTTGAACAAACTTGAATCTTACCCCCCTAAGGATGCTGCATAAAAAATATCAAAAGCATTCATCCGCTGGATCTGAAGATTTTTAAAGAAAATTCCTCATTTTGAACTAAGTTGTCATTCAGGCTCCCATAGTGAGCCCAAATATGAACCAAGGGACTTGGCTTGAACAAACTTGAATCTCAGCCCCCTAAGGTTGCTCCATGCCAAATATCAAAACATTCCAACTGCTGAATCTGAAGAAGAAGATTTTTAAAGAAAAATTCCTCATATTGACTAAGTTATAATTTGGGCTCCCACAGGGAGCCCAAATATGAACCCATAGACTTGGCTTTAACACACTTGAATCCCCCCCTCCCCCCAAGGATGCTACTCACCACATATCAAACCATTCCGACTGCTGGATCTGAAGAAGAAGATTTTTTAAAGAAAATTCCTCATTTCAAACAAAGTTACAATTCAAGCTCCCACAGTGAGCCCAAATATGGACCTAGGGACATGGCTTGAACAAACTTAAATCTCACCCCCCTAAGGATGTTGCATACCAAATATCACAAGATTCTGCCTGCTGGATCTTGAGAAGAAGATTTTCAAAGAAATTTGCCTGAAATGCACTAAGTTCGAATTTGGGCTTCTATAGTGAGCCCAAATATGAATCCAGGTGGCCGATTTGAACAAACTGGAATCAGATCCACCCCACAATGTTGCATACCAAATATCAAAAGATTCTGCCTGCAGGATCTGGAGAAGAAGATTTTTGAAGAAATTTGCCTGAAATGCACTAAGTTCAAATTCGAGCTTCTATAGTGAGCCCAAATATGAATCTAGGGAGCCGATTTGAACAAAATAGAATCAGATCCACCCCACGATGTTGCATACCAAATATCAAAAGATTCTGCCTGCTGGATCTGGAGAAGAAGATTTTTTAAGAAATTTGCCTAAAAAGCACTAAGTTCAAATTTGGGCTCCAATACTGAGCCCAAATATAAACCCAGGGAGCTGATTTGAAGAAACTTGAATCAGATCCACCCCACAATGTTGCATACCCAATATCAAAAGATTATGCCTGCTGGATCTTGAGAAGAAGATTTTCAAAGAAATTTGCCTGAAATGCACTAAGTTCAAATTTGGGCTCCTATACTGAGCCCAAATATACACCCAAGGGGCCGATTTGAACAAACTTGAATCAGATCCACCCCACAATGTTGCATACCAAATATCAAAAGATTCTGCCTGCTGGATCTGGAGAAGGAGATTTTCAAAGAAATTTGCCTGAAATGCAGTAAGTTCAAATTTGGGCTCCTATACTGAGCCCAAATATAAACCCAGGGGGCCGATTTGAACAAACTTGAATCAGATCCACCCCACAATGTTGCATACCAAATATCCAAAGATTCTGCCTGCTGGATCTGGAGAAGAAGATTTTTTAAGAAATTTGCCTGAAATGCACTAAGTTCGAAATCGGGCTCCTATACTGAGCCCAAATATGAACCCAGGGGGCCGATTTGAACAAACTTGAATCCACCCTCCAATGTTGCATACCAAATATCAAAAGATTCTGCCTGCTGGATCTGGAGAAGAAGATTTTTTAATGTTTTTCCCATTGCCTACAGTGTTAAAAAGTGCTGACTCAGCACTTTTTCAAAGTCCCGAAACTGTACCCTATGATAAAACCGATGGCAATTTTTTTTTTACCAATTCTTTCTGTTGGTCCTAAGGAAGCTTCACACGAAATAAAAATTCTCGGTGCTGTGCAGTTTTGGAGATATGGGCGTTTTAATTTTTTTCTATTTTTAGCTCCTGCGGTTCCCATGGGGCTACGGGGAAAAAAAAATCAGCATAAATTAGGTACTTATGACCCAATAAGCCCTCACATAAAATTTGGTTCAAATCAGCCTCTCGGTTTGGAAAATAGAAATTTTGGGCGGGGCCAAAAATTTTGCCCCTCCCATAACGACACCAAGTATAGCCCCACAAACTTCTCTTGAACAAATCTGAGTCTACACCTCAAAAGGAAGCCGCACACCAAATATCAAGTCTCTGCTACTGCTGGTTCATGAGAAGAAGATTTTTTAAGATTTCAGCACACTTTTTGGGTGTGGCCCTACCCACGGGCGGGGCAACTTGATTTGAACAAAATCAAATTGCGATGTCATAACAAACTATTATCTCAAATATCAATTAAATTGGTTTTGCGGTTTGGGAGGAGAAGATGCAAACACCATGTTCACGGACGACGGACGCCAGATGACGGACGACGGACAGTGAGTGATCACTATAGCTCTCCTGACTGAAAGTCAGGTGAGCTAAAAATGGGGTACAAGTAAATACCGTGAACCACATACATGGAACTTTAGGTAAATAGCTAAAGTTCATTAGTTGCACCTTCGACTTTTCAAAATACCTGGACAAGGGTAAAATAAATGCAGTCACTTTAAGTGCGATGACAAATTTTGTTACAGACAGACGAACACGCATCCCACAATGTGACATATATGAAGCTTTTATTAAAATATCAAATTGCTGGGATTAAAAGTTGCTGAGAAAAATGTGCAAAATGTTGTTATGGACAGACTGTCAGACACACACACAGACAGAGGTAAACAAGTATGTCCCAACTTCCCCTTTGGGGAGCAGGGTTATAAATATCAATGATCTAGCTCAACATCCACATGTCAAAAAAATCAAATTCTGGTCTGGACAATTACTCCCTATTTAAAGTACATAAAGTTGACCTTGAGATCAAGGCCACATGAAGGTCATGATGACATGTGTTCTCATTGTGATACATCCACATGTCAATCATCTAAGTCCTAGGTAAAAAAACAAAAAAGTTCTGATCTGGACAATTATTCTGTATTTGAAGTACATAAATTTGACCTTGAGATCAGAGGTCAAGGCCACATGCAGTTCATCAAGGTAGCGGACATGCGGTTTCATGGTGACACATCCACATGTCAAAAAAAAACAAATTCTGGTCTGGACAATTACTCCCTATTTAAAGTACATAAATTTGACCTTGAGGTCAAGGTCACATGAAGGTCATGATTACATGTGACATGCGGTCTAATTGCGATACATCCACATGTCAAATATCTAAGTCCTAGGTCAAAAAATAAAAACGTTCTGGTCTGGATAATTATTCCCTATTTGAAGTACTTAAATTTGACCTTAAGGTCAGAGGTCAAGGTCACATGAAGGTCATTGAGGTAGATGACATGCAGTCTCATGGTGACACATCCACATGTCAAATAACCAAGTCCTAGGTCAAAAAACAAAAAAATCTGGTCTGGACAATTACTCCCTATTTGAAGTACATAAATTTGACCTTGATGTCAAGGTCACATGAAGGTCACAATGGTATGCGACACACCAGCTCATAGCGATACATCCACGTGCCAAATATCTAAGGCCTGGCTCAAAAGACAAACAAGTTTTGGTCCGGACAAAGTTTCCTTGAAAAAAGCACAAATCTGACCTTCAGATCAAAGGTCAAGGTCACATGAAGGTCACAATGGTACGCTACACACCGGCTCATGGTGATACATCCACATGCCGAATATCTAAAGCCTGACTCGAAATACAAAAAAATTCTGGTCCAGACAGTTTCCCTTAAAAAAAGCGCATAAATCTGACCTTCAGGTCAAAGGTCAAGGTTACATGAAGGTCACTATGGTACACTGCACACCGGTTCATGGAGATACATCCACATGCCAAATATCTAAGGTGTAGGTCAAAAGACAAAAAAGTTTTGGCTCAGACAAAGTTTGTGTGATGTTTCCCTTAAAAAAACACATAAATCTGACCTTCAGGTCAAAGGTCAAGGGCACATGAAGGTCACTATGGTACACTGCATTCCGGCTCATGGTGATACATCCACATGCCAAATATCTAAGGTGTAGGTCAAAAGACAAAAAGTTATGGCCCGGACAAAGTTTGTATGAGAAGAAGGAGAAGAAGAAGAAGAAGAAGAAGAAGAATATGCACTAAAACAATATGTCTCCCTTCTGGGAAGGGGAGACATAATTCTCAGTGCCGTGTAGTTTTGGAGATAAGGGCGTTTTAATTTTTTTCTATTTTTAGCTCCTGCGGTTCCCATGGGCGGCAGGAAAAAAAATTTGGACATAATTAAGTACTTATGACCCAATAAGCCCTCATATCAAATTTGGTTCAAATCTGCCTCTCGGTTTGGAAAGTTAAAAAATTTATAGTAATTTATATATTTTTTATACTTACCAATGACCCAGACTTAGCTGGTGCTAACTCTAACAAAACCAGGGCCAAACACAAATTTTGCCCCCCAATCCCCAAAATTTGCATCCAAAACCAAAAGAAATCATGTCCTATAGGACCTCCATACTTCGCCCCTACTGTGCATGCGCAGTGTCAAGAACGTTCCGAAATTGGCGCCAATTATCATTCTTACTGGCAGTACCTGGTCAGCGCTATGTACTCAGCGGGGAGGCAAGAGTTCCCAACTCCTGGGAGGGCCATCCCCATCTGGGTCATTGGTAAGTATAAAAAATATATAAATTACTATAAATTTTTTAACATTTTTATACTGTACCAATGACCCAGACTTAGCTGAATAGTAAAAAGGCTGGAGGGCCTAGGACATAGAGGAAAATCCAATAAGCTCAACTATATAATATAGAGGCAACCCCTTAAGGAGAGAAGGAGTATTAGGCTTTACATGTATCTTTCTTATTTAATATTAAATTAGAAAGATACAATACCCTTTATAATTGAGCACAATAACATTCATGTTCTCTATTAACATCCAGTCTAACCCTTATACTAATTATTTTTAAAGTAAGCCAATAAATAAAGTTAGTCCAGAGAATTGAGACTCTTTATAATCTTTTAAAAGTGTCCGAGTATTGTATATTAAAGCCCGTTTGACACTTGACATATACAAATGCTTCACACCGAGCTACACTTTAAAAATATGACATGAATGAATTTTAACATTAATATTACACTTTAAAACCATCCCGGAAGCGACTCAGAAATACTGACTTTGGAGGCATTCCCTTGCTTTTCACTATAAAGCAGGTGACCTAAGGGAACACCCTCCCCCCCTCCCCCTTCCCCTTGCCCTGGGTCAAATAGCCCAGAGCGAAGAGGGCAGCCGGATGGAGTCACTGCCGGAACAGAAAGCCTGCATAACTATAGTTGCAACTGTTTAGTGGACGACATTCTGAGCAACAGATAACGGACCTAAACAATGCAGGTCTCCAGAAATGGACTCAATATTTCTGAGATAAAAATTCGTGAATGTGGATGGCTGAGACCAATAAGCAGCCTTCATTAAATCTGTAATAGCAATACTATTAGCATAAGCCCAAGAAGTAGCAAGAGCTCTTACTTCATGAGTGGAAATCTTAAGCACAGACTGCTGAGAAGAAGATAAACTCTCATAAGCAGTACGGATAGTTAATTGAATCCATCTAGTAATAGAATGGACCGAAATGTCCCTTCTATTAGGCATCAAAGACAGAAAGAAACGTTTCCGTCCCTTTCTGATAAACTGAGATCTCTGTTTATAGATACGTAACGCTCTAACAGGACAGAGTAAAGGCCTACGCCCGTCTGAAGACGGAAGAGCCTTAATAACAATAGGATCCGGATATTTATTAGGAGCCTGATTCTTAGCTAAAAAACCCACATTAGTAGTGAAGGTGATAGTGTTCCGGACACTACGATAGTGAGAATCATCCACCGACAGTGCATGAAGCTCACTGACTCTTCTAGCAGAAGAGAAAGCTAAGAGAAAAGCTGTCTTATAAGATAAGAATTTGAAATCTACTGTCCCAAGAGGTTCAAATGGCTTTTCCTTCAATTTAAGAAGAACCCAAGCTAAATTCCATTTAGGAATTAACCTAAGAGTTCTGGGTCTATTTATCGAGAAGTTTCTAACCAACTTAGATAAAGAGACATTAGATCCAATTTGTAAACTATCATGATGTGCATAGGTATCAGATAACATAGACCTATAACCCTTAATAGTAACAGGCTGCAGTTTGATTTCATCAAACAAGTATACTAGAAAGTTTGCAATGTCTGGTATAGAGGGATCGAAAATATCTACAGAATGATCCCTACACCAACGACGAAAAACCTTCCACTTAGCCACATAATTTAGCGAAGAGGAGGTCCTCCTACAGTTAGAAATCGCGTCCACTGCTCGTCCTGTAAAGTGCTTGCCATGCAAGAAGGACCGCACAACGGAAAAACGTGAAGGTTGAGACCTTGCGGGTTGTGATGGAGTTGACGCGATTTCCCCTGCGAAAGAAGATCCTCCCGTGGAGGAAGCTTTCGCGGTAGGTCCCACAACAGACACCTGAGTAGATTTATCCATGGTCTCTGTGGAGACAGAGATGCTACCAACAGAATCTTGCACTGAGATTGTTTTATCTTTAGCAATACTTGCTGAATTAATGGCGCTGGAGGATATGCATATCCTATCATTCCGTCCCAAGGGATCGACAGAGCGTCTACTGCAAATGCTCTTGGATCCGGACATGGAGACACATACGTCTGCAACTGATTGTTGAGATGTGTCGCAAATAAGTCTATCATTGGCCGTTCCCATTGGTAGCAAATCTGATTGAATACTTGTTTGTTGAGAGTCCACTCCGATGGCAACAAGCGACCCTTTCGTGAAAGGGAGTCTGCTAGCACATTCAGACGACCCGGTATATGACGGACCGAAAGAAGAACATGATGTTCTAGAGCAAACAGAAGGATTCTTCCGTTAGATTGAACAACGGAACTGAATGAGTGCCTCCCTGATTTCGTATATATGCAACTACTGTCGTAATGTCGGATAGGATTTGGACATGAGCATTGTGAATAATGTCCATCCAATGACGTAACGCAAGCCAAATTGACATCATTTCCTTGATGTTTATGTGCTTGCCCAGGAATTGCAGATCCCAAAGACCCTGGCATCTCGAATCCGTTGGGATCAATGATGCACCCCAACCTGTTTGACTGGCATCCGTCATAATGGTAAAACTCGGATCCGGCAACTGCAGCGGAACTCCCTGAGTTAACCACTGAATGTTTGCCCAAGTCTGAATCTCTTGTTTCACTTGATCTGACAAGAGAACGTCTATGTCGAGCGAATGAATTTTCACACTCCAATTCTGAGTCAAGAAAATTTGGAGAGGATGCGTGCGTAACCGCCCCATCGGAATGAGATCCGCAGCGGCTCCGCACAGACCTATCAGTCTCATAAATTCTCTCGCTGTGACTTTGTCTGCGTGCAGACAATAGCGAGCGTAACAACTGACTAATTTCGCTCTGGTTAACGGCAGACGAACGAGATTGTTGTGCATCTCGAAGCTCATTCCCAGATGTGTGAATGACTTGGATGGCACCAGATCCGACTTCTCCTCGTTTACTATAAAACCGAGACGTCGGAGCAATAGAAGTAGATTCTGAACATCGTTCTGAAGTGTTAACTCGTTGCCGTACCTCTGAAGAATGTCGTCCAGGTAGGCCGACGTTACCGCAGACGAATGAGCTCGGAAATAGATCATTACCGAGTTCATTACCCGAGTGAAAGCCCAGAGTGCTAGATTCAATCCGAAGCACATCGCCCGGAATTGATACACCACTCCTAGGACTGCGAAGCGTAGATACTTTCTGAATGTCGGATGTACCATGACATGAAAGTACGCATCTTTGAGATCTATGCTTGTTGCATAATCGTTCACCTGAATACTCGCTCTGACCAACCGAATCGTCTCCATATAAAACTTCGGAGCGACGATCAGCTTGTTTATCCAGCTCAAATCTATGACTGGACGGAACGAGCCGTCTGGTTTCGGAACCAGAAACAGATGGCTGTAGAATCCCGGAGTCTCCTGGTTTTCTACGACCTCTACCGCGTTCTTCATTAAAAGAGACTGCACTTCTGATAATAGAGCGTCTCTTTTCTGCGGATTTGACGGAAGTTGAGTCCACTTTGGACTTCGAGTCAATGGAGGCTTTCGTTTGAAGGATATCTTTAGACCTTCCAAAGTCACTCCTTTCACCCAAGGGTCGTCCGTAATCGACGCCCATTCTTGTGAAAAGCTCGACAACCTTCCGCCAACCGGTACGTGATAGAGGTTTAAGCCATCACCTCCTGGACCTGCGAGGCCTGCGGTAGGAGAAACCACGTCCTCCACGACCCGCACCTCGTCCCGTCGACCTCGGGGCGTCCGACCGGTTGTCCCGGCCCGAAGGACGTCCCGAACGTGAGTCGCTACCTTGACGGTCTCTCGAATAAGACCAAGAGGACGCACCGGAACCTCTATAGGAACCTCTCTTGGGCGCATTAGACCCAGAAGTGCCTGTCTTATTCTTGTCTGTCGTATCCGACTTCTTAGAAGCAGATTTGAACAACAGAGAATCCGAAGCTTTCTTTGTAATTTTATCATAAATAGCAGAAAGCTTGCCGTCAAAGAGAAGTTCTCCGGAGACCGAAGCGACTCTGAGAGAGTTCTTCACCTTAGTATCCACGAGTGTGGATGTAGCTAGGGCTGCGTCACGTCTAACCAACTCCAGGTTTGCCACTGAAAGGGCGGAGTTAGACGTGGAATAAGCTACTGCCCTTGAAAGAAGTCTTAAAGAGGATTGTATATCCTGAAATTCTTTCCCTTGAAGGCGCAGTGATAACGCCTTAGTAAGGTGATCTGCGTAAGATAAGGCATCTAAATTGGCTCTGTTAGACGAAATAGCTGTTTCCAACACCGCGGTTGGAATAGACGCCAAGTCGTCCATATGCAGAGGAACTCTCGGAATACCCTGTCCTGCCGTGTCGAATTTATTCCTTGCATTAATGAAAGGCAGGTTGAGAGTATTGGCGGACAAGAAACCTGCTTTCCCCGTTTTGGAAGCAAGTTTAAATATAGCATCGTTCAATAATTCAAATGTTCTTGCAACATTATTGGACTGCGACGGAAACTCGGGAGCGATGTCCCTGAACCGCTCAAAAAAATCAGAGTCCAATGACGCTATAATCCTCTTGTCCGGAACCGCAGCAGTCTGGCCCGACGGAACAACTTGAGGGAGAAAGTGCCGGATGAAGTCCACGGCAGCTTTATGTTGTTCCGAAAGGGATAGCTCCAAGTCATCCGTATCCCTTTCACCATCCGGTCGGACCTCATGATGCTCCCGGTCGTCCGCCCCCGATGCTTCGGCGGAGCGTACCGACCCAGCGCCGTCGGATAATTCCCGATCCGACACCGTTTCTGTCGGCTGCTGGGATCCTGCGATAAGTTGTGCTATCTGCACAAGTACGTCCGGCATCGAGACCTGCGGAGGCGCAGTCTTTCGCTGCTTCGCTGAGGGCAGCTCCGCATCTGATGGCTCCCGCATACTTTTTCTATGCGAACGTCCGGAGTCCATCGGCCTCGTGTCCCTGGCTGCCGGATGGTGTGACCTGGTCGTCAAAGAATCCCTGATCGGCGAAGCTGGTAAGATATCGGCGGTCACGCAGCCAAGGTGCGGTCGTGTGCGCTGACGAGAAGAAGAAGCCTGAGCAGTCTCCGCAGACTGCCTATACAACGGAGCGTCCCGAGCGACGGACGTATGCTCCGCTTGCGACACATTTTGTACCACAACATCTGGTCCCAGATGTTGTTGTACGAGAGAGGGGCCTCTCTCGCTCGCGGCCCGGCTGGACCTGGACGAGCTAGGAACCGGACTCAAAGGCTTCCTCCGATCTCGCCTACTATCCGCCGTCACTGGGTGTGCACGTTGAATGTTTATAGTGCTCGCATCACCCAACATTTCCTCCTGGACTGCATCGGACGAACCCGGCTGCCGAACCATTCTGTGAATGGACGCTACACCGGGCGAGCTAGCGGACGACATTTGTTTAATCTCCATGAGCACTTTTGCCGCTAGCTCTGTATTCATTTGTGACGACGGAAGCGCACTTGCGGAAGATAACATGGAAACATCACCCTGTTCTTGTTCCTCTGAAATAGAAACTGAGAGAGTAGAGTGACCTTGTGGAGAAAGAGCCGGCATAGCCCTTTCTCCAGTAACAACATACCGTGACACACGTTTCCAATGTTTGTCATCCCAATATTGACATATAGAACAGGGATTAGTGCGAGAACACTGACTACAATTAATACAATGATCATGAAAGTCAGAGGAAGATTTCTTCCCATTACAATTTGAACAATATCCTTTCATTGTGAAAAGTCAACAAGTCCTAGTTACTCGCACAAACCCCTGACACAAAGATACATAATAACATGATCCATTAATAATGAAAAAACAATTGCAAATCGAAAAAAATTTTTGAAAAATATTTTTTTCAGCGAAGCCCAAGTTTCTGAAAAGTAACGTTGAGCCCCGATGGATCCGATGGCTAAGTGTGGTCAAAAATTTTAAATTTATATTAAATAATTAATGCAACACTTACGGATAATAAAAATGTATCTTATAGTGAGATAAACTACACCAAAGGCAAACAGCCCCCCTCAAAAGAGACTGTTGCCAATGTAAACAAACAGTGTAAAACACCAGAAAACATGACTCCAGGCACTGAAAAAACTGGCCCGAAATCAGTCATCAAAATTACACTCTATCTGATGCAAGACAGAGACTCCCAGGGGAGAATTTGCAGAACATCAGATGGAAGATGCAGAACACAACGTTTATACACCCATGGGTGAAAACGTAACTATGGGGGAAAATAACAGAAAACATTCTGTAACCAAGCAACTCTCCCAAGAGAATTTTAGAAATGAACTTTCTCAAAAATATGCCAAAAGCATGGGAGAATTGCAAGGGGGGACTTAGAAGACCAGGGGAGAGGAAACACTGAATAAGCAGTGCAACTTTTTAGCAAGAATGACAACAAGAGGCCCATGCCTCGAAAATAGGCAACTTAACATAATTTCATAAAAAATTTTAAGTACAGCCCTGATTATATTTTGTCACTCCTTTTTCCTCTCCTCCTTCTATATCCTCCTTAGAATCACCATTTCTCCAATAATTACGTGTCTGGCATCCTTTAAACTGAGATTTACAAGCACAAAGATCAGTGAGATGTTGACTGATGAAGGGCCAAACAGAGAATGATAATTGGCGCCAATTTCGGAACGTCCTTGACACTGCGCATGCGCAGTAGGGGCGAAGTATGGAGGTCCTATAGGACATGATTTCTTTTGGTTTTGGATGCAAATTTTGGGGATTGGGGGGCAAAATTTGTGTTTGGCCCTGGTTTTGTTAGAGTTAGCACCAGCTAAGTCTGGGTCAATGGTACAGTATAAAAATATAGAAATTTTGGGCTTGGCGAAAATTCTTGCCCCTCCCATAACGAAGGCAAATATAGCTCTTTGAACTTCTCTTGAACAAATCTGAGACTACACCTGAAAAGGAAGCTGCACACCAAATATCAAGTCTCTGCTACTGCTGGTTCATGAGAAGATTTTTTTAACATTTAAGCACACTTTTTGAGCGTGGCCCTACCGAGGGGCGAGGCAACTTGATTTGAACAAAATCAAATTGCATTGTCATAACAAACTATTATCTCAAATATCAATTAAATTTGGTTCAGCGGTTTGGGAGGAGAAGACGCAAACACTATGTTCACGGATGACGGACGGTGAGTGATCACTATAGCTCTCCTGACTAAAAGTCAGGTGAGCTAAAAATCTGTTTCTCAGGTAATTTTGGCTGCTGCATGCTCTTTTTATAACCAATGAAAACTTAAAAAAATAAAAATTAAATGTTTTATGCCTGACATTTTACCCAAGTTAATAAAATTGTTAAATTTGTCCCTTGAGAGCAGCAAGGCTTTGGAATGCTTTAGCATTGCAAAGCCTTCTTGCACTCAAAGGACAAATTACACCACCACCCATGCTATTCTGTAGATCATGAGGCCTAAACATAAAACAAACCAAGTACATGGACTTTTTTTTGATGGCGAAGAAATAATTACAAAATAACTAGAGGTACTGTGAGCAAACTCACAAAGTGATACCCCCCGCACCTGAAATGTATGTTAGATTATCTCCCCTTGGAAATGTCAGAACGGAATTATATTGCTTCATGCACATCTTCATATGGAGTTCTTCCATTGTGTAAAGTTTCATGAAAATTCTTCAAATGGTTTAGGAGTTGCGCTTACAAGAATGGACAGAGGTATAAGTTAGATTATCTCCCCTTGGAAATGTCAGAACGGAATTATATTGCTTCATGCACATCTTCATATGGAGTTCTTCCATTGTGTAAAGTTTCATGAAAGTTAAAAAATTTATAGTAATTTATATATTTTTTATACTTACCAATGACCCAGACATAGCTGGTGCTAACTCTTAAAAATGTAGGGCCAAACACAAATTTTGCCCCCCAATCCCCAAAATTTGCATCTTAAACCAAAGAAAACATGTCCTGAATGGCCCTCCATACTTCACCTCTACTGTGCATGCGCAGTGTCAAGGACGTCCCGAAATTGGCGCCATTAATCATTCTTATAATCAGTGCCTGGTAAGCGGTATGTACTCAGCGGGGAGGTATGAGTTCCCAACACCTGGGAGGGCCATCCCCGTCTGGGTCATTGGTAAGTATAAAAAATATATAAATTACAATAAATTTTTTAACATTTTTATACTGTACCAATGACCCAGACATAGCTGAATAGTAAAAAGGCTGGAGGGCCTAGGACATAGAGGAAAATCCAATAAGCTCAATTATATAAAATAGAGTCATCTTCTCGAGGGAAAAAGGAGTATTAGGCCTTACATGTATCTTTCTTATTTATGATAAATTAGAAAGACACAACACCTTCCATAATTGAGCATCATAACATCCATGTACTCTATTAATATCCAGTATAATCCTTATACTAATAATTTTTAAAGTAAGCCAATAAATAAAGTTAGTCTAGAGAATAGAGACTCATTATACTCCTTTAAAAGTGTCTGAGGATTGTATAATAACGCCCGTTTGACACGTGATATATTCAAAAGCTATACTTTAAAAACTATGACCTGAATGAATTTTTAAAACATAAACTTATCACTTAAAAACCATCCCAGTAACAGCTCAGAATTACTAACTCCGGAGGAGGTATCTCCTTGTTTTCATAGTAAAACAGGTGACCCAAGGGAACACCCTCCCCCCCCCCCCCCCCCCCCCACCTTCTCCTTGCCCTGGGTCAAATAGCCCAGAGCGAAGAGGGCAGCAGGACAGAGTCACTGCTGGAACAGAACGCCTACCTAGCTATAGTAGCAACTGTTAAGTGAATGACATTCTGAGCAGTAGATAATAGACCTAACAATGCAGGCCTCCAGAAATGGACTCAATATTTCTGAGATAAAAATTCATGAATGTGGATGGTTGAGCCCAATGAGCAGCCTTCATAAAATCTATAATAGCGACACTATTAATGTAAGCCCAAGATGTAGAAAGAGCTCTTACTTCATGAGCCAAAATCTCAAAGCACAAACTGCTGAGATAATGATATACCATAAGCAGTACCGATAGTTAATTGAATCCATTAGCAATAGAATGGAGCGTAATGTCCTTCTATTAGGCATAAAAGACAGAAGAAGCTTACGTCCTTACTAATAAACTGAGATCTGTTTGTAAATACGTAAACTCTAACCGGACAGAGTAAAGGCCTATGCCCATACGAAGACGGAAGGACCGTAATAACAATAGGTTCCGGATATTATTAGGAGCCTGATTCTTAACCAAAAATCCAACCTAAGTAGTAAAGGAAATAGTGTTTCCGAAACTACGAAAGTGAGAATCGTCCACCGATAGTGCATGAAGCTCACTGACTCCTCAGTAAAAGAGAAGACTAAGAGAATTACTGTCTTAAAAGGTCAGAATTTGAAAACTACTGTTTCCAGAGGCTCAAATGATTACTTAGCTAAATAAGAACCGAAGCTAAATTCCGTATAGGAATTAATCTAAGGATTCTAGGTCTATTTATCGAAAAGTTTCTAACTAACTTAGATAAAGAGACATAAGACTCAATAGTAAACTATCATGGAGTGCATAGGTATGAGATAACATAGACCTATAACCTTAATAGTAACAGGCTGCAGTTGATCTTGTCAAACAAGTATACTAGAAAGTTGCAATGTCTAGTATGGAGGGATCAAAAATATCAACATAATGATCCCTACACCAACGACGGAAGAGCCTTCACTTTAGCCGCATAGTATAGCGAAGAGGAGGTTCTATAGCGAAGAGGAGGTTCTCCTACAGTAAGAAATCGCATCCATAGCTCGTCCTGTACAATGCTTGCCGTGCAAGAAGGACCACACAACAGAATACGTGAAGGTTGAGACCTTGCGGGTTGTGATGAACTTGAAATGATTTCCCCAGCGAAAGAAGATCCTCTCATGGAGGAAGTTTTCACGGTAAGTCCCACAGTAGACACCTGAGTAAATTTACCCATGGTCTCTGTGAAGACAGAGACTCTATCAACAGAATTGTATTGTGGATGTTTATCTTAGCAATACTTGCTGAATCAACAGCGCTGAGGATACGCATATCCTATCATTCCGTCCTATTAGACCAATAGAGCATTAACAATATAAGCTCAGGGATCCGGACATGGAAACACACACGTCTGCAATTGATTAGTGAGTTGTGTTGCAAATAAATTATCATTGGGCGATCCCATTGATAGCAAATCTGATTGAATACTTGTTTGTTGAGAGTCCATTTTGACGGCAACAAGCGACCCTTACGTGAAAGAGAGTCTGCTAATACAATCAGACGACCCGGAATATGACGGACCGAAGCAGAACTTGGTGTGCTATAACAAACAGAAGGATTCTTTCCGTTAAATTGAATAACGGAAACGAATGAGTGCCTCCCTGGTTCCGGAGATACGCAACTACTGTCGTATTATCGGACAGGATTTGGACATGAGTTTCTGAATAATGTTCATCCAATGACATAGTGCAAGCCAAAATAACATCATTTCCTGGAAGTTAAGTGCTTGCCTAGAAACTGCGGAACCCAAAGACCCTGGCACTTCGAATCCGTTGGGATCAATATTGTACCCCAACCTGGTTGACTGGCATCCGTCATAATCATAAAACTCGGATCCGGCAACTGCAGTGGCACTCTCTGAGTCAACCACTGAATGTTTGCCCCAGTCTGAATCTCTTGTTACACTTGATAGACAAGAGAACGTGTATCGAGCAATTGATAGATTGCTGAAAGGCTGCCGTCGAAGAGAAGCTTCTCCAAGACCGAAGCAACTCTGAGAGTTCTTCACCTTACTATCCACGCGCGTGGATGTAGCTAGGGCTGCGTTACGTCTAACCAACTCCAGGTTGCCACTGAAGGGCAGAGTTATACGTGGAAAAACTACTGCCCTTGAAAGAAATCACATTGAGGATCATATCCTGTAATTCTTTCTCTTGAAGACATAATGATAACGCCTCAGTAAGGTGGTCTACGTATGATAAAGCGTCTAAGTTAAGTCTAATAGACATCATTGTCATTTCCAACATCGTGGTTGGAATTGACATAGACGGCGAAAAAGATAATTCCCAGTCTTCAGTCACGCCGTCAAGACGCATAGGAACTCTCGGTATGCCCTGTTCTGCCAATATAAATTATTTCCTAGAATTGATGAAAGGCAGAATAGAGCATTGCGGACAAGAAACTAGATTATCATGCTTGGTAGCAAGCTTATATACAGCGTCGTTAAATAATTCGTATGTTCTAATGACATTATTGGACTGTGTCGGCAAGTCAGGGACAATGTCCCTGAACCGATCCAAAACTCTGTGTCCAATGATGCTATTAGTCTCTTATCCAGCATCGCAGCAATGTAGTCCGACGGAACAACCTCTGGAAGATAATGCCGGAAGAAATGTATGGCAGCTTCTGTTGTTCCGAAAGGGAAAGCTCGAAATCGTCCGAATCCCTTTCGCCATCCTGTCGGACCCTATAAAGTGTTCGGTCATCCGTACCTGATGCAACAGCGGAGCGCACCAACCCAGCGCCGTCGGATTATTCCTGATCTGACCGAGAATCTGTCGTTTGCTGCGATAAACTGTGCTATTTTGGATAGCACGTCCGTCACTGAGGCCTGTGGAGAAGCGGTCTTACGATGCTTTGCCACTGGAAGTTCCGTGTTCGTTACCCCGTGCATACTTCTATTATGCGAGCGAACGGAGTGTATAGGCCTCGTGTCCCTTGGCTACCGGATGGCGTGACCTGTTCGCCATGGAATCACTGAATGACGAAGCTGGCCGGATACTCGAGGTCACATAGCCAATGTGCGGTCGTGTGCGCTGCTGTGAGGATGAGGAAGCATTATCGACAGTCTCTCAGACTGTCAATATAACGGAGCGTCCCGAGCAGTGGACATATGCTCCGAATGCGAAATGACTGTACCACAACATCCGGTCCCATATGTTGTTGTACGAGAGAGGGACCCCTCTCGCTCGCAGCCCGGAGGGACCTGGATGAGCTAGGAACCGGACTAACAGGCTTCCTCCGATCTGTCCTCTAATCTGTCGTCACTGGGTGTGTACTAAAGTCTATTATAGTGCTCGCATCACCCAAATCTCCTTCCTAGACCGCAACGGACGAACCCGACTGCCGAACCATTCGATGAATGGACGCTACACTGGGTGAGCTAGCGAATGTCAACTCCGTCGATCCTACTAGGGACCTCTTAGGCGATTGACGTATTCCATGAGCACTTATTGCCGCTAGCTCTTCATTATCTATGACGACAGAGGCACAATTTTGAAAGACATCTCAATAACTTTGCGAACAAGAAACCAGACATGCTTGTTAATAGCAAGCATATAATAATATATAATAATATATATATAGCGTCGTTCAATAATTCGAAAGTTTGTGTGACATTATTGGACTGTGTCGGAACTGAGGGACGATGTCCCTGAACAGAACCAAAAATTTCTGTGTCCACCGACGCTATCAGTTTCTTATCCGGCATCACAGCATTCTGGTTCGACGAAAGAACCTCTAGAAGATAAAGTCAGATGACATACACAGCAGCTGATGTTGTTCCGAAAGGGAAAGCTCGAAATCCTCCGAATCCCTTTCGGCATCCAGTCGGACCGGATGAAATTTCCGGACGTCCGTACCTGCTTCCGCGGAGCGTCCCGACCCAGTGTCGTCGGATAATACATGATGCGACAGAGATTCTGTCGATGCTGGGATGCTGCGATAAGCTGTGCTATTTGGGATAGCACGTCCGTCACCGAGGCCTGTGCAGTAGCGGTCTTACGATGCTTTGCCGCTGGAAGCTCCGTGTACGTTGACACCTGCATACTTTCTTATACTAATGTCCGGAGTCTGCAGGCCTCGTGTCCCTGGCTACCGGATGGTGTGACCTGGTCGCCGATGATTCTCTGATTGGCGAAGTTGACTGGATATCCGAGGTCACGTAGCCAAGAGCGGTCGTGTGCGCTACCATGAGGATGAGGAAGCCTTATTGACAGTCTCTCCGGACTGACTATATATCGGAGCGTCCCGAGCGGTGGATGTATGCTCCGAATGCGAAACATTTTGTACCACAACATCTGAGGCCAGATGTTGTTGTACGAGAGAGGGGCCTCTCTCGCTCGCAGTCCGGATGGACCTGGACGAGCTAGGAACTGGACTAAAAGGCTTCCTCCATTCTCTCCTCTAATCCGCCGTCACTGGGTGTGCATTTGGTTGATTTATAGTGCTCGTATCACCCAAACTCCTTCTGGACCGCAACGGACGAACCCGGCTGCCGAACCATTTGATGAATGGACGCTACACCGGGCGAGCTAGCGGACGTCAAAGGCCGTCGAACCTACTAGGGTCCTCTTAGGCAATTGACGTATTTACATGAGCACTTTTCCGCTAGCTCTTCATTAATTGTGACGACGGAGGCACACCTTTAGAAGACATCACGGATACATCCCCCTGTTCTTGATCGTCTGAAATAGAGATTGATAAAGTAGAGTGACCCTGCGGGGAAAGGACCGGAATGGCCATTTCCCCACTAACATACCGTGACACACGCTTCCCATGTTGTCATCGAAATTAATATATACAGAACAGGAGTTAGTGCGAGTACACTGACTACATTTATACAATGATTATGAAAGTCAGAGGAAGATTTCCTCTTATTACAATTGAACAATATCCTTCATTGTGAAAAGAAAACAAAGTCCTAGTACTCGCACCAACCCCTGACAATCAAAATACATAATAACATGATCCATTAACATAGAAAAAATAATTGAAATCAAAAAATTTTGAAAAAATATTTTTTCAGAACAGCCCAAGTTTCTGAAAAGTAACGTTGAGCCCCAATGGATCCCAAGCCTAAGTGTGGACAAAAATTCTAAAAATATTTAAAAAAATTAATGCAACACTTACGAACAATAATAATGTATCTAGTTATGATTAAATTAACATCAAGATATTATTTTCAAGAAATCCCCCCTCACAGAGGGCTGTTGTAAATGTAAACAATAAGTGTAAAAACACCAGAACAAAACTCCAGGCACCCTGGCCCGAAATCAGTTACCAATAATACACTATCTGATGCAAAACAGAGACTTCCAGGGAAGAAACTGCAGAACATCAGATGGTAGATGCAGAACACTACGCCTAACTACCCATAGGTGAAGACGTAAACATGGGGAAAAGAACAGAATTCATTCTGTTATCCAGCTAAAACTCCCAAGAAATTTTAGTAATAATATTACAGAAAATATGCCAAAAGCATGCGAGAATAGCAAGAGGGGACTTAAAGGAAAGGGAGAGAGGAAAACACTGAACAAGCAGTGTAACTTGATAACAAGAATGACCACAACAGGCTGTTGCCTCGAAAGTTAAAAAATTTATAGTAATTTATATATTTTTTATACTTACCAATGACCCAGACTTAGCTGGTGCTAACTCTAACAAAACCAGGGCCAAACACAAATTTTGCCCCCCAATCCCCAAAATTTGCATCCAAAACAAAAAGAAATCATGTCCTAAAGGACCTCCATACTACGCCTCTACTGCGCATGCGCAATGACGCAGACGTCCCGAAATTGGCGCCAATTATCATTCTTACTGGCAGTGCCTGGTCAGCGCTATGTACTCAGCGGGGAGGCAAGAGTTCCCAACTCCAGGGAGGGGCATCCCCGTCTGGGTCATTGGTAAGTATAAAAAATATATAAATTACTATAAATTTTTTAACATTTTTATACTGTACCAATGACCCAGACTTAGCTGAATAGTAAACAGGCTGGAGGGCCTAGGACATAGAGGAAAATCCAATAAGCTCAACTATATAGTAAAGAGGTAACCCCTTAAGGAGAAAAGGAGTATTAGGCTTTACATGTATCTTTCTTATTTAATATTAAATTAGAAAGATACACTACCCTTAATAATTGAGCACAATAACATTCATGTTCTCTATTAACATCCAGTATAACCCTTATACTAATTATTTTTAAAGCAAGCCAATAAATAAAGTAGTCCAGAGAATTGAGACTCTTTATAGTCATTTAAAAGTGTCCGAGTATTGTATATTAAAGCCCGTTTGACACTTGACATATACAAATGCTTCACACCGAGCTACACTTTAAAAATAAGACATGAATGAATTTAAACATTAATATTACACTTTAAAACCATCCCGGAAGCGACTCAGAAATACTGACTTGGAGGAGGCATCCCCTTGCTTTTCACTATAAAGCAGGTGACCTAAGGGAACACCCGCCCCCCCCCCCCCTTCCCCTTGCCCTGGGTCAAATAGCCCAGAGCAAAGAGGGCAGCCGGACGGAGTCACTGCCGGAACAGAAAGCCTGCATAACTATAGTTGCAACTGTTTAGTGGACGACATTCTGAGCAACAGATAACGGACCTAAACAATGCAGGTCTCCAGAAATGGACTCAATATTTCTGAGATAAAAATTCGTAAATGTGGATGGCTGAGACCAATAAGCAGCCTTCATTAAATCTGTAATAGCAACACTATTAGCATAAGCCCAGGAAGTAGAAAGAGCTCTTACTTCATGAGCAGAAATCTTAAGCACAGACTGCTGAGAAGAAGATAAATCTTCAAAAGCAGTACGGATAGTTAACTGAATCCATCTAGCAATAGAATGGACTGAAATGTCCTTTCTATTAGGCATCAAAGACAGAAAGAAACGTTTCCGTCCCTTTCTGATAAACTGAGATCTCTGTTTATAGATACGTAGTGCTCTAACAGGACAGAGTAAAGGCCTACGCCCGTCTGAAGACGGAAGAGCCTTAATAACAATAGGTTCCGGATATTTATTAGGAGCCTGATTCTTAGCTAAAAAACCCACATTAGTAGTGAAGGTGATAGTGTTCCCAACACTACGATAATGAGAATCATCCACCGATAGTGCATGAAGCTCACTGACTCTTCTAGCAGAAGAGAAAGCTAAGAGAAAAGCTGTCTTATAAGATAAGAATTTGAAATCTACTGTCCCAAGAGGTTCAAATGGCTTTTCCTTCAATTTAAGGAGAACCCAAGCTAAATTCCACTTAGGAATTAATCTAAGAGTTCTGGGTCTATTTATCGAAAAGTTTCTAACCAACTTCGATAAAGAGACATTAGATCCAATTTGTAAACTATCATGATGTGCATAGGTATCAGATAACATAGATCTATAACCCTTTATAGTAACAGGCTGCAGATTGATTTCGTCAAACAAGTATACTAGAAAGTTTGCAATGTCTGGTATAGAGGGATCGAATATATCTACAGAATGATCCCTACACCAACGACGAAAAACCTTCCAATTAACCGCATAGGTTAGCGAAGAGGAGGTCCTCCTACAGTTAGAAATCGCGTCCACTGCTCGTCCTGTAAAGTGCTTGCCATGCAAGAAGAACCGCACAACGGAAAAACGTGAAGGTTGAGACCTTGCGGGTTGTGATGGAGTTGGCGCGATTTCCCCTGCGAAAGAAGATCCTCCCGTGGAGGAAGCTTCCGCGGTAGGTCCCACAACAGACACCTGAGTAGATTTATCCACGGTCTCTGTGGCGACAGAGATGCTACCAACAGAATCTTGCATTGAGATTGTTTTATCTTTAGCAATACTTGTTGAATTAACGGCGCTGGAGGATACGCATATCCTATCATTCCGTCCCAAGGGATCGACAGAGCGTCTACTGCAAATGCTCTTGGATCAGAACACGGAGACACATACGTCTGCAACTGATTGTTGAGATGTGTCGCAAATAAGTCTATCATTGGCCGTTCCCATTGGTAGCAAATCTGATTGAATACTTGTTTGTTGAGAGTCCACTCCGACGGTAACAAGCGACCCTTTCGTGAAAGGGAGTCTGCTAGCACATTCAGACGACCCGGTATGTGACGGACCGAAAGAAGAACGTGATGTTCTAACGCAAACAGAAGGATTCTTTCCGTTAGATTGAACAACGGAACTGAATGAGTGCCTCCCTGATTCCATATATACGCCACTACTGTCGTATTGTCGGATAGGATTTGGACATGAGCATCGTGAATAATGTCCATCCAGTGACGTAACGCAAGCCAAATTGACATCATTTCCTTGATGTTTATGTGCTTGCACAGGAATTGCGGATCCCAAAGACCCTGGCATCTCGAATCCGTTGGGATTAATGATGCACCCCAACCTGTTTGACTGGCATCCGTCATAACGGTAAAACTCGGATCCGGCAACTGCAGCGGAACTCCTTGAGTTAACCACTGAATGTTTGCCCAAGTCTGAATCTCTTGTTTCACTTGATCTGACAAGAGAACGTCTACATCGAGCGAATGAATTTTCACACTCCAATTCTGAGTCAGGAAAATTTGAAGAGGACGTGTGCGTAACCGCCCCATCGGAATGAGATCCGCGGCGGCTCCGCACAGACCTATCAGTCTCATAAATTCTCTCGCCGTGACTTTGTCTGCGTGCAGACAATAGAGAGCGTAACAACTGACTAATTTCGCTCTGGTTAACGGCAGACGAACGAGATTGTTGTGCGTCTCGAAGCTCATTCCCAGATGAGTGAATGACTTGGACGGCACCAGATCTGACTTCTCCTCGTTTACTATAAAACAGAGACGTCGGAGCAATAGAAGAAGATTCTGAACATCGTTCTGAAGCGTTAACTCGTTGCCGTACCTCTGAAGAATGTCGTCCAGGTAGGCCGACGTTACCGCAGACGAATGAGCTCGGAAGTAGATCATTACCGAGTTCATTACCCGAGTGAAAGCCCAGGGTGCTAGATTCAATCCGAAGCACATCGCCCGGAATTGATACACCACTCCTAGGACTGCGAAGCGTAGATACTTTCGGAATGTCGGATGTACCATGACGTGAAAGTACGCATCTTTGAGATCTATGCTCGTTGCATAATCGTTCACCCGAATACTCGCTCTGACCGATCGAATCGTCTCCATATAAAACTTCGGAGCGACGATCAGCTTGTTTATCCAGCTCAAATCTATGACTGGACGGAACGAGCCGTCTGGTTTCGGAACCAGAAACAGATGGCTGTAAAATCCCGGAGATTCCTGGTTTTCTACGACCTCTACCGCGTTCTTCATTAAAAGAGACTGCACCTCTGATAACAGAGCGTCTCTTTTCTGTGGATTTGACGGAAGATGAGTCCACTTTGGACTTCGAGTTAATGGAGGCTTTCGTTTGAAGGATATCTTTAGACCTTCCGAAGTCACTCCTCTCACCCAAGGTTCGTCCGTAATCGACGCCCACTCTTGTGAAAAGCTCGACAACCTTCCGCCAACCGGAACGCGATAGAGGTTTAAGCCATCACCTCCTGGACCTGAAAGGCCTGCGGTAGGAGAAAACACGTCTTCCACGACCCGCACCTCGCCTCGTCGACCTCGGGGCGTCCGACCGATTGTCCCGGCCTGAAGGACGTCCCGAACGAGAGTCGCTATCCTGACGGTCTCTCGAATAAGACCAAGAGGACGCACCGGAACCTCTATAGGAACCTCCCTTGGGCGCATTAGACCCAGAAGTGCCTGTCTTATTCGTGTCTGCTGTATCCGACTTCTTAGGAGCAGATCTGAACAACAGAGAATCATTAGCTTTCTTTTTAATTTTATCATAAATAGCGGAAAGCTTGCCGTCAAAGAGAAGTTCTCCTGAGACCGACTCTAAGAGAGTTCTTCACTTTAGAATCCACTAGTGTGGATGTAGCTAGGGCTGCGTCACGTCTAACCAACTCCAGATTTGCCACTGAAAGGGCGGAGTTACACGTGGAATAAGCTACTGCCCTTGAAAAAAGTCTTAAAGAGGATTGTATATCCTGAAACTCTTTCCCCTGAAGGCGCAGTGATAACGCCTTAGTAAGGTGATCTGCGTAAGATAAGGCATCTAAATTGGCTCTGTTAGACGCAATAGCTGTTTCCAACACCGTGGTTGGAATAGAAGCTGACGACGGTAATGATAGCTCTAAGTCTTCCGCCTCGTCGTCCATACGCAGAGGAACTCTCGGTATACCCTGTCCTGCCGTATCGAATTTATTCCTTGCATTAATGAAAGGCAGGTTGAGAGTATTAGCGGACAAGAAACCTGCTTTCCCCGTCCTGGAAGCAAGTTTAAATATAGCGTCGTTCAATAATTCAAATGTTCTTGCAACATTATTGGACTGCGACGGAAACTCGGGAGCGATGTCCCTGAGCCGCTCAAAAAATTCAGAGTCCAATGACGCTATAATTCTCTTGTCCGGAAGCGCAGCAGTCTGGCCCGACGGAACAACTTGAGGGAGAAAGTGCCGGATGAAGTCCACGGCAGCTTTATGTTGTTCCGAAAGGGATAGCTCCAAGTCATCCGTATCCCTTTCACCATCCGGTCGGACCTCATGATGTTCCCGGTCGTCCGCCCCCAATGCTTCGGCGGAGCGTACCGACCCAGCGCCGTCGGATAATTCTCGATCCGACACCGTTTCTGTCGGCTGCTGGGATGCTGCGATAAGCTGTGCTATCTGCACAAGAATGTCTGGCGTCGAGACCTGCGGAGGCGCAGTCTTTCGCTGCTTCGCTGAGGGCAGCTCCGCATCAGATGGCTCCCGCATACTTTTCCTATGCGAACGTCCAGAGTCCATCGGTCTCGAATCCCTGGCTGCCGGATGGTGTGACCTGGTCGCCGAAGAATCCTTCATCGGCGAAGCTGGTAATATATCGGCGGTCACGCAGCCAAGGTGCGGTCGTGTGCGCTGACGAGAAGAGGAAGCCTTAACAGTCTCTGCGGACTGCTTATACAACGGAGCGTCCCGAGCGACGGACGTATGCTCCGCTAAAGACACATTCTGTACCACAACATCTGGTCCCAGATGTTGTTGTACGAGAGAGGGGCCTCTCTCGCTCGCGGCCCGGCTGGACCTGGACGAGCTAGGAACCGGACTCAAAGGCTTCCTCCGTTCTCGCTTACTATCCGCCGTCACTGGGTGTGCATCTATTATGTTTATAGTGCTCGCATCACCCAAAATTTCCTCTTGGACCGCATCGGACGAACCCGGCTGCCGAACCATTCGGTGAATGGACGCTACACCGGGCGAGCTAGCGGACGACATTTGTCTAATCTCCATGAGCACTTTTGCCGCTAGCTCTGAATTCATTTGTGACGACGGACGCACACTTGAAGAAGATAACATGGAAACATCACCCTGTTCTGGTTCCTCTGAAATAGAAACTGATAGAGTAGAGTGACCTTGCGGAGAAAGAGCCGGAATAGCTCTTTCTCCAGAAACAACATATCGTGACACACGTTTCCAATGTTTCTCATCCCAATGTTCACATACAGGACAGGGATTAATGCGAGAACACTGACTACAATTAATACAATGATCATGAAAGTCAGAGGAAGATTTTTTCCTATTACAATTTGAACAACGTCCCTTCATTGTGAAAGAACAACAATAAGTCCTAGTTACTCGCAAAAACCCCTGACACAAAGATACATAATAACATGATCCATTAATAAATGAAAAAACAATTGCAAAACAAAATAATTTTGAAAAAATATTTTTTCAGCGAAGCCCAAGTTGCTGAAAAGTAACGTTGAGCCCTGATGGATCCGATGGCAAAGTGTGGTCAAAAATTTTAAATTTATATTAAATAATTAATGAGACACTTTCGGATAATATAAATGTATCTTATAGTGAGATAAACTACAGCAAAGGCAAACAGCCCCCCTCAAAAAAGACTGTTGCCAATGAAAACAAACAGTGTAAAAACACCAGAAAACATGACTCCAGGCACTGAAAAAACTGGCCCGGAATCAGTCATCAATTACACTCTATCTGATGCAAAACAGAGACTCCCAGGGGAGAATCTGTAGAACATCAGATGGAAGATGCAGAACACAAACGTTATACACCCATGGGTGAAAACGTAACTATGGGGAAAATAACAGAAAACATTCTGTAACCAAGCAACTCTCCCAGGAAATTTTAGAAATGAAATTTCTCAAAAATATGCCAAAAACATGGGAGAATTGCAAGGGGGGACTTTAGAAGGCTAGGGGAGAGGAAACACTGAATAAGCAGTGCAACAATTAGCAAGAATGACAACAAGAGGCCCATGCCTCGAAAATAGGCAACTTAACATAATTTCATCAAAAAATTTTAAGTACAGCCCTGATTATTTTTTGTCACTTCTTTTTCCTCTCCTCCTTCTATCCTCCTTAGAATCACATTTTCTCCAAAAATTACGTGTCTGGCATCCTTTAAACTGAGATTTACAAGCACAAAGATCAGTGAGATGTTGACTGATGAAGGGCCAAACAGAGAATGATAATTGGCGCCAATTTCGGGACGTCTGCGTCATTGCGCATGCGCAGTAGAGGCGTAGTATGGAGGTCCTTTAGGACATGATTTCTTTTTGTTTTGGATGCAAATTTTGGGGATTGGGGGGCAAAATTTGTGTTTGGCCCTGGTTTTGTTAGAGTTAGCACCAGCTAAGTCTGGGTCATTGGTAAGTATAAAAAATATAGGTAACTTAACATAATTTCATTAAAAAATTCTAAGTTACAGCCCTGATTATTTTCTGTCACTCATTTTTCCTCTCCTCCTTCTATATCCTCCTTAGAATCACCATTTCTCTAATATTTATGTGTCTGGCATCATTTAAACTGAGATTTACAAGCACAAAGATCAGTCAGATGTTAACTGATGAAGGCCCAAACAAAGAATGATTAATGGCGCCAATTTCGGGACGTCCTTGACACTGTGCATGCGCAGTAGAGGTGAAGTATGGAGGGCCATTCAGGACATATTTTCTTTGGTTTTAGATGCAAATTTTGGGGATTGGGGGGCAAAATTGGTGTTTGGCCCTACATTTTTAAGAGTTAGCACCAGCTATGTCTGGGTCATTGGTACAGTATAAAAATATTCTTCAAACGGTTTAGGAGGAGTTGCGCTTACAAGGATGGACAGACAGTATAAGTTAGATTATTTCCCCTTGGAAATGTCAGAAAGGAATTATATTGCTTTATGCACATCTTCATATGAAGTTCTTCCATAGTGTAAAGTTTCATGAAAATTCTTCAAACGGTTTAGGAGGAGTTTCGCTTACAAGGATGGTCAGATGGACAGATTATCTCCCCTTGGAAATGTCAGAACGGAATTATATTGCTTCATGCACATCTCCATATGGAGTTCTTCCACTGTGTAAAGTTTCATGAAAATTCTTCAAACGGTTTAGGAGGAGTTGCGCTTATAAGGATGGACAGACAGACAGATGGACAGACAGATGGACAGGGTGATTCCTATATACCCACCCCAAACTTTGTTTGCGGGGGGTATAAAAATAAAATAAAAAAACTGCCCACCCACATGCAATTTTACAAAAATGGCCTGAGAAACAGATCTTCTTTGTGGGGCTTTATACATATCTTATTTGAAGCTCTGGAGTAGGTTGTGTAAAGGGACATTAAATTCTTTCACAAAAGTCTTGGTTCTGGGCAAATAATAGACTAATTATTCAACATTAAAAGATTACTACAAAAATTCCAAGTCAAAAAGATACATAACTCCCAGAACAGTTAACAGAAATCTGAAAAACAGAGTCTTCCGATATGTAACAATTTGAAATTGAATTTGATTTGTTAAATAGAATGTAATTTGATTAAAAATTTAATGAAAAAAGAAATACTAGGATTCCTGGGGCATGTTATGTCCAATCATTTCATGAAGGAGAAACTGAAGACATATTGGCCCCTAAAATGTCAAGATCCTCATGAAACAAAGTTTTCTCCTGCATTTCATATTCGATCATCCACACTCAGTTGTCACCGATGAGAAGTTGCTGCTTTCTTACTGCTGAAAGTAAATGTGACATATAATTATAAATGAAATAATTACTAACCCGTCGGATTTCAATATTCATTCTGTTATGCCATTCTCTTTTTCTTTTTCTATCCTGCAATTCACAACAACACTGACCATATACAATAGAGCCCACTTAATTGGATATCTCTTAATTGAATAACCCTATCAATTGAATATAACTTCCAAACACAAAACCATTTACCATGACTCCAAATTTTTTTTGTCTTGTTAATTCTGTATAGGTAAGGGAGTAAACTCCTGTTAATTTAATAAACAAAAAGTTACAGTGACACTTGCCCAATTCCCCTTGTTAATAGACCTTTTTGGGTTTAGTACATTCAATACAATTGAATCTATTATAACTTGTTTGACATAGCTCCATGACCAGTTTCAAACAAGATATAATAGAATAAATGCTCAGATTATCTCCAGAATACAGGAAAGTGACCAAATCAAAGTCAATTGAATACTGTGAAATGAATAATTTTGACTGGCAAAGTGGCTATTCAATTGACAGGGTTTTACTGCACTGTCAGGTCTATATCTGACTTTTAAGTAGAATAAGAATGCATGCAGATCATATGAAATTGCTCTTAATAAGCTATTTTCATGTTTGGAATTTAAATTAACCCTTTACCTAACACAAAAGGTAGATGACATTTGCAAACAAAATTTTTGAATAACTAATTTTTTTAATTTTTTTGTGTCAAAAACACAGTTTATAACCTCCTCACTGGAACAAGCTCAATGAGCTCATTCCAATGAGAGTGATGTTTTTGAGACAAAAACTGAAAAAATAATGAAAAGTTAAAAAATTTATAGTAATTTATATATTTTTTATACTTACCAATGACCCAGACTTAGCTGGTGCTAACTCCAACAAAAACCAGGGCCAAACACAAATTTTGCCCCCCAATCCCCAAAATTTGCATCCAAAACAAAAAGAAATCATGTCCTAAAGGACCTCCATAGTACGACTCTACTGCGCATGCGCAGTGACGCAGTCGTCCCGAAATTGGCGCCAAATATCATTCTTACTGGCAGTGCCTGGTCAGCGCTATGTACTCAGCAGGGAGGCAAGAGTTCCCAACTCAGGGAGGGCCATCCCCGTCTGGGTCATTGGTAAGTATAAAAAATATATAAATTACTATAAATTTTTTAACATTTTTATACTGTACCAATGACCCAGACTTAGCTGAATAGTAAACAGGCTGGAGGGCCTAGGACATAGAGGAAAATCCAATAAGCTCAATTATATAATAAAGAGGTAACCCCTTAAGGAGAAAAGGAGTATTAGGCTTTACATGTATCTTTCTTATTTAATATTAAATTAGAAAGATACACTACCCTTAATAATTGAGCACAATAACATTCATGTTCTCTATTAACATCCAGTATAACCCTTATACTATTTATTTTTAAAGAATGCCAATAAATAAAGTAGTCCAGAGAATTGAGACTCTTTATAATCATTTAAAAGTGTCCGAGTATTGTATATTAAAGCCCGTTTGACACTTGACATATACAAATGCTTCACACCGAGCTACACTTTAAAAATAAGACATGAATGAAATTAAACATTAATATTACACTTTAAAACCATCCCGGAAGCGACTCAGAAATACTGTCTTGGAGGAGGCATTCCCTTGCTTTTCACTATAAAGCAGGTGACCTAAGGGAACACCCCCCCCCCCCCCCCCTTCCCCTTGCCCTGGGTCAAATAGCCCAGAGCGAAGAGGGCAGCCGGACGGAGTCACTGCCGGAACAGAAAGCCTGCATAACTATAGTTGCAACTGTTTAGTGGACGACATTCTGAGCAACAGATAACGGACCTAAACAATGCAGGTCTCCAGAAATGGACTCAATATTTCTGAGATAAAAATTAGTAAATGTGGAAGGCTGAGACCAATAAGCAGCCTTCATTAAATCTGTAATAGCAACACTATTAGCATAAGCCCAGGAAGTAGAAAGAGCTCTTACTTCATGAGCAGAAATCTTAAGCACAGACTGCTGAGAAGAAGATAAATCTTCATACGCAGTACGGATAGTTAACTGAATCCATCTAGCAATAGAATGGACTGAAATGTCCTTTCTATTAGGCATCAAAGACAGAAAGAAACGTTTCCGTCCCTTTCTGATGAACTGAGATCTCTGTTTATAGATACGTAGTGCTCTAACAGGACAGAGTAAAGGCCTACGCCCGTCTGAAGACGGAAGAGCCTTAATAACAATAGGTTCCGGATATTTATTAGGAGCCTGATTCTTAGCTAAAAAACCCACATTAGTAGTGAAGGTGATAGTGTTCCCAACACTACGATAATGAGAATCATCCACCGATAGTGCATGAAGCTCACTGACTCTTCTGGCAGAAGAGAAAGCTAAGAGAAAAGCTGTCTTATAAGATAAGAATTTGAAATCTACTGTCCCAAGAGGTTCAAATGGCTTTTCCTTCAATTTAAGGAGAACCCAAGCTAAATTCCACTTAGGAATTAATCTAAGAGTTCTGGGTCTATTTATCGAAAAGTTTCTAACCAATTTCGATAAAGAGACATTAGATCCAATTTGTAAACTATCATGATGTGCATAGGTATCAGATAACATAGATCTATAACCCTTTATAGTAACAGGCTGCAGTTTGATTTCGTCAAACAAGTATACAAGAAAGTTTGCAATGTCTGGTATAGAGGGATCAAATATATCTACAGAATGATCCCTACACCAACGACGGAAAACCTTCCACTTAGCCGCATAGTTTAGCGAAGAGGAGGTCCTCCTACAGTTAGAAATCGCGTCCACTGCTCGTCCTGTAAAGTGCTTGCCATGCAAGAAGGACCGCACAACGGAAAAACGTGAAGGTTGAGACCTTGCGGGTTGTGATGGAGTTGGCACGATTTCCCCTGCGAAAGAAGATCCTCTCGTGGAGGAAGCTTCCGCGGTAGGTCCCACAACAGACACCTGAGTAGATTTATCCACGGTCTCTGTGGCGACAGAGATGCTACCAACAGAATCTTGCATTGAGATTGTTTTATCTTTAGCAATACTTGTTGAATTAACGGCGCTGGAGGATACGCATATCCTATCATTCCGTCCCAAGGGATCGACAGAGCGTCTACTGCAAATGCTCTTGGATCCGGACACGGGGACACATACGTCTGCAACTGATTGTTGAGATGTGTCGCAAATAAGTCTATCATTGGCCGTTCCCATTGGTAGCAAATCTGATTGAATACTTGTTTGTTGAGAGTCCACTCCGACGGCAACAAGCGACCCTTTCGTGAAAGGGAGTCTGCTAGCACATTCAGACGACCCGGTATGTGATGGACCGAAAGAAGAACGTGATGTTCCAATGCAAACAGAAGGATTCTTTCCGTTAGATTGAACAACGGAACTGAATGAGTGCCTCCCTGATTCCGTATATACGCCACTACTGTCGTATTGTTGGATAGGATTTGGACATGAGCATCGTGAATAATGTCCATCCAGTGACGTAACGCAAGCCAAATTGACATCATTTCCTTGATGTTTATGTGCTTGCACAGGAATTGCGGATCCCAAAGACCCTGGCATCTCGAATCCGTTGGGATTAATGATGCACCCCAACCTGTTTGACTGGCATCCGTCATAATGGTAAAACTCGGATCCGGCAACTGCAGCGGAACTCCTTGAGTTAACCACTGAATGTTTGCCCAAGTCTGAATCTCTTGTTTCACTTGATCTGACAAGAGAACGTCTACATCGAGCGAATGAATTTTCACACTCCAATTCTGAGTCAGGAAAATTTGAAGAGGCCGTGTGCGTAGCCGTCCCATCGGAATGAGATCCGCGGCGGCTCCGCACAGACCTATCAGTCTCATAAATTCTCTCGCCGTGACTTTGTCTGCATTCAGACAATAGCGAGCGTAACAACTGACTAATTTCGCTCTGGTTAACGGCAGACGAACGAGATTGTTGTGCGTCTCGAAGCTCATTCCCAGATGAGTGAATGACTTGGACGGCACCAGATCCGACTTCTCCTCGTTTACTATGAAACCGAGACGTCGGAGCAATAGAAGAAGATTCTGAACATCGTTCTGAAGCGTTAACTCGTTGCCGTACCTCTGAAGAATGTCGTCCAGGTAGGCCGACGTTACCGTCGGAGCAATAGAAGAAGATTCTGAACATCGTTCTGAAGCGTTAACTCGTTGCCGTACCTCTGAAGAATGTCGTCCAGGTAGGCCGACGTTACCGCAGACGAATGAGCTCGGAAGTAGATCATTACCGAGTTCATTACCCGAGTGAAAGCCCAGGGTGCTAGATTCAATCCGAAGCACATGGCCCGGAACTGATACACCACTCCTAGGACTGCGAAGCGTAGATACTTTCGGAATGTCGGATGTACCATGACGTGAAAGTACGCATCTTTGAGATCTATGCTCGTTGCATAATCGTTCACCCGAATACTCGCTCTGACCGATCGAATCGTCTCCATATAAAACTTCGGAGCGACGATCAGCTTGTTTATCCAGCTCAAATCTATGACTGGACGGAACGAGCCGTCTGATTTTGGAACCAGAAACAGATGGCTGTAGAATCCCAGCGATTCCTGGTTTTCTACGACCTCTATCGCGTTCTTCATTAAAAGAGACTGCACCTCTGATAACAGAGCGTCTCTTTTCTGAGGATTTGACGGAAGATGAGTCCACTTTGGACTTCGAGTTAATGGAGGCTTTCGTTTGAAGGATATCTTTAGACCTTCCGAAGTCACTCCTCTCACCCACGGGTCGTCCGTAATCGACGCCCACTCTTGAGAAAAACTCGACAGCCTTCCGCCAACCGGAACGCGATAGAGGTTTAAGCCATCACCTCCTGGATCTGCGAGGCCTGCGGTAGGAGAAACCACGTCTTCCACGACCCGCACCTCGCCTCGTCGACCTCGGGGCGTCCGACCGATTGTCCCGGCCTGAAGGACGTCCCGAACGAGAGTCGCTATCCTGACGGTCTCTCGAATAAGAGCCAGAGGACGCACCGGAACCTCTATAGGAACCTCTCTTGGGCGCATAAGACCCAGAAGTGCCCGCCTTATTCGTGCCTGCTGTATCCGACCTTTTAGGAGCGGATCTGAACAACAGAGAATCACTAGCTTTCTTTTTAATATTATCATAAATAGCGGAAAGCTTGCCGTCAAAGAGAAGTTCTCCTGAGACCGAAGCGACTCTAAGAGAGTTCTTCACCTTAGAATCCACTAGTGTGGATGTAGCCAGGGCAGCGTCACGTCTAACCAACTCCAGATTTGCCACTGAAAGGGCGGAGTTACACGTGGAATAAGCTACTGCCCTTGAAAGAAGTCTTAAAGAGGATTGTATATCCTGAAACTCTTCCCCTTGAAGACGCAGTGATAACGCCTTAGTAAGGTGATCTGCGTAAGATAAGGCATCTAAATTGGCTCTGTTAGACGCAATAGCTGTTTCCAACACTGCAGTTGGAATAGAAGCTGACGACGGTAATGATAGCTCTAAGTCTTCCGCCTCGTCGTCCATATGCAGAGGAACTCTCGGTATACCCTGTCCTGCCGTGTCGAATTTATTCCTTGCATTAATGAAAGGCAGGTTGAGAGTATTTGCGGACAAGAAACCTGCTTTCCCCGTCCTGGAAGCAAGTTTAAAAATAGCGTCGTTCAATAATTCAAATGTTCTTGCAACATTATTGGACTGCGACGGAAACTCGGGAGCGATGTCCCTGAACCGCTCAAAAAAATCAGAGTCCAATGACGCTATAATTCTCCTGTCCGGAAGCGCAGCAGTCTGGCCCGACGGAACAACTTGAGGAAGAAAGTGCCGGATGAAGTCCACGGCAGCTTTATGTTGTTCCGAAAGGGATAGCTCCAATTCATCCGTATCCCTTTCACCATCCGGTCGGACCTCCCGATGTTCCCGGTCGTCCGCCCCCGATGCTTCGGCGGAGCGTACCGACCCAGCGCCGTCGGATAATTCTCGATCCGACACCGTTTCTGTCGGCTGCTGGGATGCTGCGATAAGCTGTGCTATCTGCACTAGAATGTCCGACGTCGAGACCTGCGGAGGCGCGGTCTTTCGCTGCTTCGCCGAGGGCAGCTCCGCATCAGATGGCTCCCGCATACTTTTCCTATGCGAACGTCCGGAGTCCATCGGTCTCGAATCCCTGGCTGCCGGATGGTGTGACCTGGTCGCCGAAGAATCCTTCATCGACGAAGCTGGCAAAATATCGGAGGTCACGCAGCCAAGGTGCGGTCGTGTGCGCCGACGAGAAGAGGAAGCCTTAACAGTCTCTGCGGACTGCTTATACAACGGAGCGTCCCGAGCGACGGACGTATGCTCCGCTAAAGACACATATTGTACCACAACATCTGGTCCCAGATGTTGTTGTACGAGAGAGGGGCCTCTCTCGCTCGCGGCCCGGCTGGACCTGGACGAGCTAGGAACCGGACTAAAAGGCTTCCTCCGTTCTCGTTTACTATCTGCCGTCACTGGGTGTGCATCTATTATGTTTATAGTGCTCGCATCACCCAAAATTTCCTCTTGGACCGCATCGGACGAACCCGGCTGCCGAACCATTCGGTGAATGGACGCTACACCGGGCGAGCTAGCGGACGACATTTGTCTAATCTCCATGAGCACTTTTGCCGCTAGCTCTGAATTCATTTGTGACGACGGACGCACACTTGAAGAAGATAACATGGAAACATCACCCTGTTCTGGTTCCTCTGAAATAGAAACTGAGAGAGTAGAGTGACCTTGTGGAGAAAGAGCCGGCATCGCTCTTTCTCCAGAAACAACATATCGTGACACACGTTTCCAATGTTTCTCATCCCAATGTTCACATATAGGACAGGGATTAATGCGAGAACACTGACTACAATTAATACAATGATCATGAAAGTCAGAGGAAGATTTCTTCCTATTACAATTTGAACAATGTCCCTTCATTGTGAAAGAACAACAATAAGTCCTAGTTACTCGCAAAAACCCCTGACACAAAGATACATAATAACATGATCCATTAATAAATGAAAAAACAATTGCAAAACAAAATAATTTTGAAAAAATATTTTTTCAGAGAAGCCCAAGTTGCTGAAAAGTAACGTTGAGCCCCGATGGATCCGATGGCAAAGTGTGGTCAAAAATTTTAAAATTATATAAAATAATTAATGAGACACTTTCGGATAATATAAATGTATCTTATAATGAGATAAACTACCACAAAGGCAAACAGCCCCCCTCAAAAAAGGCTGTTGCCAATGAAAACAAACAGTGTAAACACACTAGAAAACATGACTCCAGGCACTGAAAAAACTGGCCCGGAATCAGTCATCAATTACACTCTATCTGATGCAAAACAGAGACTCCCAGGGGAGAATCTGCAGAACATCAGATGGAAGATGCAGAACACAAACGTTATACACCCATGGGTGAAAACGTAACTATGGGGAAAATAACAGAAAACATTCTGTAACCAAGCAACTCTCCCAGGAAATTTTAGAAATGAAACTTCTCAAAAATATGCCAAAAGCATGGGAGAATTGCAAGGGGGGACTTTAGAAGGCTAGGGGAGAGGAAACACTGAATAAGCAGTGCAACAATTAGCAAGAATGACAAGAGGCCCATGCCTCGAAAATAGGCAACTTAACATAATTTCAACAAAAAATTTTAAGTACAGCCCTGATTATTTTTTGCCACTTCTTTTTTCCTCTCCTCCTTCTATCCTCCTTAGAATCACATTTTCTCCAAAAATTACGTGTCTGGCATCCTTTAAACTGAGATTTACAAGCACAAAGATCAGTGAGATGTTGACTGATGAAGGGCCAAACAGAGAATGATATTTGGCGCCAATTTCGGGACGACTGCGTCACTGCGCATGCGCAGTAGAGTCGTACTATGGAGGTCCTTTAGGACATGATTTCTTTTTGTTTTGGATGCAAATTTTGGGGATTGGGGGGCAAAATTTGTGTTTGGCCCTGGTTTTTGTTGGAGTTAGCACCAGCTAAGTCTGGGTCATTGGTACAGTATAAAAATATGAATGGTGATTTTTGTGAATAGCACTGACCGATTTTGAATGTTACATGCAGTAGTAAAGGGTTAAAAAAATTTCCACAATATGGTATAAGTATTTCCATTAGTTGCTTGAATCTTGCACCCTATGTAACATGTAACCATCTAAATCTGTGCATTTTTACTGCCTTAGTCGGTGTATATTTTCATGTAGTGTGTGATATGGCAGCCAATCAACTAATCCTGTGCAATGGTTATGGTTAGTCGGCAAGTGATATCTTAACAACTAACTCCATGCAATGCACAGGATTAGTAATTCTGTTCTTTCTAGTTATAAATAAGATCATCTCTATAATGTGACTAACCCTGTACATTGCACAAGCTCAGTGAGAACATTTTCATGTAGCGTGTGGCAGTTACCCCAATTTCTTATAGACAGTGCGATTAACCCTGTCCATTGCAGATGGTTAGCATACCTTCTACTTATAAAAAAAGTTCATTATTATCTGAGTAACCCTGTGCCCTGTACAGCCTTAGAGTAAATCTCACGTATAGCGACTCTTTACCCAATGTAATAGCCAAACCAGCCCTTAATATTCTCAAAAAACATTTAAACTCAGTTTATGACCCCTCGCTGGAATGGATTGTGGTAAGGTTTTTTAAGTGAATTCCAAAAATATTAAAATTTTTTAGTAAATTTTGTTTCTTAACATACCTACCACAATTGTTTACAATTTGCTGTAACATAAGTGCAAGCCCTACTTCGGAACTAACTCAAGCTTTTAGAGAACTTTTCCAAACAAGTTGGAAAAGTAATAGAGTGCAAAAGCACGATAAAGATCGAAAAAAGGGTTGAACGAGACCAGCACTCGAAATTACAGGTACTCTCTCTGCACACCTCTTGCGTTTACCGAGCGCATGTGCAACAACCGTGACGTCAATTCCATATTTCCGCCAACGAGAAGTTTGTGATTTAGCGGGGAGACATCGATATCAAAGATATCCCCAAGGAGGGTGGGCCTCCGGTAAACAATTGTGGTAGGTATGTTAAGAAACAAAATTTACTAAAAAATTTTAATTTCTTTTCAACCTACTCACAATTGTTTATAATTGGCTGAATAAACAATAGGAAGAGGTGAATCACATAACCAATACCAACAAGAGAAGCAGAAAGAAAATCAAAGATGGCAGAGAACAATAGCGAAACCTGTAATGAAGATAGAGAGAAGGCACCTGAAAAGAACAAGGCTGAGCGAAGCACAACCTCGATAAAAACAATTTTAACGAGGGAGCACAACAGCCTGAGCTGCAACGAGAGGGCCTAAAGAATAAAGGTCCTCAGATTGCTGCTGAAGGTGGCAGAGATAAAAGGAGGAGAAGGTAGAGGCATTCCTCCAGTAAGCTGCATTCATAACATCCCGGAGCGAAACAGAATTGGAGAACGCCCAGGATGGAGAAATGGCACGAACCTCATGAGCATTAAACTGGTTCGAAACAAGATCTGACGCAGACAAGCGGGAATAAACCAGCTTGAATGCAAGATAGATCCACCTGGAAATAGAATGGGAAGAGATAGACTGCCTCTCAGGAATGAGAGACAGAAAGAATCTCTTCCGACCCCTACGAATGAACTGAGTGCGAGTAAAGTAAGTCTTGATCGCATGAACAGGACAAAGAAGAGGTCTCCGGCCATCGACAGCAGGGAGAGCCCGAAAGCAGATAGGAGGAGGTACTGAATCAGGAAGTTGATTCTTAGCCAGAAAAGAGCAAACAGTAGTGAAGGTGACACTGTTAGCCTCATTTCTGAAGAAGGCAGGATCAACAGATAGCGCATGAAGCTCACTAACACATCGAGCAGAAGCAAATGCTAGAAGAAAAGCCGTCTTATAGGTGAGAAAATGCATATTGGTCTCAGATAAAGGCTCGAATGGCGCCCCCTCCAAACAATACAACACCCATGCCAAGTTCCACTTGGGTGTAAGACGCAAAACTCGAGGCTGCTTCACAGAAAAGTGCCGAATGAGTTTGGAGAGAAAAAGATTACGACCGATGCACCGCCTTCCCACAAAAGAGAAAGTATCAGACAGCATAGACCGATAGCCCTTAATTGTAATAGGCTGGAGGCCCTTGGAGTCAAAAAGATATACCAGAAAATCCAAAATTTGAGCGATTGACGGATCATGGTAATCCACATTGTGATCTGCACACCAGTGGCAGAAAACCTTCCACTTCGCAGCATAAGTAATGCCAGTGGAATGTCGCCGTGATGCAGAAATGCACTCCACTGTTCGTCTCGAAAAACCTCTACATCGGAGACAGGACCTGATAAAAGACAGGCATGAAGGGACAGGCTCGCCAGGTTGTTGCGATACTTCCTGGGATGACCCTGGGAAAGAAGATCGCGACGTAGAGGTAGATGAATCGGCCGATCTGCCAACAGAGGGCGCAGTAGATTGATCCACACCCTCTGTGGAGACAGAGGTGCGATCAGAATAATCCTGCAACTGCAAGCACGAATCTTCGCTAATACTTGAGGAAGAATCGGTGCAGGAGGAAAGGCATAGCCGATCCAACCTGTCCAGTCCAGAGACAGAGCGTCAACTGCAAATGCCAGAGGATCTGGACAAGGGGAGACAAAGGTCTCTACCTGATGATTCCAGCGAGTAGCGAAAAGGTCAACCTGAGGACGGCCCCACTGCTCGCAAATCGCCTGAAACACCGACCGATGTAGCATCCATTCGGTTGGAAGGACACTGTCGCGTCGGGGCAGGGAGTCTGCTAGGACGTTGAGACACCCGGGAATGTGTCGAATGGACACCCGAGCGTTCACATCCCGTGCCAACAGAAGAAGATCCCGAGACAGCCGATACATGGGAATCGAATGTGTGCCTCCTTGATTCCATATGTAGGCCACTACTGTCGAATTGTCCGAAAGAAGTAGGACAAAATGGTCCGACAGATGAGGGATCCAAAGCCGAAAACTCAACAGAAGAGCAAGGAGCTCCTTCTGGTTGATATGAAGGCTCACCTGCTCGCTGTCCCACTCGCCGTGAGTAGACAGACCAAGAGGATCCGTCGCACCCCAGCCCCGATCGCTGGCATCTGCAGTAAGGATGCGATCGGCCAAAGAAAGATCCAACGGAACACCCTGCGTCTGCCAGGGAATATCAGCCCAACGATGGAGGTGACAAAGCAGAGACCGTGGAATAGTGAGTTCCAGGTCCAGCGGATCTACAGTCGGACGCCAATGATCCAACAGGAAGTGTTGGAGAGGTCGGACAAACAAGCGACTGAGCGGAATGAGATCTGTCACCGAACCGCAAAGGCCCAGCATCCGAAGGAAAGTCCTGGCTGAGACCGAGGAAGATTGAAGCTGGTTCCGAGTCAAGGCGGAATGAATCGTCGCCCGAGCATGAGGGACCGACACTACTTTGTGAAGAGTGTTGAAATCCATCCCCAAATGACGGAATTGCTGAGAAGGAAGGAGATCCGACCTCTCGCGATTGACTCTGAAACCCAGCAACGCTAGCAGGCAAAGAAACTGCCGGACATCGAACTCCAGAACAGCAGCATCGTGGTGCCGTTGGAGGATGTCGTCCAGGTTGGCTGACGAAGTCACAGCCAACTGAGTACAGTGGGAAGCAAGCACATGTGACATCAGTCAGGTGAAGGCCCAAGGAGCCAGGTTCAAACCGAACGGGAGAGCTCTGAATAGATAAACTCAATCCCGAAACGAGAACCGAAGGTATTTCTGTGACGCCAGATGAATGGGTACATGGAAGTAGGCATCCTTCAGGTCGATACTGGCAGCAAAGTCGCCCTGATGAACTGAACGTCGAATCGACCGGAAAGTCTCCATACTGAACCGAGGAGCTATAATGTACTCGTTCAGGATACTCAGATCGATGAGAGGATGAAATTGGCCGTTTTTCTTCGGCACCAAGAAAAGTCTCAAGTAAAACCACGGTGAAAGGGTGTTCCTGACCACCTCGATCGCCCCTTTGGAGAGGAGATTGTCGATCTCCTGCACCAGAAGGTCCCGATGCAGAGAATCGGAAGGGACCTGAGTTGGGAGGGGCACCCAAGATAAACTGGGGTGTCGACGGAAGGACAGTCGCAGACCGGATTGAATGACGTCGAGGACCCAAATGTCCGACGTTATCTCTGTCCAACGGTCGTAAAACAGCGACAGCCTTCCCCTGACTGGAGGCGAATTGAGGTGAGAACCTTCACTTGCAGCCTCGACGAGGCCCCCGAGAGGAGAAACCACCTCGGGAAGTGATAGAGTCCTGAGACTTTCCTGCCTTAGGCTGCCAGCGAGTCTGGCCACATCGGTGCTTCTTATGTGCAGAAGGAGCAGACGGAGCCGAAGGCGTAGCCGACGTCGCAGATGCAGCAGCACGCTTGGCGGGCCTGGAATGACCACCACCCGCAGCAACAGGTTGGTCAAGCTGTCGCAGCAAAAGCTGGTCCTTCGAATGACGAAGAACTTCGCCACAAACAGCTTCCACGGAACCATGGAACAACTGAGGTCCCACCAAAGAGGCAGACCTCAGAACAGCACGTTGCTCAGAAGGAAGGGATGGAGAAGAATCCAACACCGCATCCCGGCGTGCCAGCTCCAAATTAGCCGTGTTACAGGTGTGAGCGTGTGTCAAGTTCATAAGAGCCTGTGACAAAACGCGAAAAGGAGTCTGAGCGTCATCAAACTCCCCTGGTGGAAAATATTCAGCCAGAGCAGCGACGACATGGTCCGCGAGAGATAACACACCCAGCATCTCTCGGGACAAGCCCACCACAGATTCAACTACCGACATCGGGAGAACTGCCGACTTAGTTTTAGTTAACCCGAGGGCAGAAGAATCCTCATCCACAGTAGTCATCCCTTGGAAGACTGGTGGAGAGACGGAATCGTAAACACGAAACCGCGATGGAGGCAGAAAGGCATCAGCTCTAGAAAAGAAGGAACCCTTCAGGGCCTTAAAACGCATTTTGGCATCTAAGCCCTGGAAGGACTCAACAACCTGAGCCGATTGCAGAGGATGCAAAGTCCCAGAGCTAGAAGGCTCAACAGGGTTACGGCACTCCACATTGGACCGCGGCCGGATGGTCACAGATGGCTGGTCTGAAGGTTGAACTTCCGACAATAAGCCGAAGACGAAATCCAAAAGCCTGCCCCAAGACTGACGAGGGGTGCCCATCACCTTCCAGATAATCGTCATCCTCCGTAGCAGAGGAGACGTAGCCCAACTCAGGCTGACCAGCAGAAACCTCCTGGGAAGACTGAGCAGTATCCAAGGGGCCAGGCGTGACATCTCGGCGACCGACCAAAGGAGGTTGTCCCCTCAGGAGGCACAGGGAGGCCAACTTGAGGGTTGCCAGAAAGCAACCGGGTGAGCGCCAAAATGGCCTGACGCAGGTGACCCTGAGAATCCGTCGCAGCAGCATCGCCCGACGGAGTTTCCTCCCAATGGACCCTTCTGGTAGAAGAACCCAAATCCTCAGAAGAGACCGACGTTGAACATCGATCGGCAGACAGAATAGGGATACGGTGAGAAGACACTGGAGGATAGTCCCGATTGTGACGGCCAGAGTCATCACTGACCTCTGCGAAACAGAAGGTCCTGCCTGCAAATCCTCGAAAGAGACCGACGGCGCACGTCGATCAGTAGCTGGACCTAGGACACGGTGAGAAGACACCAGAGGATTGTCCCAGGAACCTGTCATTGGCCTCAACTGCCCATCCTCTGAGACCAACGGCAAGCATCGATCGACACCCAGACTCGGAACACAGTGAGGAATCACCGGAGGAAGGTTCCAAGAGTGACAGTTAACAGGGGCTGTCACTGATCGCTGCCGAACAGCAGGCCCTGGATGCCAACGTGCCAACACCATCCTGCTAGGTGGCACACTAGCAGGGGAAGGAGGAACAATAAACGATTCACTCGAGGGACGAGGAATCGCTGCCGAAGCGACCGACTGGCTCAACCGACTAGGAGCAAACCTAGCCAGATGAGACGGAGCAGACAGCAAACCCGCACAGAGCTGCCGCGAGGCTAGGGGAGGCTGAGAGCACACAGACACACCAGCAGATACAGCCTCGGTCCCCCGAGACTGTAGATCATCCCCAGAGGAGATGGAAGAGCCACCATCAGACAGAGTAGGATCTGTAGTAACAACCTCCTCAGCAACCATTGACGGCATAGGAGGAAGATCGGAGAGGGTCACCGAGCTGACCTCGGAGAAGCTCTCTACAAAAACAGATGCCTCAAGTGTGACATCAGAAGACAAAGAGACCACGGTCTCCACGTCAGGTATCACTGAACTAGCACCGTCAACAGTTGCAGAGGAACTCGCCACAGAAGATAGATCAGAATCCAGTGTGACAGAGTCACCACGTGCACCAGCAGAAATGTCTGCTACGGCACGGCTACCCTTACCCCGAGAACGAGGGGTTCTAGCCCTGGACAGAACCACCTTGTTAACAGAAGCCCAGAATTTAGAGGACCAAACCCCACAAATACCACATGATTGGGCCTGAGTGCAATTGTTGCAAGTGACACATGTGGAATGAGAGTCATCCACATGCTTTACTTGCAAGCAAGAGGTACAAGGAAAAGTCTTTGGCATTATATGAATGAAAATGGAATCAAGCTTCCCGCCGACAAAAAACAGCACAAAGGTCGTGTTCACACGTGGGGGAAAAACAAGATTAAGTGTGAAGAAACAAGCAATAATGATCAAAAATAACATTAATCAAAAACAATTTTGGATAGCTTGATAAAAGGATACAATCCACTTGCACACAATGAAAACCAGAGCACATATAATAAGTTGTTCACGAAGAATAACAGCAAAGTAGCACGAGTAACAAAAATTTCCGACCATGTACAAATGGCGGAAATAAAAGGAATTGACGTCACGGTTGTTGCGCATGTGCTCGGTAAATGCAAGAGGTGTGCAGAGAGAGTACCTGTAATTTCGAGCGCTGGTCTCGCTCAACCCTTTTTTCGATCTTTTTCGTGCTTTTGCACTCTATTACTCTTCCAACTTGTTAGGAAAAGTTCTCTAAAAGCTTGAGTTAGTTCCGAAGTAAGGCTTGCACTTACGTTACAGCCAATTGTAAACAATTGTGAGTAGGTTGAAAAGAAAAAAACATTTTCTATATTTCATTAATAGCTTGTTTCTTATTATTAGTATTTACTAAAGTTAGACATCATACTTCAATTCTATACCATTCACTTTACTGAAATTGGAGAGGATTTATCCGTTATTTCAATTCCCAACAAAAATCACAGAATGTTGCAATGCTGGTATGTACATTCAAAGTCATTGGTACATCATGGGTTAAAACTTCTGCGATGAAAATTTTCCTTAATGCTCACCACCTACATGTAACAACAAGAGGGTTGTCTATCCCCATTAGCTCACCAACGTATGGCATGCAATAAACCTAGGCTTATTACAAATTAGCAAAAAATGTCCGGTAAAGGATTAATGTTGACTTATATTGATGCATTTAACACATATATAAAATATAAAAAAGCCATAGCATACCAGTGGTAGCCTCCACTCATGTGCATGTATAGCAAAACAGGTCAGAAATTGTCCAAGTCCACACTTACAAAAAAGTCTAACATTGCATTAAATAAGTCCAAAATCTCTGAAAAATGTCTGGCCAAGGGTTAATGTCATCTTATATTAATGCATTTAACACATATATGAAATATAAAAGCCACAGCATATCGGTGGTAGCCTCCACTCATGTACATGTATAGCAAAACGGGTCAGAAATTTACACAAAGTCACCACTTACAAAAAAGTCTAACATTGCATTAAAAAAGTACAAAATCTCTGAAAAGGTCTAACATTGCAAAAACATTAAAAATCGAAAAAATATCACTGGGTAAGAGTATGTGGGTAATTGTAAGCCATTGAAACAGCATGGGGTGCATAGTATCAGGTGGGAAAGTCGACTCTTACAATAACTTTAACACAAGTGTTGATGCAGACGTGGATTGGGTCATGACATAAGCTCACACAACTTCGTTGGTGAGCTAAAAATGTACCAACTACGCACACAAAAATCCCTCCTGCTGCCGAGGTTCGAACCAAGACCAATGCAATGACATCAAACATTATGACTTGATTCTGTAATGTTTCTCACTTGGGAGTAATAAAAATGAATAATGATATGCAGTAGGTTTTTGTGATTTACACTCTTGTAATCTAAGTAGTGTGAATACTTTTTATTATCTACTGAAACCCCTGTAGTTTTCATAAAGAAGTTAACACAAGCATTTTTGTTTCCTTCAGTTGCAAAAGTTGACATGCAAATAAGTTCAACTTGAGAATCCTTCTGTAAGGTTTTCATCTTCAATGATTAAATATTTTAATGCCACAATTTATTCAATAAAGCTGGCATATTTTATCCTTTACTGATGATCTGCTGTTGTGTGATATTTGTTGAGAAGGTCTCTCAAAATCCTTACAAACTGGGTTTTTTTTTTGGTTGTTTTTTTGTTGTTGAGGGATTGGGTAGAGGGGCGGTTTGTTGCCACAAACAGCCAGAGTGATATCATGTCAGATAGTTTCACAGGTTGAAAAAGCTGGAGTATCCAAAGAAAACCACCAAGCTGAGGTTAGTAACTGTCAACCATTCCAATTTATTAATCCTCAGTTGAAGGCATTTGTACCTTTAATGTTCAAATTACCATATCACACTGTGTCACCATGCTTCTACAGAAGCAAATGAGTCTGTGTCTTGCTCAAAAATATAATTCAAGTGACTCCTACTTGAAATCAAAGCAAGACCACCTCAAAAAGAAGTCTAATGCACAACCCTGTTAGTCATTATTCCCCATTAAACAATACGCAAAATAGACAGCCACACAAAAAAATATCAGGAATTTAGTAGAGACCAGCGAAGTATGATACTGATATTGAGTTTTCAATAATTTTCTCTACAAACCTAATGTATTGCAATTACCACGATCAGATTATATAAACAGGAGAATTCAGAGTATTTCTTTGATAGATCATACGACATTTCACTCAGTTAACAACAATTTTCTCTATAACCAATATGCAATTAACAAGTCAAATTGTACTGAAGATATGGCAATTGGTTTATTTATTTATTTATTTATTTATTGGTGTTTGAGGTCGTATATTTCTTCACAATGCCTAATTGTGACTGCAGTTCAGCCAATAGTTTATACCCATTTTAGAGGACTTCCACCCCAGGCATTGATTATCAGGTTCTGTTTTACCAGTAAAACAAAATATAGAATTAAGTCAGCTCCACAGAATACAGTCATTCAGAGTGATTTGGTACTCTTCCACACAATGAATGTACACTGACCCATATCTTTCACTTACTAGTCAAGTAAAAAATAGAGGATGTAATAAGCGATCAGAGGGGGGGTATTTATTTATTTGGTTGGTTGGTTGGTTGGTTGGTTGTGATTGATTGAATGACTGATCCAGTTTAGACAGTCATTTATAACTGTTTTCCCACTTTAGAGGATTTCCCGTCACAGTGTTGATTAGCAGGTCCTATTTTCTCTGTTAACTGGTAGAGTGCTGGGAGTTCATATTTGGGCCTTACTCTGAACTGTAGGTCCAGTAGTGTAAAGGCTTCATTTTCAGTGGATATGATTCATATTATCTTTGAAGTGAAAGTTAAAAAATTTATAGTAATTTATATATTTTTTATACTTACCAATGACCCAGACATAGCTGGTGCTAACTCTTAAAAATCTAGGGCCAAACACAAATTTTGCCCCCCAATCCCCAAAATTTGCATCTAAAACCAAAGAAATCATGTCCTGAATGGCCCTCCATACTTTGCCTCTACTGCGCATGCGCAGTGTCAAGGAGGTCTCGAAATTGGCACCAATTATCATTCTTACAAGCAGTGCCTGGTCAGCGCTATGTACTAAGCAGGGAGGTATGAGTTCCCAACTCCTGGGAGGGCCATCCCCATCTGGGTCATTGATAAGTATAAAAAATATATAAATTACTATAAATTTTTTAACATTTTTATACTGTACCAATGACCCAAACATAGCTGAATAGTAAAAAGGCTGGAGGGCCTAGGACATAGAGGAAAATCCAATAAGCTCAACTATATAAAATAGAGTCATCCCCTCGAGGAGAAAAGGAGTATTAGGCTTTACATGTATCTTTCTTATTTTATGATAAATTAGAAAGACACAATACCCTCCATAATTGAGCATAATAACACTCATGTTCTCTATTAACATCCAGTATAACCCTTATACTAATTATTTTTAAAGTAAGCCAATAAATAAAGTTAGTCCAGAGAATTGAGACTCTTTATACTCTTTTAAAAGTGTCCGAGGATTGTATATTAACGCCCGTTTGACACGTGACATATACAAATGCTTCACACCGAGCTACACTTTAAAAATATGACATGAATGAATTTTAAACATCAACTTTACACTTTAAAACCATCCCGGTAACGACTCAGAATTACTGACTCCGGAGGAGGTATCCCCTTGCTTTTCACTATAAAGCAGGTGACCTATGGGAACACCCTCCCCCCCCCTTCCCCTTGCCCTGGGTCAAATAGCCCAGAGCGAAGAGGGCAGCAGGACGGAGTCACTGCCGGAACAGAAAGCCTGCATAACTATAGTTGCAACTGTTTAGTGGACGACATTCTGAGCAACAGATAACAGACCTAAACAATGCAGGTCTCCAGAAATGGACTCAATATTTCTGAGATAAAAATTTGTGAATGTGGATGGCTGAGACCAATATGCAGCCTTCATTAAATCTGTAATAGCAACACTATTTGTGTAAGCCCAAGATGTAGAAAGAGCTCTTACTTCATGAGCCGAAATCTTAAGCACAGACTACTGAGTTGAAGATAGATTATCATAAGCAGTACGGATAGTTAATTGAATCCATCTAGCAACAGAATGGACCGTAATGTCCTTTCTATTAGGCATCAGAGACAGAAAGAAGCGTTTTCGTCCCTTTCTGATAAACTGAGATCTTTGTTTATAAATACATAGAGCTCTAATCGGACAGAGTAAAGGCCTGTGCCCGTCTGAAGATGGAAGGGCTTTAATAACAATAGGTTCCGGATATTTATTAGGAGCCTGATTCTTAGCTAAAAATCCAACATTAGTAGTAAAGGTAATAGTGTTCCCGACACTACAATAGTGAGAATCATCCACCGATAGTGCATGAAGCTCACTGACTCTTCTAGCAGAAGAGAAAGCTAAGAGAAATGCTGTCTTATAAGACAAGAATTTGAAATCTACTGTCTCAAGAGGCTCAAATGGCTTTTCTTTTAGTTTAAGAAGAACCCAAGCTAAATTCCATTTAGGAATTAATCTAAGGGTTCTAGGTCTATTTATCGAGAAGTTTCTAACTAATTTAGATAAAGAGACATTAGATCCAATTTGTAAACTATCATGGTGTGCATAGGTATCAGATAACATAGACCTATAACCTTTAATAGTAACAGGCTGCAGTTTGATCTCGTCAAACAAGTATACTAGAAAGTTAGCAATGTTTGGTATGGAGAGATCAAAAATATCAACAGAATGATCCCTACACCAACGACAAAAGACCTTCCACTTAGCCGCATAGTTTAGCGATGAGGAGGTCCTCCTACAGTTAGAAATCGCGTCCACTGCTCTTCCTGTAAAATGCTTGCCGTGCAAGAAGGACCGCACAACGGAAATACGTGAAGGTTGAGACCTTGCGGGTTGTGATGAAGTTGCCGCGATTTCCCCTGTGAAAGAAGATCCTCCCGTGGAGGAAGTTTTCGCGGTAAGTCCCACAGCAGACACCTGAGTAGATTTATCCACGGTCTCTGTGGAGACAGAGATGCTACCAACAGAATTTTGCATTGTGATTGTTTTATCTTTAGCAATATTTGCTGAATCAACGGCGCTGGAGGATACGCATATCCTATCAGTCCATCCCACGAGATCGATAGAGCGTCTACTGCATATGCTCAGGGATCCGGACATGGCGACACATACGTCTGCAACTGATTGTTGAGTTGTGTTATAAATAAGTTTATCATTGGCCGCTCCCATTGGTAGCAAATCTGATTGAATACCTGTGTGTTGAGAGTCCATTTTGACGGCAACAAGCGACCCTTCCGTGAAAGGGAGTCTGCTAATACATTCAGACGACCCGGAATATGACGGACCGAAAGCAGAACTTGGTGTTCTAGAAGAAACAGAAGGATTCTTTCCATTAAATTGAATAATGGAACGGAATGAGTGCCTCCCTGGTTCCGGATATACGCAACTACTGTCGTATTGTCGGACAGGATTTGGACATGTGCTTTCTGAATAATGTTCATCCAATGACGTAGTGCAAGCCAAATTGACATCATTTCCTTGATGTTTATGTTCTTGCCTAGAAACTGCGGATCCCAAAGACCCTGGCACTTCGAATCCGTTGGGATCAATGTTGCACCCCAACCTGTTTGACTGGCATCCATCATAATCGTAAAACTTGGATCTGGCAACTGCAGTGGGACTCCCTGAGTCAACCACTGAATGTTTGCCCAAATCTGAATCTCTTGTTTCACTTGATTTGACAAAAGAACGTCTATATCGAGCGAATGAATCTTTACACTCCAACTCTGAGTCAAGAAAATTTGGAGAGGACGAGTGCGTAACCACGCCATCGGAATGAGATCCGCAGCGGCTCCACACAGACCTATCAGTCTCATGAACTCTCTTGCTGTGACTTTGTTTGAGTGAAGACAATAGCGAGCGTAACAACTGATTAATTTCGCTCTGGTTAACGGCAGACGAACGAGATTGTTGTGCGTCTCGAAGCTCATTCCCAGATGAGTGAATGACTTGGACGGCACCAGATCCGACTTCTCCTCGTTTATTATAAAACCGAGACGTCGGAGTAATAAAAGCAGATTCTGCACATCGTTCTGAAGCGTTAACTCGTTGCCGTACCTCTGAAGAATGTCGTCCAGGTAGGCCGATGTTACCACAGAGGAATGAGCTCGGAAATGTATCATTACCGAGTTCATTATTCGAGTGAAAGTCCAGGGTGCTAGGTTCAAGCCGAAGCACATCGCTTGGAACTGATATACAACTACTAGGACTGCAAAGCGTAGATACTTTCTGAATGTCGGATGTACCATGACGTGAAAGTTCGCATCTTTGAGATCTATGCTTGTAGCATAGTCGTTCACTCGAATACTCGCTCTGACTGATCGAATTGTTTCCATATAGAACTTTGGAGCGACGATCAGCTTGTTTATCCAGCTCAGGTCTATGACTGGACGGAACGAGCCGTCTGGTTTCAGAACCAGAAACAGATGGCTGTAGAAACCCGGTGATTCCTGGTCTTCTACGACCTCTACCGCATTCACTTCTGATAAAAGAGCATCTCTCTTCTGCGGATTTGACGGAAGCTGAGTCCATTTTTGACTTCGAGTTAATGGAGGCTTTCGTTTGAAGGATATTCCTAGTCCTTCCGAAATTACCCCTCGAACCCAGGGGTCGTCCGTAATTGACGCCCACTCGTTTATAAAACTTGATAATCTTCCACCTACCGGAACACGATAGAGGTTCAAACCATCACCTCCTGAACCTGCGAGGCTTGCGGAAGGAGAAACTACGTCCTCCACGACCCGCACCTCGTCCCGTCGACCTAGGGATGTCTGACCGGTTGTCTTGGCCAGAATAACGTCCCGTACGTGAGTCGCTGCCTTGAAGGTCTCTAGAATAAGACCTAGAGGATGTATAAGAACCTCTATAGGAACTTCTCTTGGGCGTACTTGTCCCAGAAGTGCTTGTCTTACTCTTTTCTGCTGTATCCGACTTTTTGGAAGCGGATTTGAATAGCAGAGAATCTGAAGCTTTCTTAGTTATCTTATCATAGATTGCTGAAAACTTGCCGTCGAAGAGAAGCTCTCCGGAGACCGAAGCGACTCTGAGAGAGTTCTTCACCTTACTATCCACGCGCGTGGATGTAGCTAGGGCTGCGTCAAGTCTAACCAACTCCAGGTTTGCTACTGAAAGGGCGGAGTTATACGTGGAATAAGCTACTGCCCTTGAAAGAAGTCTTAATGAGGAATGTATATCCTGGAATTCTTTCTCTTGAAGACGTAATGATAATGCCTTAGTAAGGTGGTCTGCGTATGATAAAGCGTCTAAGCTAACTCTGTTAGACATTATTGTCGTTTCCAACGTCGTGGTTGGAATTGACATAGACGACGGTATAGACAATTCCAAGTCTTCAGCCTCGTCGTCTAGACGCAGAGGAACTCTCGGTATGCCCTGTCCTGCCGTTTCGAATTTATTCCTTGAATTGATGAAAGGCAGATTTAGAGCATTTGCGGACAAGAAACCAAACTTTCCTGTTTTGGTAGCAAGCTTATAAATAGCATCATTCAATAATTCGAATGTTCTTGTAACATTATTGGACTGTGTCGGAAACTCAGGGACGATGTCCCTGAACCGATCAAAAAATTCTGTGTCCAGTGACGCTATCAGTCTCTTATCCGGCATCGCAGCATTCTGGTCTGACGGAACAACTTGTGGAAGATAATGCCGGATGAAATCTACGGCAGCTTTATGTTGTTCCGAAAGGGATAGCTCCAAATCCTCCGAATCCCTTTTGCCATCCTAACGGACCCTATGAAGTTCTCGGTCGTCCATACCTGATGCTTCAGCGGAGCGTACCGACCCAGCGTCGTCAGATAATTCCTGATCCGACAGAGATTCTGTCGTTTGCTGGGATGCTGTGATAAGTTGTGCTATTTGGGATAGCACGTCCGGCACTGAGGCCTGTGGAGTAGCGGTCTTACGTTACTTTGCCGCTGGAAGCTCCGTGTACGTTGACTCCTGCATACTTCTCTTATGCAAACGTCCGGAGTCTACAGGCCTCATGTCCCTGGCTACCGGATGGCGTGACCTAGTCGCCGTGGAATCCCTGATTAGCGAAGCTGGCTGGTTATCCGTGGTCACGTAGCCAAGGTGCGGTCATGTGCACTGCTGTGAGGATGAGGAAGCCTTATCGACAGTCTCTCCGAACTGTCTATATAACGGAGCGTCCCGAGCGGCGGACGTATGCTCCGAATGCGAAACGTTTTGTACCACAACATCTGGTCCCAGATGTTGTTGTACGAGAGAGGGACCTCTCTCGCTCGCAGCCCGGATGGACCTGGACGAGCTAGGAACCGGACTAATAGGCTTCCTCCGTTCTCTCCTCTGATCCGTCGTCACTGGGTGTGCTCTTTGTCTATTTATAGTGCTCGCATCACCCAAATCTTCTTCCTGGACCGCAACGGATGAACCCGGCTGCCGAACCATTCGATGAATGGACGCTACACGTCGTCGATCCTACTAGGGACATCTTAGGCAATTGACGTATTCCCATGAGCACTTTTGCCGCTAGCTCTTCATTTAACTGTGACGAGGGAGGCAAACTTTTGGAAGACATCACGGAAACATCACCCTGTTCTTGTTCCTCTGAAATAGAGATTGATGAACTAGAGTGACCCTGCGGAGAAAGGACCGGCATGGCCTTTTCCCCGCTAACAACATACCGTGACACATGCTTCCAATGTTTGTCATCCCTTGACACATACTGAACAGGAGCTAGTGCAAGTACACTGACTACAATTAATACAATGATTATGAAAGTCAGAGGAAGATTTCCTCTTATTACAATTTGAACAATATCCTTTCATTGTGAAAAGAATACAAGAAGTCCTAGTACTCGCACCAACCCCTGAAAACAAAGATACATAACAACATGATCCATTAACATAGAAAAAATAATTGAAATCAAAAAAATTTTTGGAAAAAATATTTTTTCAGAAAAGCCCAAGTTTCTGAAAAGTAACGTTCAGCCCCAATGGATCCCAAGAAGCCTAAGTGTGGACAAAAATTTTAACAATATTTTAAAAAGTTAAAAAATTTATAGTAATTTCTATATTTTTTATACTTACCAATGACCCAGACATAGCTGGTGCTAACTCTTAAAATATAGGGCCAAACACAAATTTTGCCCCCCAATCCCCAAAATTTGCATCTAAAACCAAAGAAAACATGTCCTGAAAGGCCCTCCACACTTCGCCTCTACTGCGCATGCGCAGTGTCAAGGACGTTCCGAAATTGGCACCATTAATCATTCTAAAAACCAGTGCCTGGTAAGCGCTATGTACTCAGCGGGGAGGCAAGAGTTCCCAACGCCTGAGAGGGCCATCCCCGTCTGGGTCATTGGTAAGTATAAAAAATATAGAAATTACTATAAATTTTTTAACATTTTTATACTGTACCAATGACCCAGACATAGCTGAATAGTAAAAAGGCTGGAGGGCCAAGGACATAGAGCAAAATGGAATACGCTCAATAATATAAAATAGAGTCATCCCCTGTAGGGAAAAAGAAGTAATAGGCCTTACATGTATCTTTCTTATTTATGATAAATTAGAAAGATACAACACCTTCCAAAATTGAGCTTCATACATCCATGTACTCTATTAATATCCAATATAATCCTTATACTAATAATTTTTAAAGTAAGCCAATAAATAAAGTAAGTCTAGAGAATAGAGACTCCTATACTCCTAAAAGTGTCTGAGGATTGCATAATCATGTCCGTTGACATATGCAATAATCAAAAGCTATACTTTAAAAACTAAGACTTGAATGAATTTTAAAAACCTAAACTTCTCACTAAACAACCATCCCAATAACAGCTCAGAATTACTAACTCCGGAGGAGGTATCCCCTTGTTTTCATAGTAAAACAGGTGACCCAAGGGAACACCCTCCCCCCCCCCCCCCCCCTTTTTCTTGCCCTGGGTCAAATAGCCCAGAGCGAAGAGGGCAGCAGAACGGTGACACTGCCGAAACAGACAGCCTACCTAGCTATAGAAGCAACTGTTAAGTGAATGACATTCTGAGCAGTAGATAATAGACCTAACAATAGAGGCCTCCAGAAATAGACTCGATATTTCTGAGATAAAAATTCATGAATGTGGATGGCTGAGCGCAATGAGCAGCCTTCAAAAATCTATAATAGCGACACTATTAATGTAAGCCCAAGATGTAGAAGAACTCTTACTTCATGAGCCGAAATCTTAAGCACAACTGCTAAGTCAATGATATACCATAAGCAGTACCGATAGTTAATAGAATCCATTAACAATAGAATAGAGCGTAACGTCCTTCTACTAGGCATCAAAGACAGAAGAAGCTTACGCCCATAGTAATAAACAGATATCTGTTTATAAATACATAAACTCTACCCAGAAAGAGTAAAGGCCTATGCCCGTACGAAGACGGAAGGACCTTAATAACAATAGGTTCCGGATATTAGGAGCCTAACTCTTATGCAAAAATCCAACCTAAATAGTAACGGAATAGTGATTCCGAAACTACGAAAGTGAAAATCATCCATCGATAGTGCATGAAACTCACTGACTCTACAGTAAAAGAGAAACCAACAGAATTACTGTCTAAAAGGTCAGAATTTGAAAACTACTGTTTCCAGAGGCTCAAATGATTACTTAGCTAAATAAGAACCGAAGTTAAAATCCGTATAGGAATTTAATCTAAAGATTCTAAGTCTATTTATCAAAAAGTAACTAACTGACTTAGATAAAGAGACATAAGACTCAATTGTAACTATCCTAGAGTGCATAGGTATGAGGTAACATAAACCTATAACCTTAATAAAAACAGGCTGCAGTAGATCTTGTGAAACAAGTATACTAAAAAATTGCAATGAGTAGTATGGAGGGATCAACAATATGAACATAATGAACCCTACACCAACGACGGAAGAGCCTCCACTTTAGCCGCATAGAATAGCGAAGAAGAGGATCTCCTATAGTAAGAAATCGCGTCCAAAGCTCGTCCAGTACAATGCTTACAATGCAATACGGACCACACAATGGAATACATGAAGGTTGCGACCTTGCGGGTTGTGATAAAGATGACACGATTTACCCAGTGAAAAAAGATCCTCACATTGCGGAAGATTTCACGTTAAGACCCACAGTAGACAAGAGAGTAAATTACCCATGATCTCTGTGAAGATAGAGATGCTATCAACAGAAATGTATTGTGGTTGTTTATCTTAGCAATACCTGCTGAAACAACAGCGCCGGAGGATACGCGTATCCTATCATGCCGTCCTATAGATCAATAGAGCGTTAACAACATTAGCTCAGAGATCTGGACAAGCCAACACATACGTCTGCAATTGATTAGCAAGCTGTGTCGTAAATAAATCATCATTGGGCGCTCCCATAGATAGCAAATCTGATTGAATACTTGTTTGTTGAGAGTCCATTCTGACAGCAACAAGCGACCCCTAAGTGAACGGGAGTCCGGTAAAACAATCAGACGACCCGGAATATGACGGACCGAAGCAGAACTTGGTGTACTATAACCAACAGACGGATTCTTTCCATTAAATTGAATAACGGAAACGAAAGAGTGCCTCCCTGGTTCCGGAGATACGCCACTACTGTCGAATTAACAGACAGGATTTGGGCATGCGTTCCTGAATAATGTTCATGCAATGACATAAAGCAAGCCTAAAAAACATTATTCCGCGGAAGAAAATTGGTTGCTAAGAGACTGCGGAACCCAAAGACCCTGGCACTTCGAATCCGTTGGGATCAGTATTATATCCCAATCTGTTTGACTGACAACCGTCATAACAGCAACACTCGGGTCCGGCAACTGCGGTGGCACTCTCTGAGTCAACCACCGAATGTTTGCCCCAGTCTGAATCTCTTGTAACACTAGATAGACAAGAGAACGTGTAAATCGAGCAATTCATGGATTGCCGAAAAGTTGCCGTCGAAGAGAAGCTCCTCCGAGAACGAAGCGACTCTGAGAGAGTTCTTAACCTTACTATCCACGCGTGTGGATGTAGCTAGGGCTGCGTCACGTCTAACCAACTCCAATCAGCCACTGAAGGGCGGAGTTATACGTGAACAAACTACTGCCCTCAAAAGAAATTACATTGAGAATAATATCCCGTAAATCTTTTCTTGAAGACGTAATGATAACGCCTCAGTAAGGCGGATTACGTATGATAAAGCGTCTAAGTTAAGTCTACTATATATCATGTCGTTTCCAACATTGAAGTTGGAAAAGACATAAATGGCGAGAAAGAATATTTCCAGTCTTTAACCACACCGTCTAGACGCATATGAACTCTCGGTATGCCCTGCTCTGCCAAAATAAACTATTCGTATCAATGATAAAACGGCAGAAATGAGCAACGCGGACAAGAAACTAAACTATCATGCTTGGTAGCAGGCTTGTATGCATATATAGCGTCGAAAAATAAAACACATGTTGTAATGACATTATTGGACTGCGTCGGTAAGTCAGGGACAATGTCCCTGAACCGATCGAAAAATCCGAGTCCAATGATGCTATAAGTCTCTTATCCAAGATCGCAGCAATGAAGTCCGAAATAACAATCACTGGAAGATAATGCCAGAAGATATGAAAGGCAGCTTCCGATACTACTAAAGGGAAAACTCGAAATCTTTCGAATCCCTTTCGCCATCCTGTCGGACCCTATAAAGCGTTCGGTCGTCCGTACCTGATGCAACCGCGGACAGCACCGACCCAGCGCCGTCGGATAATTCCTGATTCGACCAAGAAACTGTCAATTGCTGGGATGCTGCGAAACAACTGTGCTAACTCGGATAGCACGTCCGTCACTGAGGCCTGAGGAGAAGCGGTCCTACAATGCATTGCCGCTGGAAGCTCCGTGATCGTTACCCCATGCATACTACCAATATGCGAGCGAACGGAGTGTATAGGCCTCGTGTCCTTTGGCTACCCGATGGCACGACCTATTCGCCGTGGAATCACTGAATGACGAAACTGATCGGATACTCGAGGTCACGTAGCCAATGTGCGGTCGTGTGCCCTGCTGTGAGGATGAGGAAGCATTAAGGAAAGTCTCTCGGACTGTCAATATAACGGAGCGTCCCGACCGACAGACATATGCTCTGAATGTAAAATATCTGAACCACAACATGCGGTCCCCTATGTTGTTGGACGAGAGAGGGACCTCTCTCGCTCACAGCCCGGACGGACCTGGACAAGCCAGGAACCAGACTAACAGGCTTCCTCCGATCTGTCCTCAATCTGCCGTCACTGGGTGAGTACTAAAGTAATTAAAGTGCTCGCATCACCCAAATCTCCTTCCTAGACCGCAACGGACGAACCCGGCAGCCGAACCATTCGATGAATGTATGCTACACCGGGTGAGCTAGCGAATGTCACTCCGTAGGCGATAGACATAATCCATGAGCACTTATTGCCGCTAGCTCTTCATTAACTATGACGACAGAGGCACACTTTTGAAAGACATCTCCGTAACTTTGCGAACAAGAAACCAGAAATGCTTGGTTATAGCAAGCATATAATAATAATATATATAGCGTCGTTCAATAATTCTAAAGTTTGTGTGACATTATTGGACTATGACGGAACTGAGGGACGATGTCCCTGAACCGAACCAAAAATTTCTAAGTCCACCGACGCTATCAGTTTCTTATCCGGCATCGCAGCATTCTGGTCCGACGAAAGAAGCTGTAGAAGACCAAGTCAGATGACATACACAACAGCATATGTTGTTCCGAAAGGGAAAGCTCCAAATCCTCCAAATCCCTTTCGGTATCCCGTCGGACCGGATGAAATTTTCGGACGTCCGTACCCGCTACCGCGGAGCGTCCCGACCCAGCATCGTCGGATAAAAAATATGCGACAGATTCAGTTGATGCTGGGATGCTGCGATAAACTGTGCTATTTAGGAAAGCACGTCCGTTCCCGAGGCCTGTGCAGGAGCGGTCTTACGATGCATTGCCGCCGGAAGCTCCGTGTACGTTGACTCCCGCACACTTCCTATGCGAACGTCCGGAGTCTGCAGGCCTCGTGTCCCTGGCTACCGGATGGTGTGACCTGGTCGCCGATGATTCTCTGACTTGCGAAGCTGACTGGATATCCGTGGTCACGTAGCCAAGAGCGGTCGTGTGCGCAACTATGAGAATGAGGAAGCCCTATTGACAGTCTACTCCGGACTGACTATATGTCAGAGCGTCCCGAGCGACGGACGTATGCTCCGAATGCGAAACATTTGTACCACAACATCTGGGGCCAGATGTTGTTGAACGAGAGAGGGGCCTCTCTCGCTTGCCGTCCGGATGGACCGGAACGAGCTATGAACCGGACTAAAAGGCTTCCTCCGTTCTCCCTCCGATCCGCCGTCACTGGGTGTGCATTAGGTTGATTTATAGTGCTCGCATCACCCCAAAATTCCTTCTAGACCGCAACGGACGAACCCGGCTGCCGAACCATTCGGTGAATGGACACTACACCGGGCGAGCTAGCGGACGTCAAAGGCCGTCGAACCTACTAGGGTCCTCTTAGGCAATTGGCGTATTTACATGAGCACTTTTCCGCTAGCCCTTCATTAATTGTGACGACGGAGGCACACTGTTGGAAGACATCACAGATACATCACCCTAATCTTGATCGTCTGAAATAGAAATTGATAAAGTAGAGTGACCCTGCGGGGAAAGGACCAGAGTGTCCAATTCCCCAATAACATACCGTGACATCCGCTTCCCATATTGTCATCGAAATCATACGATACAGAACAGGAGTTAATGCGAGTACACTGACCACATATAGAATGATTATAAAGTCAGAGGAAGACTTCCTCTTATTACAATTGAACAATATCCTTTCAATGTGAAAAGAAAACAAGTCCTGGTACTCGCACTAACCCCTGGCAATCAAAATACATAATAATAATATGATCCATTAATATAGAAAAAATAATTGAAATCAAAATATTTTGAAAAAATATTTTTTCAGAACAGCCCAAGTTTCTGAAAAGTAACGTTGAGCCCCAATGGATCCCAAGCCTAAGTGTGGACAAAAATTTTAAAAATATTTTAAACAATTTATTCAACACTTACGAACAATAATAATGTATCTAGTTATGATTAAAATAACATGAAGATATTATTTTCCAGAAATCCCCCCCTCACACAGAGGGCTGTTGTAAATGTAAACAATGAGTGTAAAAACACTAAAATAAGACTCCAGGCACCCAGGCCCGAAATCAGTTACCAAAAATACACTATCTGATGCAAAACAGAGACTTCCAGGGAAGAAACTGCAGAACATCAGATGGTAGATGCAGAACACAACGCCTAAACACCCGTAGGTGAAGACGTAAACATGGGGAAAAGAACAGAATTCATTCTGTTATTCAGCTAAAACTCCCAAGAAAATTTAATAATAATAATTACAAAAACTATGCCAAAAGCATGGGAGAATAGCAAGGGGGGACTTAAAGGACAGGGAGAGAGGAAATCACTTAAAAAACAGTGTAACTAAATAATCAGAATGACAACAAAATGGCTGCTGCCTCGAAAATAGGTAACTTAACATAATTTCATTAAAAAAATTTAAGTTACAGCCCTGATAATATTCTGTCACACATTTTTTCCTCTCCTCCTTCTCTATCCTCCTTAGAATCACCATTTCACTAATATTTATGTGTCTGGCATCATTTAAACTGAGATTTACAAGCACAAAGATCAGTCAGATGTTAACTGATGAAGGGCCAAACTTAGAATGATTAATGGCGCCAATTTCGGAACGTCCTTGACACTGCGCATGCGCAGTAGAGGCGAAGTGTGGAGGGCCTTTCAGGACATGTTTTCTTTGGTTTTAGATGCAAATTTTGGGGATTGGGGGGCAAAATTTGTGTTTGGCCCTATATTTTAAGAGTTAGCACCAGCTATGTCTGGGTCATTGGTACAGTATAAAAATATTAATGCAACACTTACGTATAATAATAATGTATCTTGTTATGATTAAGCTAATACAAAGACAAGAAATACCCCTCCACAGTGACTGTTGTCAATGTAAACAAGAAGTGTATAAACACCAGAAACATGACTCCAGGCACTGATAACCATGGCCCGAAATCAGTTACCAATAACACACTATCTGATGCAAAACAGAGACTTCCAGGGAAGAAACTGCAGAACATCAGATGGTAGATGCAGAACACTACGCCTAAACACCCATGGGTGAGGACGTAAACATGGGGAAAAGAACAGAATTCATTCTGTTACCCAGCTAAAACTCCCAAGAAATTTTAGTAATAATATTACAGAAAATATGCCAAAAGCATGGGAGAAAAGTTAAAAAATTTATAGTAATTTATATATTTTTTATACTTACCAATGACCCAGACTTAGCTAGTGCTAACTCTAACAAAACCAGGGCCAAACACAAATTTTGCCCCCCAATCCCCAAAATTTGCATCCAAAACAAAAAGAAATCATGTCCTAAAGGACCTCCATACTACGCCTCTACTGCGCATGCGCAGTGACGCAGACGTCCCGAAATTGGCGCCAATTATCATTCTTACTGGCAGTGCCTGGTCAGCGCTATGTACTCAGCGGGGAGGCAAGAGTTCCCAACTCCAGGGAGGGCCATCCCCGTCTGGGTCATTGGTAAGTATAAAAAATATATAAATTACTATAAATTTTTTAACATTTTTATACTGTACCAATGACCCAGACTTAGCTGAATAGTAAACAGGCTGGAGGGCCTAGGACATAGAGGAAAATCCAATAAGCTCAACTATATAGTAAAGAGGTAACCCCTTAAGGAGAAAAGGAGTATTAGGCTTTACATGTATCTTTCTTATTTAATATTAAATTAGAAAGATACACTACCCTTAATAATTGAGCACAATAACATTCATGTTCTGTATTAACATCCAGTATAACCCTTATACTAATTATTTTTAAAGCAAGCCAATAAATAAAGTAGTCCAGAGAATTGAGACTCTTTATAGTCATTTAAAAGTGTCCGAGTATTGTATATTAAAGCCCGTTTGACACTTGACATATACAAATGCTTCACACCGAGCTACACTTTAAAAATAAGACATGAATGAATTTAAACATTAATATTACACTTTAAAACCATCCCGGAAGCTACTCAGAAATACTGACTTGGAGGAGGCATTCCCTTGCTTTTCACTATAAAGCAGGTGACCTAAGGGAACACCCGCCCCCCCCCCCCCCCCCCCCCCCCCCCTTCCCCTTGCCCTGGGTCAAATAGCCCAGAGCGAAGAGGGCAGCCGGACGGAGTCACTGCCGGAACAGAAAGCCTGCATAACTATAGTTGCAACGGTTTAGTGGACGACATTCTGAGCAACAGATAACGGACCTAAACAATGCAGGTCTCCAGAAATGGACTCAATATTTCTGAGATAAAAATTCGTAAATGTGGATGGCTGAGACCAATAAGCAGCCTTCATTAAATCTGTAATAGCAACACTATTAGCATAAGTCCAGGAAGTAGAAAGAGCTCTTACTTCATGAGCAGAAATCTTAAGCACAGACTGCTGAGAAGAAGATAAATCTTCATAAGCAGTACGGATAGTTAACTGAATCCATCTAGCAATAGAATGGACTGAAATATCCTTTCTATTAGGCATCAAAGACAGAAAGAAACGTTTCCGTCCCTTTCTGATAAACTGAGATCTCTGTTTATAGATACGTAATGCTCTAACAGGACAGAGTAAAGGCCTACGCCCGTCTGAAGACGGAAGAGCCTTAATAACAATAGGTTCCGGATATTTATTAGGAGCCTGATTCTTAGCTAAAAAACCCACGTTAGTAGTGAAGGTGATAGTATTCCCAACACTACGAAAATGAGAATCATCCACCGATAGTGCATGAAGCTCACTGACTCTTCTAGCAGAAGAGAAAGCTAAGAGAAAAGCTGTCTTATAAGATAAGAATTTGAAATCTACTGTCCCAAGAGGTTCAAATGGCTTTTCCTTCAATTTAAGAAGAACCCAAGCTAAATTCCACTTAGGAATTAATCTAAGAGTTCTGGGTCTATTTATCGAAAAGTTTCTAACCAACTTCGATAAAGAGACATTAGATCCAATTTGTAAACTATCATGATGTGCATAGGTATCAGATAACATAGATCTATAACCCTTTATAGTAACAGGTTGCAGTTTGATTTCGTCAAACAAGTATACTAGAAAGTTTGCAATGTCTGGTATAGAGGGATCAAATATATCAACAGAATGATCCCTACACCAACGACGGAAAACCTTCCACTTAGCTGCATAGTTTAGCGAAGAGGAGGTCCTCCTACAGTTAGAAATCGCGTCCACTGCTCGTCCTGTAAAGTGCTTGCCATGCAAGAAGGACCGCACAACGGAAAAACGTGAAGGTTGAGACCTTGCGGGTTGTGATGTAGTTGGCGCGATTTCCCCTGCCAAAGAAGATCCTCTCGTGGAGGGAGCTTCCGCGGTAGGTCCCACAACAGACACCTGAGTAGATTTATCCACGATCTCTGTGGCGACAGAGATGCTACCAACAGAATCTTGCATTGAGATTGTTTTATCTTTAGCAATACTTGTTGAATTAACGGCGCTGGAGGATACGCATATCCTATCATTCCGTCCCAAGGGATCGACAGAGCGTCTACTGCAAATGCTCTTGGATCCGGACACGGGGACACATACGTTTGCAACTGATTGTTGAGATGTGTCGCAAATAAGTCTATCATTGGCCGTTCCCATTGGTAGCAAATCTGATTGAATACTTGTTTGTTGAGAGTCCACTCCGACGGCAACAAGCGACCCTTTCGTGAAAGGGAGTCTGCTAGCACATTCAGACGACCCGGTATGTGACGGACCGAAAGAAGAACGTGATGTTCCAACGCAAACAGAAGGATTCTTTCCGTTAGATTGAACAACGGAACTGAATGAGTGCCTCCCTGATTCCGTATATACGCCACTACTGTCGTATTGTCGGATAGGATTTGGACATGAGCATCGTGAATAATGTCCATCCAGTGACGTAACGCAAGCCAAATTGACATCATTTCCTTGATGTTTATGTGCTTGCACAGGAATTGCGGATCCCAAAGACCCTGGCATCTCGAATCCGTTGGGATTAATGATGCACCCCAACCTGTTTGACTGGCATCCGTCATAATGGTAAAACTCGGATCCGGCAACTGCAGCGGTACTCCTTGAGTTAACCACTGAATGTTTGCCCAAGTCTGAATCTCTTGTTTCACTTGATCTGACAAGAGAACGTCTACATCGAGCGAATGAATTTTCACACTCCAATTCTGAGTCAGGAAAATTTGAAGAGGCCGTGTGCGTAGCCGTCCCATCGGAATGAGATCCGCGGTGGCTCCGCACAGACCTATCAGTCTCATAAATTCTCTCGCCGTGACTTTGTCTGTATTCAGACAATAGCGAGCGTAACAACTGACTAATTTCGCTCTGGTTAACGGCAGACGAACGAGATTGTTGTGCGTCTCGAAGCTCATTCCCAGATGAGTGAATGACTTGGACGGCACCAGATCCGACTTCTCCTCGTTTACTATGAAACCGAGACGTCGGAGCAATAGAAGAAGATTCTGAACATCGTTCTGAAGCGTTAACTCGTTGCCGTACCTCTGAAGAATGTCGTCCAGGTAGGCCGACGTTACCGCAGACGAATGAGCTCGGAAGTAGATCATCACCGAGTTCATTACCCGAGTGAAAGCCCAGGGTGCTAGATTCAATCCGAAGCACATGGCCCGGAACTGATACACCACTCCTAGGACTGCGAAGCGTAGATACTTTCGGAATGTCGGATGTACCATGACGTGAAAGTACGCATCTTTGAGATCTATGCTCGTTGCATAATCGTTCACCCGAATACTCGCTCTAACCGATCGAATCGTCTCCATATAAAACTTCGGAGCGACGATCAGCTTGTTTATCCAGCTCAAATCTATGACTGGACGGAACGAGCCATCTGGTTTCGGAACCAGAAACAGATGGCTGTAGAATCCCAGCGATTCCTGGTTTTCTACGACCTCTACCGCGTTCTTCATTAAATGAGACTGCACCTCTGATAGCAGAGCGTCTCTTTTCTGAGGGTTTGACGGAAGATGAGTCCACTTTGGACTTCGAGTTAATGGAGGCTTTCGTTTGAAGGATATCTTTAGACCTTCCGAAGTCACTCCTCTCACCCACGGGTCGTCCGTAATCGACGCCCACTCTTGAGAAAAACTCGACAACCTTCCGCCAACCGGAACGCGATAGAGGTTTAAGCCATCACCTCCTGGATCTGCGAGGCCTGCGGTAGGAGAAACCACGTCTTCCACGACCCGCACCTCGCCTCGTCGACCTCAGGGCGTCCGACCGATTGTCCCGGCCTGAAGGACGTCCCGAACGAGAGTCACTATCCTGACGGTCTCTCGAATAAGAGGTAGAGGACGCACCGGAACCTCTATAGGAACCTCTCTTGGGCGGATAAGACCCAGAAGTGCCCGCCTTATTCGTGTCTGCTGTATCCGACCTTTTAGGAGCGGATCTAAACAACAGAGAATCACTAGCTTTCTTTTTAATATTATCATAAATAGCGGAAAGCTTGCCGTCAAAGAGAAGATCTCCTGAGACCGAAGCGACTCTAAGAGAGTTCTTCACCTTAGAATCCACTAGTGTGGATGTAGACAGGGCTGCGTCACGTCTAACCAACTCCAGATTTGCCACTGAAAGGGCGGAGTTACACGTGGAATAAGCTACTGCCCTTGAAAGAAGTCTTAAGGAGGATTGTATATCCAGAAACTCTTCCCCTTGAAGACGCAGTGATAACGCCTTAGTAAGGTGATCTGCGTAAGATAAGGCATCTAAATTGGCTCTGTTAGACGCAATAGCTGTTTCCAACACTGCGGTTGGAATAGAAGCTGACGACGGTAATGATAGCTCTAAGTCTTCCGCCTCGTCGTCCATACGCAGAGGAACTCTCGGTATACCCTGACCTGCCGTGTCGAATTTATTCCTTGCATTAATGAAAGGCAGGTTGAGAGTATTTGCGGACAAGAAGCCTGCTTTCCCCGTCCTGGAAGCAAGTTTAAAAATAGCGTCGTTCAATAATTCAAATGTTCTTGCAACATTATTGGACTGCAACGGAAACTCGGGAGCGATGTCCCTGAACCGCTCGAAAAAATCAGAGTCCAATGACGCTATAATTCTCCTGTCCGGAAGCGCAGCAGTCTGGCCCGACGGAACAACTTGAGGAAGAAAGTGCCGGATGAAGTCCACGGCAGCTTTGTGTTGTTCCGAAAGGGATAGCTCCAATTCATCCGTATCCCTTTCACCATCCGGTCGGACCTCCCGATGTTCCCGGTCGTCCGCCCCCGATGCTTCGGCGGAGCGTACCGACCCAGCGCCGTCGGATAATTCTCGATCCGACACCGTTTCTGTCGGCTGCTGGGATGCTGCGATAAGCTGTGCTATCTGCACTAGAATGTCCGACGTCGAGACCTGCGGAGGAGCGGTCTTTCGCTGCTTCGCCGAGGGCAGCTCCGCATCAGATGGCTCCCGCATACTTTTCCTATGCGAACGTCCGGAGTCCATCGGTCTCGAATCCCTGGCTGCCGGATGGTGTGACCTGGTCGCCGAAGAATCCTTCATCGGCGAAGCTGGCAAAATATCGGCGGTCACGCAGCCAAGGTGCGGTCGTGTGCGCCGACGAGAAGAGGAAGCCTTAACAGTCTCTGCGGACTGCTTATACAACGGAGCGTCCCGAGCGACGGACGTATGCTCCGCTAAAGACACATTTTGTACCACAACATCTGGTCCCAGATGTTGTTGTATGAGAGAGGGGCCTCTCTCGCTCATGGCCCGGCTGGACCTGGACGAGCTAGGAACCGGACTAAAAGGCTTCCTCCGTTCTCGTTCACTATCCGCCGTCACTGGGTGTGCATCTATTATTTTTATAGTGCTCGCATCACCCAAAATTTCCTCTTGGACCGCATCGGACGAACCCGGCTGCCGAACCATTCGGTGAATGGACGCTACACCGGGCAAGCTAGCGGACGACATTTGTCTAATCTCCATGAGCACTTTTGCCGCTAGCTCTGTATTTATTTGTGACGACGGACGCACACTTGAAGAAGATAACATGGAAACATCACCCTGTTCTGGTTCCTCTGAAATAGAAACTGAGAGAGTAGAGTGACCTTGTGGAGAAAGAGCCGGCATCGCTCTTTCTCCAGAAACAACATATCGTGACACACGTTTCCAATGTTTCTCATCCCAATGTTCACATACAGGACAGGGATTAATGCGAGAACACTGACTACAATTAATGCAATAATCATGAAAGTCAGAGGAAGATTTCTTCCTATTACAATTTGAACAAAGTCCCTTCATTGTGAAAGAACAACAATAAGTCCTAGTTACTCGCAAAAACCCCTGACACAAAGATACATAATAACATGATCCATTAATAAATGAAAAAACAATTGCAAAACAAAATAATTTTGAAAAAATATTTTTTCAGAGAAGCCCAAGTTGCTGAAAAGTAACGTTGAGCCCCGATGGATCCGATGGCAAAGTGTGGTCAAAAATTTTAAAATTATATAAAATAATTAATGAGACACTTTCGGATAATATAATTGTATCTTATAATGAGATAAACTACCACAAAGGCAAACAGCCCCCCTCAAAAAAGGCTGTTGCCAATGAAAACAAACAGTGTAAACACAGTAGAAAACATGACTCCAGGCACTGAAAAAACTGGCCCGGAATCAGTCATCAATTACACTCTATCTGATGCAAAACAGAGACTCCCAGGGGAGAATCTGCAGAACATCAGATGGAAGATGCAGAACACAAACGTTATACACCCATGGGTGAAAACGTAACTATGGGAAAAATAACAGAAAACATTCTGTAACCAAGCAACTCTCCCAGGGAATTTTTAGAAATGAAACTTCTCAAAAATATGCCAAAAGCATGGGAGAATTGCAAGGGGGGACTTTAGAAGGTTAGGGGAGAGGAAACACTGAATAAGCAGTGCAACAATTAGCAAGAATGACAACAAGAGGCGTTTGCCTCGAAAATAGGCAACTTAACATAATTTCAACAAAAAATTTTAAGTACAGCCCTGATTATTTTTTGCCACTTCTTTTTTCCTCTCCTCCTTCTATCCTCCTTAGAATCACATTTTCTCCAAGAATTACGTGTCTGGCATCCTTTAAACTGAGATTTACAAGCACAAAGATCAGTGAGATGTTGACTGATGAAGGGCCAAACAGAGAAATGATATTTGGCGCCAATTTCGGGACGACTGCGTCACCGCGCATGCGCAGTAGAGTCGTACTATGGAGGTAATTTAGGACATGATTTCTTTTTGTTTTGGATGCAAATTTTGGGGATTGGGGGGCAAAATTTGTGTTTGGCCCTGGTTTTTGTGGAGTTAGCACCAGCTAAGTCTGGGTCATTGGTACAGTATAAAAATATCTTGTAACCTGTTGAGAAATTAGCCTGAGTCTCCCCAGTTTTCCTTTGTTTATAGACCTATTTGGCCTTAGTACATCCTATCCAGGCATTTAAACTATTATATCTTGTTTGACAGAGCTCATGGAGCTCTGTCAAACAAGATACAATAGAATAAGGCTAAGTTTATCTCCAGAATACAGGAAAGTGACACAACCCCTGTTAATTGAATACTCCTATTAATTAAATAATTTTCATTGGCAAAGTGGCTATTCAATTAACAGGGTTCCACTGTATTCCTGTTAATTGAAAAACTTGTTGAATACTTTTTTACTGGGAAGATGACTATTTGATGAATGATTCTACTGTTTATACTTCCTACTCACTCTGTAACTGATGATACAGCTTACTGGAATCCATACAATCAATGTGCAGGCTACTATAAAACTGACAACATTCGTTCTTATTGCTTCAACTGAAAATGGAAACAACTTTAATAGTAGCATAAATATGATTTGGCTTTTTAACCCTTTACCCATCAAGGGTTTTGTTATTTAAATTATTTTTTATGCCCCTGCCATAAAATGGCTGGGCACATATAGTGTTTCCCTTGTCCATCCATCATTCCGTCTTTCCATTATTGCAAAATAACAGTCTTCAGGAGTTCTTTTCACCATACATTGAGATAATTGGCTGGTATGTAACTTCATCATGTGTTCCAACAAGGCAAGTTTGAGTTTGGTTCCACTCGGATGATTTTTCATGGAGTTATTGACCTTGAACTTAATTTATGATGTGAAAACTCAGAGAATCGTTTTTTCTCTGGATTTTTTTTTGCTTGCGGGGCATATGTGACATACTGACACATCTAGTTTCCAAATTTTTCATAAAAGTTCAAGACCATATCCTGTGACCCCTTCACTGGAATGAACTCACTGTGTTCTGTAGAACAAAGAATTATTCAGACTCATTTTTACCATCGGTAATTAGGTTATGGAATGAGCTGGATTCTGAAACATGCAACTGTATAACAGTATAAGATTTCAAACGTATGATAAAACGTGATGACTGGAGTGTCCCTAAGTACTACCTTTCGGGTTCTCGAGCAGGTCAAGTTCTACATGCGAAATTGCACATGGGATGTAGTAATCTAAACGCACATAAATTTGACAGATTTCTTGTGGATGATCCAAAAGGTGATTGTGGTTTCGGGTATGAAAGCATTGAACACTATGTCCTAAATTGTCAGCTATATATGACACAGAGAAATACCTTTGTAAACAAATTGGATAATGCTGATGTATCACTAAATACTCTTATGTTTGGAGATCCCCAATTTTCAGATGAGGCTAATATTGAGCTTTTTTGGCATTCCAGCAATATATAATCGACACTGGAAGATTCAACAGTGGTTGGTGGAGAATGTGGGTTGTTGTCGGCTACTCACATGTCCCGCTTGCAATTGTGGTGTGGCGAAGATTTTTTCCAGTAGAATACTTGGATACATATGTCAAAAATGTAAATAGCCAGTATAGTTGACAATTTTTGCAGTTGGTCAACATGAACCCTTTATTCAAAGATGACATTTGCTGGAGGTTTGATTTGTCAACATTTTTCCATAATTTCTCCATTTCAGTTGATGTTTGAGAATATTGAGGGATGAAAGTTTTCTGGAATTTGACGAAATTCCTGAATTTAGGAATTTCCGGAGCTGTTTTTTGTGTTCTGAATTTTACTTTTTTATGCAACCCAAATTCTGTTCTTCCTGGTAAGCAACACTTTTCCGTTCCACTTGTAGTTCCCTTTTTCATATTTTAGCAATTCTTGAAAGTCAAACCAAGTTCGTTTGTGTATTAAATGCTAATTGGACAGTCATATTCAATAAGTGAAATTGTGTGAGAGTTCAGCCAATGGAATTTCTTGTTCTTGTGCGTATTCAGTGCTCATTGAAGACCATGCTTTTCAGTATATCATTTGTTGATAAAGAAATCAAAAATAAGTTCTGTTGGGGCTGGTTACAAGAAAAGGATTCTAATGAATTTCTATAAAGTGAAGTGTACTTGGTGTGCAAAAGAAATCGACTATGGACATGATGGCAAAAACGTTAAAACAACATGCGAAAACAAAAGTACATATCTCAAAACATTCAGACATAAATTCAAATCAGTCACTGCCATCAACATTTTTCAGTTCCAGGTAAATAAATGTGTGAATTAATCTTAGAGCATCTATAACCCTAGTGTGGCCCCTGGACTTCAGCCTGTGTTAGTTGTGCTTGCTTTGCTTTGCTTGGCAATTTACTATTTTCCAGGATTTTTGACATCTGCCACTTTCATCTCTGAGAATATCTTTTTCAAATCGTAAAACATATAAATGAAACCAAATTAAATGTTTTGTTTTATTCACAGCCTTGAGGGCCAGAAGGAGTAATAAAGTTTTCTTTACTCAACGATTCCTACAATGCAAGGCTTTTGCATCTTTTGGGATTGAAATACCAATTTTTCCCACCAGGAATTGTTCAGTGAAGTGGAAAAAATTCTGGAATTTAACCCTTCCATGCCCCTCCACCCCCCTCCCTCCCCCCAGGACTAGCCATATTTCATGGTATCTTTTTCCTCCCATTCAACCCCTGAAATTTTGCTAATCAACCATTTACCTAACAAATCAGTCAATTCTTATTGTGTCAAACACAAGAAGGAACCAAGATATATCAAAATATAGTTTATTCCCCCAGGTCAAGAAATAATCAGTGAATGATCATTCAGGGTAGGTGGGATTTTTCTAACAGAAAATATGCAAACAAACTACAGGTTATGACAAAATAAAACATAAATTAAATTCCTAATCCTGCATGTTTTGCAAGTCAGACTTGACAATCTTTCAGAACTAACTTGATGCAAAGTTTGCACATGGGCAGGGCCAGGAAGAGGGTGTGTGTGTGTGTGTGGGGGGGGGGGGGGTTAGTACCCCCTGGCCCAGAACTTGGGGGGGGGGCTCAGGAGTCCAGAATTCTTGGACTCCCGAGTTTTGACTCCTGTGCCAAGCCTTTTGACCCCCAATCCCCGAGTGAGAATCAGCAAGATAAGTTGCACATCATATTGGAATACTAGTTTCCACTCATGTAAAGGAAGGGGAGTGCCCCGTGGAGATGCTCAATCTGTTATCCCTTCACTTTACAGCCTGGCTGGCATAGAAAAAAGAGAAGGTAATAAAGAAACACAACATTTTTTTCCTATAGGTTACCACCACATTATACACAGAGTAACCTGCAAATAGGTCACGATGTAAGCTCTTTATTTTCAGGCCTGTACCCCTAACTGGAATGAGTTCATTGAGGTCAATTCAATGGAGTGTTATAAGCAACATTTTGTGAGAAAAATATAAAATGCTAAGGTTAGGCCTAAAAAAAATTAAAAATCTGTTTCTCAGGCCCTCCCGCATTGTCTTTTTGGCTTCCGCATGCTCTCTTTTTATAACCAATGTAAAGTTGAAAAAAAATAAAAATTAAATGGTTTATGTCTGCTATTTTATCCGAGTTAATAAAATTGATAACTTTATCCCTTGAGTGCAAGAAGGCTTTGCAATGCTTTAGCATTGCAAAGCATCCTTGCTCTCAAGGAACGAAATAGACCACCATCCATGCTATTCTGTAGATTATGAGGCCTAAAACATAAACCAAGAACATGAATTTTTTATGGCAAAGAAATAATTACAGAAATAAAAAATAAAATAAAAAAACGCTCGGCCGCATGCAATTCCACAAATAATGGCCTGAGAAACAGAAGATCTACTTTGTGGGGCCTTATTCTTAACCTTTACTCATTTGCGATCCTGAAATTATGGAAGGCAAAGGGTTTAAAAACATGCTACCATAAAATTATAAAATGCAATGTTATTTATACTTACGGACAAAATCTACATCAATGCTCTTAATTAAGTCAAACAATCTCTCAATTAAGTTCTGAGCTGTTTTCTCACATGTGCCCTGAAACAGAGAAACACACACACACTCAGGTCATAACAAGCTATTAACTGAAAAATGGAAATTTCAAGTAATTTCTGTATTTATCATATCTACCACTGGACCAGACATGCTGACACTCTGTTAGTCAGAATTCAGACTAAACACTTAATTTTGAACCCCCCCACCCCCCCCCCACCCCACACACTCAAAACATTTAGCCAAAGCAATAAAAAAAACCTGTACAGTCCTCCATAGATGACTTCTGCACATGTGCAGATTCAAGGAAGTGTTCTCAGTTCCCACCAATAACCATTCTTTTGTGATGCCTGATAACTGTAATACATCTAATGTGGGGAGGTGTGAGTGTATAACTGACAGGAGGGCACTTCCAGTCTGGGCCAGTGGTAGGTATGGTAAGTACAGAAAGTACTTGAAATTACCTTTATTTATCCGCCATTACCACTGACCCAACATGCTGAACAGATAATAGGATGGAGGACTAAAACAGGACTGAAGGAAAAAACAATAACAAGCAGACTATTTCTTACTCCAAGCAGTAGGAAATCTTAAACAGCTTGTTCATCCTTTACCCAATGCAGACGATATCAAAATTTATTATTTTAAATATCATTTTTTAAATTTTTAAAAAAAAATTCAACAAAACCATATCATGTGACCCCTCATTGGAACGAGCTTGATGAGCTTGTTCCAAAGAGGGGTCACATGAAATGGTTCTGTTGAAATTTTTTGAAAATATTTTTTCAGCTGCTGAATTTGCATATTATGTGGGCGGATGTGACCGATTTGTTGGGTAAAAGGTTAAGATAAAATAGGTTTATTTACATCCAAGAGCGATAGATAAATATGGATGCAATACCTGTAAGGATCCAAGAATCCATACTGGACTAAGACTGGTTACCTCTTCTAAGACCATAGAATATTCCAAATGCTATAATTTAGGTTAAAGGCAACAAAATGTAAATGCATCCATCCAGAAGTAACATCAGAAGATTGATATCAAGATTATGGATCATGAGAGACTGTAAAGTAAGAACTCATGATTTCTAAAACTATATACAAACAGACAATATACCAAACATTGGCATTAACTGTAGTCTACCAGGCTCACAGGCCATTCACTATAAAGCCAAACTGTAGGCAAGAATACCCCACCCCCACCCCTGCTGTTTTGCAAGAAATACTGTGCAAAATAATGAGGTAGGACACAATCAAAGTCAAGTGTAGCAATGCAAAAGCTTGAAATTTAAATTATATAACTTTCTGAGTGCCAGACAGGGGACCTAGACATCTTAGATCACCTGCCACCAATTTTAGATTTCTCAGGTAGAAAGAAGATAATGAAGAATATTGCATCCAGTAAGAAACCTTCATAATATCTGATACAGCAATAGAATTTGCATATGCCCAGGAAGATGATAAAGCTCTAACCTGATGAGTAGAGTTTTTATTCACTCTATTAAAGCCTTAACGCATAAATTGCTACACTAGTGGAAAAAAGAAACGCAAGTTGTTTTTTTTTCTGTGGTATATTATCTCAAATGTGTTATGGATGATTATTTCATTGTTTGGATTTTGATGTTATTTCTTCACTACTGATAAAATTTTGATAAGTTCTGTTGTCTTAACACAGATGGTGTTTGCATCGATAACATTAAAACGTGGGTACCCTATGCCATTTCCTGATCAAAAGCAATAGAGGGTGTGCCCACCCCAGGCTTCAGTCACTGCTCTAACTCTCCTTACCATTGACCCCATCAAGTTGTTTATGGTCCTATGAGGGGTGTTATTCCACTCCTGATGAAGGGCCTGCATGAGCTAAGCAACTTTGTTTGAGATGCTGATGCTCTTCCTGACCCTCCTGTCCAGCTTGTCCCACATATGCTCGATTGGGGATAAATCTGATCTGGGTGGCCAATCGAGAACTGGGTTAGGGTTGAGGAAGCAACGACAAACCCTAGCAACCTGCAGCCTCACATTATCCTGCTGCAACGTAAGGGTATATGCATGGATAAGTGGAAGAACATGAGGCATGAGGACCTGATCCCGATATCTTACAGCCGTAAGTTTGCCCTGGATGACCACGTGAGGTATTTTCAACCATGAGAAATTTCCCCCTCCAAAACCCTAACAGAGGCAGGAGAAAAGCAGTGCCGATGACTCTGTTTCTCGAGATTAACACAACATCTGCAAAGGCTAATGGATCTGGAAATGAGAGGTGAACCCCTAAAGCTGTTAGTTTCATCTTGTTGCAAAAATGTCTATCATGGGATGTTTCCACAGGTTGCTGATAGCTAAAAAAAAGACTTTCCTGTTGAGAGTCCGTTCTGATTGAAGGGACTGTTGATGATACCAATGACCATGACAATTTAGATTCTCCGGAATCAAGATAGCACCCCACGCTTGATCGCTTGTGGCTGACATTAGATTTAACCAATGGTATCCCCTGCATCATCCACTCCATATTTGAATTTTCTCCTTGACAGCTGGAGAAAGGCGAATTATGTGATCCAGACTGTTTACCGCAGCTATTCAATTTTCTAGAAAGTAAAAACTGGAGAGGCTGGGTGAAGAGACATCAAGAGAATCAAGTCTGTTGCTGCTCTGCACAGATCCAGAAGTCTCATGAACTCCCTCACAGTCTCTGTCACAGCTTGGATAAAATAGAGGGAGAATTTTCTTATAGAGGGAAGACAGACAAGTTTCAGGTGAGTCTGAAATACCATTCTCAGATGCCGAGAGGTAGATGAAGGGGTTAGATCTGACTTCTGTCCATTGACGAGAAACCTCATTGACTGCAGGAGAGTTAGAAGCTTCTGAATATCCTGACAAAGAGTTTATTGGTGAAAGTGTCTTTGGAAGATATCAGCCAGATAAGATGAAGTCACAACCATCGAATGACTCAGATGTGAGACATGACAGCATTCATAATCCGATTGAATGCTCATGGAGCAAGGTTTAAGCTGAAAGATGTCACCCGGAATTGATAAACGTATCCATTTACGGCAAACCTCAAGTATTTCCTGAACAAAGGATGGATCACTACATGAAAGTACTCATCCACTGAAATTTCAGAGAGCTAAGAAACTAAAAACTTGTTTACAGAATGGTTATAGGAGGGGATTGAGGACACTTGCCTGGCTCTGCACATGAGCAGAAGCCATCTATGTAGGACTGTACAGGACTCTACTTTTTATTGTTTTCGCTTAATTTTTTTTTTTTTTGGGGGGGGGGGGGGGGGGGGGGGGGGCAAAATTAAGTGTTTGGCCTGAATTTTGACGAAAAGAGCACCCACATGTCTGGGGCAGTGGTAATGGTGGATCAATATAGAATATGTTTTCATTTTTGGAATTCACTTTAAAAAAAAAATTTCCACAATCCAGTATAAATATTTCCATTAGTTCCTTCAAACCTGCCCCTATGTAACATGTAACTAACTAACCCAGTGCATTATTACAGCCTTAGTTAGTGTATGTTTTCATGTAGTGTGTGATGTGGCAGTTGACAATTTTTTATATCCAGAAAGTGTGACTAACCCTTTGCTTTGTACAGGATTAGTCCCATTTTCTGGTTATAGAAATGTTCATAATTAATTGAGTAACTAGCCATGTGTGCTGTACAGCCTTAGTGTAATCTCATTTAAATCAAATCTTACCTAACTTATTGGCAGAAATCAGCCTGAACTATTCTCAAAAAAGCATTCAAACTCAGGTTTTAGTGAATTTCAGAAATGAAAACATATTCTATTTTCAATTAAGAGCTGGTTTCAAGCAAAAAACATACAAACTTTATATTTGTGACTTCTCATTCTTATATCAATCCATAAAAAAATAACAAGAACAAATATATCATCTTTTACTTCCAGAGCCTATCAAAAAATATGTTTGTCCACATATTGTAACCTGATTCCCTCCCTCCAGAGCCTTTCTATGAACAATATTACCTGCAATATTATAAATTTAAAGTAATTTGTATATTTTTTATACTTATCAATGTCCCTGACTAGCTGGTGTTAACTCAAAAATTAATCCAGGGCCAAACACAAATTTTGCCCCCCAATCCCCAAAATGTGCATGCAAAACCGAAAAATTGATGTCCTAACTGGTCCTCCATACTTTTCAGATCTGCATGCGCACAGTATCCAGGAAGACACTGAAATTGGCATCAACCATCATTCTTTCTACAGATTGCCTGTTAAATGTTATAAACAGTGGGGAGATATGAGTGCCCACTCATGGGAGGGCCATACCCGTCTGAGCCATTGGTAAGTATAAAAAATATACAAATTAATTAAAATTTATAATATTTTTATACAACAACCAATGGCCCAGACTACCTGAATCATAAAAAGGCTGGAGGGTCTAGGACATAAAGGAAAGTTAAAAAATTTATAGTAATTTATATATTTTTTATACTTAACAATGACCCAGACTTAGCTGGTGCTACCTCCTAAAAATTCAGGGCCAAACACAAATTTTGCCCTCCAATCCCCAAAATTTGCATCAAAATCCAAAAAATCTATGTCCTATATGGTCCTCCATACTTTTGTTCACTGCGCATGCACAGTGTCAAGGAAGTACCGAAATTGGCGCCAAATCTTCATTCTTTGTTTGGCCCTTCAATCAGTAACATCTCACTGATATCTGTACTTATAATCTCAGTTAAAATGATGCCAGACACAAAATCATGAAGGAAATGGTGGATCCAAGGATGAAATAAGAGGATGAGAGGAAGAAACAGTGGAAGGATGTGTTCAGGGCTGTAACTTATAATTTTTATGTAAAATTATTTCATGTTCACTAATTTTCGGGCATGGGCCTGATGTTTTCATTCTTGCTATGAAATCTCCACTGTTTGTTCAGTGTTTCCTCTCTCCCTTTCCTTGATACCCCCCTAGCTAATCTCCCATGCTTTTGGCATAATTTTTTAAATTTTTTTACTGAAATTTCTTGGGAGTTTTTAGCATAGTTACAGAATGTTTATTCTGTTTTCCCATGGTTAGGTCCTCACATCCTTCCACTGTTTCTTCCTCTTATTTCATCCTTGGATCCACCATTTCCTTCATGATTTTGTGTCTGGCATCATTTTAACTGAGATTATAAGCACAGATATCATTGAGATGTTTCTGATTGAAGGGCCAAACAAAGAATGAAGATTTGGCGCCAATTTTGGTACTTCATTGACACTGCGCATACGCAGTGGACAAAAGTATGGAGGACCATATACGACAGAGATTTTTTTGATTTTGATGTAAATTTGGGGGATTGGGGGGGGGGGGGGGCAAAATTTGTGTTTGGCCCTGAATTTTAAAGAGTTAGCACCAGCTAAGTCTGGGTCATTGGTACAGTATAAAAATATCCAATCTCTCAATTACTTCATTAAAGGATATCTCCTACAGGAGAATAGAAGATAGGAATTATATATGTCTTTCTCCTTTACGAGAAAAGAAAAAGGCATAACAACAACAATGCAATTGAGTATTACATAATATATAATTCTCCATTTAATGCCAGCTTAACCCATTATGCTAATTCAATGAAGGAAAACCAATATATAAAGATAGTCCAGAGAATGAGACTCTTTATACTCATTTGAAAGTGTCTGAGGATTGTATATCAACGCCTGTTTGACACGCGACATATACAAATGCTTCACAGTGAGCTACAAAAACAGTACATAAATGAGACAAAGTTATTGCTTCACACCAAGCTACACATTAAAACCATCCCAACACCGACTCAGGACTACTGACACCGGAGGAGGTCTTCCCTTGCTTTTCACTATAAAGCCAGATGATCATAAGGGAAAAAAACGTCCTCAGAACAAAGAGGGCAGTGGAACAGCGTCAATGCTGGAATGGACTGCCTAAATAACTACAGATGTAACCATTAATGGACGACATTCTGAGCAACAGAAAGAGGACCTAAAGATCTATGGTCACCGGAGATGGACTCTACATTTCTCAGGTAAAACTTGGTAAATTAAGAGGGTTGTGTCCAGTACGCAGCCTTTATGAGATCAGTAATGGCTATACTGTTAGAATAAGCCCAAGAAGTGGACAGTGCTCTAACCTCGTGCGCTCATATCTTATTAACCATGGATAGATCCGAAGATAGATTTTCATAGGCAATGCATATTGCCAACTGAATCCATCTAGCAACTGAATGAACAGAAATATCCTCTCAGTTAGGAATCAATGAAAGAAAGAAAGGTTTTCTTTCTTTTCTAATAAAATCTAAGCGACATTTATAAATGCGCATAGCCCTGACTGGACACAGCAAAGGTCTACAGTTATCTGAGGATGGCAGAGCCTTAATGATAATAGGCTCAGGCCGCTTGTCTGGAATCTGATTCTTAGCTTGAAATCCCACTTCGTAGTAAGGGTAATGGTATTACCCACACTACGGTAGTGAGATTCATCAATAGATAAAGCATGAAGTTCACTGACTCTATTAGCAGATGCAAAGGCTAAGAGAAATGCCATTTTATAGGTCAACAGAACCTAAGCCAAATTCCACCTAGGAATTAATCTGAGGGTTCTAGGTCTATGAATAGAGAAATTACTAACAAGCTTGGACAATGAAGTATTTGATCCAATAGCTAAGTTATCATGATGAGCGTAAGTGTCTGATAACATAGACCTAGAGCCCTTAATAGTGACGGGCTGCAGTTTGAGAACATCAAACAAGCAGACCAAGAAGTTGGCAATATTTGGTATGGATGGATCATATACGTCTATCGACTGATCCTGACACCAATGAAAGAAAACCCTCCACTTTGCTGCGTAATTCAACGTAGAGAAGGACTTCCTGCAGTTCGAAATTGCGTCCACTGCGCATCCTGTAAATTATTAATTTAAAGTAATTTGTACATTTTTTATACTTACCAATGGCCCAGACTAGCTGGTGCAAACTCAAAGTTATCAAGGGCCAAACACAAATTCTGAACCCCCCCAATCCTCCAAATTTGCTTGCAAAACCAAAAATTAAAAGTCCTATCTGGTCCTCCATACATGCAGCATTCAGGAAGTGACCGGAATTGGCACCAACATCATTTTTTGTAGAAAAGAGTACTACATAATAACTCAGAGGGGAGGTATGAGTGCCCGCTCATGGGAGGGCCATACTGTCTGGGCCATTAGTAAGTATAAAAAATATACAAATTACATTAAATTTATAATATTTTTATACTATAAACCAATGGCCCAGACTAGCTGAATCGTAAAAAAGCAGAGGGCCTAGGACTTCAGAATTAGTAGACCAACATAGTTCCAAGCCTGTAATCCAAGGTGAAAGGAAATTAAATTTAAAAGGAATTACATGTATGTCTCTCTATACAGTAATAGAGAAGACATATCATAAATAAGGAGCCAAATTCAAGTAATTCCGTATTCTTAGCATGAAGGCTATGCTAATTGGATGTAACAAGTTCCCAATTTTTAAGGCTAGTCCTGACTGAGCCCCAAAAATTAGGATAGCGTATTTGAGAATGAGAGGATATCCCCCACAAACATACGCCATATACAATAAAACACAAGCTGTGTCCAAAATATAATCTACAGACAAAAGAGCTTCACTCATAGTTATACACTTATCAAGAGAGGTAAAAAATCCCCCCCCACCCACCCACCTTTTTGAAGGAAACTTCTTCAAAAAGAAAGAGGGGAGCGCACTGGAATCAGTAAAAGCAGTACCAAATAACAATATAAATATTCGTCGAACAGACACCAAGGTATTTATTATTATTAATAAATTGGTGCTTAATGCCACTTCAGAAGCTAAGGCTATATCAGCGATCCCGGTAATTAATATCGCCCACTTGTAACGTATACCTGAGTCGTAGATAGGTCGAAAACCGGTGATATAATATATAACATTCACATGTCCAATAGAATCACAATGGATGATCTCTGGAGAGTAAACACACTTCCGCGGTAACCCACAGGTGACCCCTTTCTGGTGTACAATAAATTCCAGTAAATAACACTCCCAGACATGTTCTATCTGATATCTATGCTCCTAGAAATGTGCGAATATACGAGAGTGTAAAGACAAGTTGTATTCCATAGGGTACCGAAATTTAATAGAAACCTGGATCTAGAAATGGAACGAGCTATGATTAACAGACTCGTCACGGACTGCCCCCGAAATAATTCATTGTTTCTAAGGTCCTTAACATACAATAATGCATCTGCCTAATAATGCTTTTAATATGCGCATGAGCACTGAAATCCTGCATGTAATCATCTAAATACCAGTTAACTGACTAGACAGCATCTCAGGTACCAAAGGATAGCAATTTATTGATGATGAATCATATGCTTTTATATGACATATAGGCGAACAACCATATGAAACCAACCAACTAAAAAGTGGATGTGCCCATGAGGTCACCATAGAACATGACCCAGCTGCCAATCGAGAAGTCATGAAATGCATGTATATATTTAAATGCTTACGAGGCTTATTACGGGAAGAAAACTGTGTCTTGCCCGGTAATCGCCTTTTAACACATTGGGAGGGGGGTGAGGGGATGTGGGGGATTCAAAATCATATTGATCCCCTCTCACCAGCATTACTTGAATCGTTCTTGTTTTAGTCATCAAATAGTATAGGAGCCGCAAGGCCCCCCACATCTGACCGACTCCATAATGCCACTAAGGGTGGAGAAGATTGATCCAAGGTTTCTGTGACGAGAGAGGTGCTACTAGCAGGATTTTGCAATGAGACTGTTTGATCTTTAACAGAATCTGCTGAATCAAAGGAGTTGGAGGATATGCATATCCTATCATTCCGTCCCATGAGATCGACAGAGCATCTACTGCATATGCTCGATGATCTGGGCATGATGACACGAACGTCAGTAACTGATTGTTCAGGTGTGTCGCAAACAGATCTATCATGGGACGATCCCACTGGTAGCAAATCTGCCTGAATATTCGCTTGTTGAGAGTCCACTCCGATGGTAACAGGCGACCTTTCCAAGAGAGCGAGTCTGCTAGTACATTCAGACGAACCAGTATATGACGGACAGAAAGTTGAACAATATGATTCAAGACGTATAGGAGAATCCTCTCCGTTAATTTACATAATGGAATTGAATGAGTACCGTCTTGGTTCCTGATGTAAGCTATTACTGTCGAATTGTCCGAGAAAATCTGAACATGGACGTTCGCTATTATGTGAATCCATTGTTGAAGAGCTAGCCATATTGACATCATCTCTTTGATGTTTATGTGCTTCTCTAGGAACAGAGGGTCCCAAAGACCCTGACACTTCAAGTCTGCGGGACCTAGGGTCACGCCCCAACCCGTCTGACTCGCATCTGTCATAATCGTGAAAGCTGGATCCAGCAGTTGCAGTGGAACTCCCTGCGTTAACCACTGAAGATCTGCCCAAATCTGAACCCTTTGTTTTATTAGGTCCGTTAAAACAATACTGGTTTCGAGCGAATGTATTTTCACACTCCAGTTCTGGGTAAAGAATACCTGGAGGGGCGTGTGCGTAGATGGCCCATCGGAATAAGATCTGCAGCCACTCCGCACATCCCCATCAGTCACATGAATTCCCTCGCTGTTAATGCATCTGAGTGTAGACAAAAGTGAACATAACAACTGACTAATTTTGCTCTGTGTAACGGCAGACAAACCAGATTGTTGCGAGGATTGTAGCTCATCCCCAAGTGAGTGAACGGCTTGGACGAAGCTAGATCCGACTTTTTCTTGTTTACGATGAAACCGAGATGTCGGAGTAATAGAAACAGACTCTGAACATTATTCAGAAGAATAATTCTGTTGCGTATCTCTGCAGAATGTCGTCCAAGTAAGCCGACGTTACCGCAGACAAATGAGCTTGGAAGTATGAAATTACCAAGTTCATTATTCGAGTGAATGACCAGGGAGCCAGGTTTAGACCAAAGCACATTGCTCTGAACTGATAAACCTTCCCTTGTATGGCGAACCGTAGGTACTTTCTGAATGACGGATGCACCAGGTCATGAAAATATGCATCCTTTAGATCTATGCTTGCTGCATAGTTGTTCACTTGAATGCTCACTCTTACCGACCGAATGGTCTCCATATAGAATTTTGGAGCCACGATAAGCTTGTTTATCCAGCTCAAGTCTATCACCAGTCGGAACAAGCCATCTGGCTTCAGTATGAGGAACATGTGACTGCAAAAACCCTGAGAATCTTGATTCTCGACAACCTCTATTGCTTCCTTTAATAAGAGAGCCCGTACCTCTGCTAGGAGAGACTCTCTTTTGAAAGGATCCGTCGGAAGATTTGTCCAACGCGGACATCTTGTTAGTGGGGGTTTCGCTCGGAATGATATCTGTAGGCCGTTCGAGACTACACTTCTCACCCTTTGATCTTCCGTGACTGCTATCCAGTTTCTCGCGAAGATTGATAACCTTCCGCCAATTGGCAAGCAATAGAGGTCTTGAACATCACCTGTATGACCTGCGAGGCTTACGGGAGGAGAAACTACTCCTCCCCGCAAAGAACCTTGTCCCGCTGGCCTAGGGGCGTCTGACCGATAGTTCCGATCAGACCTATGCCCCTTTCCTGAGTCGCTATATTGACGACCTCCAGAGTAATTGTAAGAGGGTTTCATGTACCCTCGTGAGGAGTTCCCTTTTGTCGTTTTAGTTCTGGAACATCCTCCTTTACTCTTGTCTGCAGAAGCGGGTTGTTGAGACGCCGACTTCAATAGCAGAGCCCTTGATGCTTTCTTAGTAGCCTGTTCATAGACTAACGAAAGCTTGTCGGCAAAAATAGTGTATCCGGAGACTGGAGCAACCCGGAGAGAGCTTTTCACCTTGACATCTTTAAGTGATGACGATCCAAAGGCAGCATCACGTCTGATTAACTCCAGATTAGCCACTGTTAGAGCAGAGTTATACGTGGTATACATAATTGCCCTGGAAAGAACTCAAAGAGAGGTACGAACATCCTCAAATTTTTTCCCGTTGAGATGTTGCGCCATAGCTCTGGTAAAGGGATCTGCGTAAGACATTGTGTCCAAATTTGCTCTACTTGATGAAATTGCCATTTCAATTGTGTCTGAGTGAATAGTGAATGATGCAGGCAAGGATACATCTAGATCCCTGGCCTGCTCATCCAAACGCAGAGGAGCGCTCTGAACATCTTCTCCGACTGTTTTAAATGAACGTGGTCCAAGAAACAGTATGTTTATGGAAGATGTAGTTAAGAAACTGCCTTTTTCCCCCGCACCTGAGAGATTGAATATGGCGGCGGCTATATGGCCGAAGGCCTGCGACACCTGCCTAGACTGAACCGGAAAAGAAAGAACTTCTTCCTTTCTCTGTATAAAGTCTGCGTCCAACAACGCCAGCGGTTTCTCTCTTGTTGTTGCAGCATTCTGATTCGTCAGAACAAATTCAGGGTAGTATTGATGGATGAAATCCATTGCAACCATGTGCTGTTCCGAAAGGGAAGGGTAATCCTCCTCCTTATCCCTTTCACCATCCGAGAGAATCAGTTGCGAATCTCGGTCCATTGCATCTGTGTGAACAGACGACTGGACCGACCCAGCACCGTCCGACAGCTTAGGTTCTGAGTCGGAGGAAGGCTGCACCTGCACTTGCTGGGATGCTGCGATCACCTGTGCAATCTGCGACAGCAAGTCCATCATCGGGGCCTGAGGAGCAGCGGTCTTCTGTTTCATAGCCACTTGCTGCTCCTAGTACGGTGTGTCAGAGATGGATCTCTTCTCCGAATGTCCCGATGATCGAGGCCTCATCTCCCTAGCTACCAGATGGCCCAACTTCACGGGTGAAGAGTGATCCCTTCTTCGCGCAACAGGCTGGATATCTGAAGTCAAGTAGCTAGGATGCGGTCATGTGTGCTTTAATAATGTAGCAGAGAAAGCCGTGACTGAAGCCAACCCCGGCTGCAGACTAGACGGAGCGTCCCGTGCAGTGGGCGAATGTATGCTCCATCTCGTTTAAGTTTCCAAGCAGAAAACTTGAGGAGCAGCGGTCTTCTGTTTCATAGCCACTTGCTGCTCCTGGTATGGTGTGTCAGAAATGGATCTCTTCTCCGAACGTCCCGATGATCGAGGCCTCATCTCCCTAACTACCAGATGGCCCAACTTCACGGGTGAAGAGTGATCCCTTCTTCGCACAACAGGCTGGATATCCCAAGTCAGGTAGCTAGGATGCGGTCGTGTGTGCTTTAATAATGTAGCAGAGGAAGCCGTGACTGAAGCCAACCCCGGCTGCAGACTAGACAGAGCGTCCCAAGCGGTGGTCGGACATATGCTGTGGCTTGTGCAAGTTTCTCATAACAACATTTGGCCCTATATGTTGTTAGGTTAGAGAAGGGCCTCTCCCGCTCGTGGTCTATTAGACCTCACCGAGTACAAGAAACTTGCTGACTTCCTCCCTATTTTCATCATCACTGGGTGAGCTTATTTATATTTAAGTGCTCGCTGTACCCACATCTACACTTCCTTCGACCGCAACGGACTTACCCAGTGTCACGGCTCCCATGGACGGAGTAACTGCTTCACCGGTCGAGCTAGCTGCTTGCAAGAGATTAACAAAAGGCCTCAACATTTGCAATCATGAGCACTGCAGCTAGCTCTATATGCTCAACGGAGCACGATGATGGTAGCATACTTGGATGTGTGTCAGAATATCATCACCATGTTCATGTTCCTCTGAAATAGAAACTGAAAAAAATGAATTATAATGCGGTGAGAGGCCTGGCCTCAGAACCTCATGCCAACAATATACCGCGACACCCATCTTCAACATCAGTCATCCCAGTGAACACAAGAATGACAAGAGTCTGCAGGAGTGCATCGACTAAAGTCGATATCAGTCTTCCAAACTCCACAACAAAATATATAATTAAGATACATGAATAATAGCAATCAAAATTAAATTCCAAATATTTTTGGGAAAAATTTTTTTGAAAAAAAGCCAATGTTCCCAAAGAGTACATTAAAAGCCCAAAGAGCATCCCAATAGAGCCTAAGTGTGGACAAAATCCAAATTTATTGAGCTACACTACCGGAATAATAATCCATGTTTCCTACAGTAATTCTACAGTAATAGAATATAAATACTACCTATATATGAGGATGCTGTCATTGTAAACAACGTCAATGAAAAAAACGGAAACAAGACATCAGGCACACTAAAAGGCCCAAAGTCAGAAACCAATTTAAAAGCTACCAGATGCAAAGCTAGATCTTCATATAAAGAAAAAACGATACATCGGATAAAAGATGAAAGACTAAACAACCTAACACCCCTAGGGTGAGGACGTAACCATGGCGAAAAACAGAATAAATATTCTGTAATAAATGTTAAACTCCCAAGAAATTTAATAAAAAATTTCAATAAAAAATAGCCAAAAAAAAAGCTTAAGAGTTTAACAGGAAGGGTTCATGGAAGGATAGGGAAGGAATACTTAAACAGTGGGACAATCATTATCAAAAATGATGACATCAGGCATATGTCCCGAAATTGGGAAACATGAAATAATTTTATAATTATTATAAAATTACAGCCCTGAACGTCTAAAACCACCGCTGAACACTTCTATCATCCAATAACAGCCTTGGATCCACCAATTCTTGCATTGATTTGTGTCTAGCATCCTCAAAAAAGGAGATTTTAAATCACAGATGTCAGTTCATTGTTGATGACTTTTGGGCCAAACATAGAATGATGTTGGTGCCAATTCTGGTCACTTCCTGATGGCTGTGCATGCACGGAGTAAAAGTATGGAGGACCAGATAGGACTTTTAATTTCGGTTTTGCAAGCAAATTTTGGGGATTGGGGGGGGGTTCAAAATTTGTGTTTGGCCCTTGATAACTTTGAGTTTGCACCAGCTAGTCTCGGCAATTGGTTTATAGTATAAAAATACTGTTTTCCGTGCAAGAAGGACAGCACAACAGAAATAAGTGAAGGTTGAGACCTTCTGGGTTGTGATGCAGTGCGTGACTTCCCCTGATAAAGAAGATCCTCTAGTGGAGGAAACTTCCAAGGAACGTCCCATAACAGACACCTGAGAAGATTGATCCAAGGTTTCTGTGACGACAGAGGTGCTACTAGTAGAATTTTGCAACATGATCTTTAACAGAATCTGCTGAATCAATGGAGTTGGAGGATACGCATATCCTACCATTCTGTCCCATGAGATCAACAGAGCATCTACTGTGTATGCTCGATGATCTGGGCATGGCGGCCTGAACTTTGGTAACTGATTGTTCAGGTGTGTCGCAAACAGATCTATCATGGGACGATCCCACTGGTAGCAAATCTGCCTGAATATTCGCTTGTGGAGAATTCACTCCGATGGCACCAGGTGACCTTTCCGAGGGAGCAAGTCTGCTAGTACATTCAGACAACCCGGTATATGACGGACAGAAAGATGGAACATGATGATTCATGACATATAGGAGAATCCTCTCCGTTAATTCACATAATGGTATTGAATGAGTGCCGCCTTGGTTCCTGATGTAAGCTACTACTGTCGATTGTCCGACAAAATTTGAACATGGACGTTCGCTATTACGTGAATCCAATGTTGAAGAGCTAGCCATATTGACATCATCTCTTTGATGTTAATGTGCTTCTCTAGGAACCGAGGTCCCAAAGACCTTGACACTTCAAGTCTGCGGGACTTAGGGCCACACCCAATCCGTCTGACATGCATCCGTCATAATCATGAAAGCCGGATCCGGCAGTTGCTGCAGAACTCCCTGAGTTAACCACGCCAAAATCTGAACCTTTTGTTTTACTAGATCCGTTAAAACAATACTGGTTTCGAGCGAATGCGTCTTCACACTCCAGTTCTGAGTAAAGAATATCTGGAGGGGTCTTATGCGCAGGCTGCCCATCAGAATAAAATCCGCAGCTGCTCCACACAGCCCCATCAGTCACATGAATTCCCTCACTGTTAATGCATCTGAGTGTAGACAAAAGCGAGCATAACAACTGACTAATTTTGCTCTGGGTAACGGCAGATGAACCAGATTGTTGTGAGTCTCAAATCTCATCCCCAAGTGCGTGAACGACTTGGACTGAGCTAGATCCGATTTTTTCTTGTTTACGATGAAAACGAGACGTCGCAGTAATAGAAGCAGACTCTGAACATCATTCTGAAGAATAATTCTGTTGTGTATCTTTGCAGAATGTCGTCCAAGTAAGCCGACATTACCGCAGACGAATAAGCTTGGAAGTATAACATTACAGAGTTCATTATTCGAGTGAATGCCCAGGGAGCCAGGTTCAGACCAAGGCACATTGCTCTGAACTGATAAACCTTCCCGTGTACGGCAAACCGTAGGTACTTTCTGAATGCCGGATATACCAGGACATGAAAGTACGCATCCTTTAGATCTATGCTTGCCGCATAGTCGTCTACTCGAATGCTCGCTCTTACTGATCGAATGGTGTCCATATAGAATTTTGGAGCCATGATAAGCTTGTTTATCCAGCTCAAGTCTATTACCAGTCGGAACGAGCCATCTGGCTTCGGTATGAGGAACAGGTGACTGTAAAAACCCTGAGAATCTTGATTCTTGGTTGACAACCTCTATTGCTTCCTTTAATAAGAGAGCATGTACCTCCGCTAAGAGAGACTCTCTTTTGAAAGGATCTGACCGAAGATTTGTGCAATGCAGACATCTTGTTAGTGGGGATTTCGCTCGGAATGATAGCCGTAGGCCGTCCAAGACTACATTTCTCACCCACTAATCTTCCATGACTGCTATCCAGTTTCTCACGAAGTTTGATAACCTTCTGCCAACTGGCAAGCAACAGAGGTCTTGAACATCACCTGTTATGACCTGCGAGGCATACGGGAGGAGAAACTACGTCCTCCCTACGAAGAACCTCATCCCATCAGCATAAGGTCATCTGACCGATAGTCCTGATCAGACTTATGCCCCTTTCCCCGAGTCGTTATATTGATGACCTCCAGAGTAATTGTAAGAGAGCTTCTTGCACCCACGTGAGGAATTCCCTTTTGGCTTTTTAGATTTGTAACATCCTCCTTTACTCTTGTCTGCTGAAGCAGGTTGCTGAGACTCCGACTTCAATAGCAGAGCACTTGACGCTTTCTTAGTAGCCTGTTCATAGACTAACGAAAGCTTGTTGTCACAAATAGTATGTCTGGAGCGACCCGGAGAGAGCTTTTCACCTTGACATCTATAAGTGATGATGACGCAAGGGCAGCATCACATCTGATTAACTCCAGATTAGCCACTGTTAGGGCAGAGTTATACGTGGTATACATAATTGCCCTGGAAAGAACTCTAAGGGAGGTACAAACATCCTCAAATTCCTTCCCGTTGAGATGGTCGGCCATAGCTCTGGTGAGGTGATCTGCATCCAAATTCGATCTATTTGATGAAATTGCCGTTTCTATTACGTCAGAGCGAATAGTGAATGATGCAGGTAAGGATACATCTAGATCCCTGGCCTGCTCATCCAAACGCAGAGGAGCTCTCTGAACATCTTCTCCAACCATTTCATATGAACGTGGTCCAAGAAACGGTATATTTATGGAAGATGTAGATAAGAAACCGCCTTTTTTCCTCGCACTGGAGAGGTTGAATATGACATCGTCTACATGGCCAGAGGCCTGCGACACCTGCCTAGACTGAACCAGAAAAGAAAGAACTTATTCGTTTCTCTGTATAAAGTCTGCATCCAATGATGCCAGTGGTTTCTCTCTTGTTGTCGAAGCATTCTGATTTGGTAGAACAAATTCAGGGTAGTATTGATGGATGAAATCCATCGCAACCATGTGCTGTTCCGAAAGGGAAGTGGTCCCTTCTTCGCGCAGCAGGCTGGATATCCGAAGTCGGGTAGCTAGGATGCAGTCGTGTGTGCTTTATATTCGAAGCGGAAGAAGCCGTGACTGTAGCCGAGGCCGGCTACAATCTAGATGGAGCTTCCTGAATGGCAGGTGTGGATGTATGTTCTGGCCCGCTTAAATTCTTAACCACAACATCTGGCCACAGATGTTGCTGGGATAGAGAGGGACCTCTCCCACTCGCAGCCCTTTCAGACCTCGCTGAGCTTCCCAAAACACGTGCTGGCTTCTTCCCTAGTTCTATCGTCGCTGGGTGAGCATGTTTAGATTTTAAGATGCTCGCTCTACCCAGTTTACTTCTTTCGACCGCAATGGACATACCCGGCGTCACCTCTCTCACAGACGAAGTAACCGCTTCACCGGTCGAGCTAGCTGCTGGCAAAGGATTAAAACCATCGGCCAGTGGCTTTATCCCTTGCCTAAAATTCAGGAGCAGCTAGCTCTGTTTGCACATCAGAGCGCGACGATGGTAGTACACTTTTGGTAGGTGTCACATAACCATCACCGTGTTCTTATTCCTCTGAAAAAAGAAACTGAGAAACTTTAATGACTTAAACCGGCATTGGCCTCTCACCACTAAAAACATATCGTTACACCCGCGTTCAACGTTTGTCATCCCAATCAACACATGCAGGACAAGAATTCGTGGGAGTTCATCGACTACAAGCAAGGCAACAAGCATGTAAATCTTAGGAAGACTTCCTCGCCTTGCATTTTGAGCTATAAGCTTTCATAATTAATAAAAAGCAATTGAACTCCCACCAACTCCACAATAAATATATGATAAAGATACATAATAATCAACAATCAAAATACAAATCGAAAGATTCATTTCAAAAAATGATTTGAAAAAATTTTGACAAAAGCCCAAGTTCCCAAAGGGAACATGAAGCCTAAGTGTGGACAAAAATCCAAAAATTATTGCTACACTACCGGAATATTGAAACATGTATCTTACAACAATCCTACAGTAATAATAAGTACATACTACATATATTTTAAGGATGTTGCCAATGTAAATAACGTCAAGGAAAAAACCGGAAACAAGACCTCAGGCACTGAATAAAAAAGGCCTGAAGTCAGTAACAGATTTTAAAGCTACCAGATGTAAAGCAAGATCTTCAGATGAAGAAAAAACGATACATCGGATAGAAGATGCATGACCGAAATGACCCAACACCCCTAGGGTGATAAACCATGGTGATAAACAGAATAAACATTCTGTATTACACATTAAACTCCCAAGAAATTCAATAAAAAATTTCAATAAAAATAAGCCAAAAAGCTTGGGAGTTTAACAGGAGGGCTTCAAGAAAGGATAGGGAAGGAACACTTAACAAACAGTGGATAAATCATAAGCAAGAATGATGACGTCAGGCACATGACTCGAAATTGGGAAACATGAAATAATTTTGATAAAAATTATAAAGTTACAGCCCTGAACATTCCTAACCACTGTTGCTCACTTCCATCATCCAATTATGACCTTGGATCCACCAATTTTACCATTGATTTGCGTCTTGACATCCTCAAAAATGAGATTTCAAAGCACTGTTGTTGTTGACTTTAAGGCCAAACAAAGAATGGTAGTTTGCGCCAATTTCAGTGCCTTCCTGGATACTGCGCAGATCTGAAAAGTATGGAGGACCAGATAGGACATCAATTTTTTGGTTTTGTATGCAAATTTGGGGGATTGGGGAACAAAATTTGTGTTTGGCCCTGGATTAATTTTTGAGTTAGCACCAGCTAGTCTGGGCCATTGGTTGTTGTATAAAAATATAAGGGCTCAGTAGATACGGCACTGGACTTCAAACTGAAAGGTCCATCATTCAATGCCCACCAGTGGTAACTGCATTGTGTCCTTGGGCAAGGCACTCAATCCTGATTGCCCATGCAGGTGCTCAGTGGCACTGTGTACAAAGACATACCACACATCCATGGTGCACTTGTCTTCAACCATTGCTAACCCTGCTTGTGTGGAGTTAGTACATTAGTGAGTTTGACAGTTGCTCGCCATTGCTCAGCGGTTCTCTTTGTGTGCTCTGGCTTCCTCCACCTGTAAAACTGTCCAACACGGGGTAACCGTGGCTGTCAAAAGGGTCATTAAACCCTGATGCAATAAATAAATAGCTGTAATATAGTATACTGAGTTTTATCTAATAATCATATAGATTTTGGCCTGAAAACTTCGAGAAATGGTATGTATCACATTATGTGTTCCGATTCCATATCATTCTGACTCCGTATCATACAGAGGACTTGTTTCGGGTAACGCAACAGGTTATCATAACAGGCACATGAGTACTTTCAATGTGCGTGTCAGTGATCGACTCAGCTGATCACTGACAAAACAAAACAAAATTCTTTATAGTTAGCGATAGAACTACTAATAACCAATGACCCCCACCCCCCCCATCCCCGCGCATAAAAAATGGAAACAGCACAATTCAATATTACACCTACCCAGTTCCTGAAGATGTGCCGACGTCTCACACTCATAAATTCAAGTGGATCATCATAGGAAGTGACACTGAGGGTGAATAATTTGACAACACAACTTTGAAAATTGTGGTGACCATGTTACTAATTGTTTATAAAAAAGAGTGCACAACAATATTGTTCCATAAAGTCAAAAAATTTATAGTAATTTATATATTTTTTACACTTATCAATGACTCAGACATAGCTGGTGCTAACTCTTAAAAATGTAGGGCCAAACACAAAGTTTGCCCCCCAATCCCCAAAATTTGCATCTAAAACCAAAGAAAACATGTCCTGAATGGCCCTCCATACTTCACCTCTACTGCGCATGCACATTGTGTCAAGGACGTCCCGAATTGGCGCCATTAATCATTCTTATAATCAGTGCCTGGTAAGCACTATGTACTCAGCGGGGAGGTATGAGTTCCCAACTCCTGGGAGGGCCATCCCTGTCTGGGTCATTGGTAAGTATAAAAAATATATAAATTACTATAAATTTTTTAACATTTTTATACTGTACCAATGACCCAGACATAGCTGAATAGTAAAAAGGCTGGAGGGCCTAGGACATAGAGGAAAATCCAATAAGCTCAATTATATAAAATAGAGCCATCCCCTCGAGGGGAAAAGGAGTATTAGGCCTTACATGTATCTTTCTTATTTATGATAAATTAGAAAGACACAACACCTTCCATAATTGAGCATCATAACATCCATGTACTCTATTAATATCCAGTATAATCCTTATACTAATAATTTTTAAAGTAAGCCAATAAATAAAGTTAGTCTAGAGAATAGAGACTCTTTATACTCCTTTAAAAGTGTCTGAGGATTGTATAATAACGCCCGTTTGACACGTGATATATTCAAAAGCTATACTTTAAAAACTATGACCTGAATGAATTTTTAAAACATAAACTTATCACTTAAAAACCATCCCAGTAACAGCTCAGAATTACTAACTCCAGAGGAGGTATCCCCTTGTTTTCATAATAAAACAGGTGACCCAAGGGAACACCACCCCCCCCCCCCCCCCCTCTCCTTGCCCTGGGTCAAATAGCCCAGAGCGAAGAGGGCAGCAGGACGGAGTCACTGCCGGAACAGAACGCCTACCTAGCTATAGTAGCAACTGTTAAGTGAATGACATTCTGAGCAGTAGATAATAGACCTAACAATGCAGGCCTCCAGAAATGGACTCAATATTTCTGAGATAAAAATTCATGAATGTGGATGGCTGAGCCCAATGTGCAGCCTTCATAAAATCTATAATAGCGACACTATTAATGTAAGCCCAAGATGTAGAAAGAGCTCTTACTTCATGAGCCAAAATCTCAAGCACAAACTGCTGAGTTAATGATATACCATAAGCAGTACCGATAGTTAATTGAATCCATTAGCAATAGAATGGAGCGTAATGTCCTTCTATTAGGCATCAAAGACAGAAGAAGCTTACGTCCTTACTAATAAACTGAGATCTGTTTATAAATACGTAAACTCTAACCGGACAGAAACAAGTCCTATGCCCGTACGAAGATGGAAGGACCTTAATAACAATAGGTTCCGGATATCATTAGGAGCCTGATTCTTAACCAAAAATCCAACCTAAGTAGTAAAGGAAATAGTGTTTCCGAAACTACGAAAGTGAGAATCGTCCACCGATAGTGCATGAAGCTCACTGACTCCTCAGTAAAAGAGAAGACTAAGAGAATTACTGTCTTAAAAGGTCAGAATTTGAAAACTATTTTTTCCAGAGGCTCAAATGATTACTTAACTAAATAAGAACCGAAGCTAAATTCCGTATAGCAATTAATCTAAGGATTCTAGGTCTATTTATCGAAAAGTTTCTAACTAACTTAGATAAAGAGACATAAGACTCAATAGTAAACTATCATGGAGTGCATAGGTATGAGATAACATAGACCTATAACCTTAATAGTAACAGGCTGCAGTTGATCTTGTCAAACAAGTATACTAGAAAGTTGCAATGTCTAGTATGGAGGGATCAAAAATATCAACATAATGATCCCTACACCAACAACGGAAGAGCCTCCACTTTAGCCGCATAGTATAGCGAAGAGGAGGTTCTCCTACAGTAAGAAATCGCATCCATACCTCGTCCTGTACAATGCTTGCCGTGCAAGAAGGACCACACAACAGAATACGTGAAGGTTGAGACCTTGCGGGTTGTGATGAAGTTGACACGATTTCCCCAGCGAAAGAAGATCCTCTCATGGAGGAAGTTTTCGCGGTAAGTCCCACAGTAGACACCTGAGTAAATTTACCCATGGTCTCTGTGAAGACAGAGATGCTATCAACAGAATTGTATTGTGGATGTTTATCTTAGCAATACTTGCTGAATCAACAGCGCTGAGGATACGCATATCCTATCATTCCGTCCTATTAGATCAATAGAGCGTTAACAACATAAGCTCAGGGATCCAGACATGGAAACACATACGTCTGCAATTGATTAGTGAGTTGTGTCGCAAATAAATTATCATTGGGCGCTCCCATTGATAGCAAATCTGATTGAATACTTGTTTGTTGAGAGTCCATTCTGACGGCAACAAGCGACCCTTACGTGAAAGGGAGTCTGCTAATACAATCAGACAACCCGGAATATGACGGACCGAAGCAGAACTTGGTGTGCTATAACAAACAGAAGGATTCTTTCCGTTAAATTGAATAACGGAAACAAATGAGTGCCTCCCTGGTTCCGGAGATACGCAACTACTGCCGTATTATCGGACAGGATTTGGACATGCCTTTCTGAATAATGTTCATCCAATGACATAGTGCAAGCCAAAATAACATCATTTCCTGGAAGTTAAGTGCTTGCCTAGAAACTGCGGAACCCAAAGACCCTGGCACTTCGAATCCGTTGGGATCAATATTGTACCCCAACCTGTTTGACTGGCATCCGTCATAATCATAAAACTCGGATCCGGCAACTGCAGTGGCACTCTCTGAGTCAACCACCGAATGTTTGCCCCAGTCTGAATCTCTTGTTACACTTGATAGACAAGAGTACGTGTATATCGAGCAATTGATAGATTGCTGAAAGGTTGCCGTCGAAGAGAAGCTTCTCCGAGACCAAAGCGACTCTGAGAGAGTTCTTCACCTTACTATCCACGCGCGTGGATGTAGTTAGGGCTGCGTCACATCTAACCAACTCCAGGTTGCCACTGAAGGGCGGAGTTATACGTGGAAAAACTACTGCCCTTGAAAGAAATCACATTGAGGATCATATCCTGGAATTCTTTCTCTTGAAGACGTAATGATAACGCCTCCGTAAGGTGGTCTATGTATGATAAAGCGTCTAAGTTAAGTCTAATAGACATCATTGTCGTTTCCAACATCATGGTTGGAATTGACATAGACGGCGAAAAAGATAATTCCCAGTCTTCAGTCCCGCCATCAAGACGCATAGGAACTCTCGGTATGCCCTGTTCTGCCAATATAAATTATTTCCTAGAATTGATGAAAGGCAGAATAGAGCATTGCGGACAAGAAACTAGATTATCATGCTTGGTAGCAAGCTTATATATAGCGTCGTTAAATAATTCGAATGTTCTAATGACATTATTGGACTGTGTCGGCAAGTCAGGGACAATGTCCCTGAACCGATCCAAAACTCCGTGTCCAATGACGCTATTAGTCTCTTATCCAGCATCGCAGCAATGTAGTCCGACGGAACAACCTCTGGAAGATAATGCCGGAAGAAATGTATGGCAGCTTCTGTTGTTCCGAAAGGGAAAGCTCGAAATTGTCCGAATCCCTTTCGCCATCCTGTCGGACCCTATAAGTGTTCAGTTGTCTGTACCTGATGCAACAGCGGAGCGCACCGACCCAGCGCCGTCGGATTATTCGTGATCCGACCGAGAATCTGTCGTTTGCTGGGATGCTGCGATAAGCTGTGTTATTTTGGATAGCACGTCCGTCACTGAGGTCTGTGGAGAAGCGGTCTTACGATGCTTTGCCGCTGGAAGCTCCATGTTCGTTACCCCGTGCATACTTCTATTATGCGAGCGAACAGAGTGTATAGGCCTCATGTCCCTTGGCTACCGGATGGAGTGACCTGTTCGCCGTGGAATAACTGAATGATGAAGCTGGCCGGATACTCGAGGTCATGTAGCCAATGTGCGGTCGATTGCGCTGCTGTGAGGATGAGGAAGCACTATCGACAGTCTCTCAGACTGTCAATATAACGGAGCGTCCCAAGCGGGAGACATATGCTCCGAATGCGAAATGACTGTACCACAACATCCGGTCCCATATGTTGTTGTACGAGAGAGGGACCCCTCTTGCTCGCAGCCTGGACGGACCCGGACACGCTAGGAACCGGACCAACAGGCTTCCTCTGTCCTCTAATCCGTCATCACTGGGTGTGTACTAAAGTCTATTATAGTGCTCGCATCACCCAAATCTCCATCCTAGACCGCAACGGACGAACCCGACTGCCGAACCATTCGATGAATGGACGCTACACCGGGTGAGCTAGCGAATGTCAACTCCGTCGATCCTACTAGGGACCTCTTAGGCAATTGACGTATTCCATGAGCACTTATTGCCGCTAGCTCTTCATTATCCATGACGACAGAGGCACACTTTTGAAAGACATCTCAGTAACTTTGCGAGCAAGAAACCAGACATGCTTGTTAATAGCAAGCATATAATAATATATATATAGCGTCGTTCAATAATTCGAAAGTTTGTGTGACATTATTGGACTGTGTCGGAACTGAGGGACGATGTCCCTGAACTGAACCAAAAATTTCTGTGTCCACCGAAGCTATCAGTTTCTTATCCGGCATCACAGCATTCTGGTCCGATGAAAGAACCTCTAGAAGATAAAGTCAGATGACATACACAGCAGCTGATGTTGTTCCGAAAGGGAAAGCTCGAAATCCTCCGAATCCCTTTCGGCATCCCGTCGGACCGGATGAAATTTTCGGATGTCCGTACCCGCTTTCGCGGAGCGTCCCGACCCAGCGTCGTCGGATAATACATGATGCGACAGAGATTCTGTCGATGCTGGGATGCTGCGATAAGCTGTGCTATTTGGGATAGCATGTCCGTCACCGAGGCCTGTGCAGTAGCGGTCTTATGATGTTTTGCCGCTGGAAGCTCCGTGTACGTTGACTCCCGCATACTTTCTTATGCGAACGTCCGGAGTCTGCGGGCCTCGTGTCCCTGGCTACCAGATGGTGTGACCTGGTCGCTGATGATTCTCTGATTGGCGAAGTTGACTGGATATCCGAGGTCATGTAGCCAAGAGTGGTCATGTGCGCTACCATGAGGATGAGGAAGCCTTATTGACAGTCTCTCCGGACTGACTATATATCGGAGCGTCCCGAGCGGCGGACATATGCTCCGAATGCGAAACATTTTGTACCACAACATCTGGGGCCAGATGTTGTTGTACGAGAGAGGGGCCTCTCTCGCTCGCAGTCCGGATGGACCTGGACGAGCTAGGAACCGGACTAAAAGGCTTCCTCCGTTCTCTCCTCTAATCCACCGTCACTGGGTGTGCGTTTGGTTGATTTACAGTGCTCGCATCACCCAAAACTCCTTCTGGAGCGCAATGAACGAACCCGGCTGCCGAACCATTCGATGAATGGATGCTACACCGGGCGAGCTAGTGGACGTCAAAGGCCGTTGAACCTACTAGGGTCCTCTTAGGCAATTGACGTATTTCCATGAGCACTTTTCCGCTAGCTCTTCATTAATTGTGATGACGGAGGCACACTTTTGGAAGACATCACGGATACATCACACTGTTCTTGATCGTCTGAAATAGAGATTGATAAAGTAGAGTGACCCTGCGGGGAAAGGACCGGAATGGCCATTTCCCCACAAACATACCGTGACACACGCTTCCCATGTTGTCATCGAAATTAACATATACAGAACAGGAGTTAGTGCGAGTACACTGTGTACATTTATACAATGATTATGAAAGTCAGAGGAAGATTTCCTCTTATTACAATTGAACAATATCCTTCATTGTGAAAAGAAAACAAAGTCCTAGTACTCGCACCAACCCCTGACAATCAAAATACATAATAACATGATCCATTAACATAGAAAAAAATAATTGAAATCAAAAAATTTTGAAAAAATATTTTTTCAGAACAGCCCAAGTTTCTGAAAAGTAACGTTGAGCCCCAATGGATCCCAAGCCTAAGTGTGGACAAAAATTCTATAAATATTTTAAAAAATTAATGCAACACTTACGAACAATAATAATGTATCTAGTTATGATTAAATTAACATCAAGATATTATTTTCAAGAAATCCCCCCTCACACAGAGGGCTGTTGTAAATGTAAACAATAAGTGTAAAAACACCAGAACAAAACTCCAGGCACCCTGGCCCGAAATCAGTTACCAATAATACACTATCTGATGCAAAACAGAGACTTCCAGGGAAGAAACTGCAGAACATCAGATGGTAGATGCAGAACACTACGCCTAACCACCCATAGGTGAAGACGTAAACATGGGGAAAAGAACAGAATTCATTCTGTATCCAGCTAAAACTCCCAAGATATTTTAGTAATAATATTACAGAAAATATGCCAAAAGCATGGGAGAATAGCAAGAGGGGACTTGAAGGAAAGGGAAAGAGGAAAACACTGAACAAGCAGTGTAACTTGATAACAAGAATGACCACAACAGGCTGTTGCCTCGAAAATAGGTAACTTAACATAATTTCATTAAAAAGTTATGTCTGGGTCATTGGTACAGTATAAAAATGTTAAAAAATTTAAAGTAATTTATATATTTTTTATACTTACCAATGACCCAGACATAGCTGGTTCTAACTCTTAAAATATAGGGCCAAACACAAATTTTGCCCCCCAATCCCCAAAATTTGCATCTAAAACCAAAGAAAACATGTCCTGAATGGCCCTCCACACTTCACCTCTACTGCGCATGCGCAGTGTCAAGGACGTTCCGAAATTGGCGCCATTATTCATTCTTAAAACCAGTGCCTGGTAAGCGCTATGTACTCAGCGGGGAGGTAAGAGTTCCCAACTCCTGGGAGGGCCATCCCCGTCTGAGTCATTGCTAAGTATAAAAAATATATAAATTACTATAAATTTTTTAACATTTTTATACTGTACCAATGACCCAGACATAGCTGAATAGTAAAAAGGCTGGAGGGCCAAGGACATAGAGCAAGATGGAATACGCTAAATTATATAAAATAGAGTCATCCCCTCTAGGGAAAAAGAAGTATTAGGCCTTACATGTATCTTTCTTATTTATGATAAATTAGAAAGATACAACACCTTCCAAAATTGAGCATCATACATCCATGTACTCTATTAATATCTAGTATAATCCTTATACTAATAATTTTTAAAGTAAGCCAATAAATAAAGTAAGTCTAGAGAATAGAGACTCTTAATACTCCTTAAAAGTGTCTGAGGATTGTATAATAATATCCGTTGACACGTGCTATATTCAAAAGCTATACTTTAAAAACTAAGACCTGAATGAATTTTTAAAACATAAACTTCTCACTAAACAACCATCCCAATAACAGCTCAGAATTACTAACTCCGGAGGAGGTATCCCCTTGTTTTCATAGTAAAACAGGTGACCCAAGGGAACACCCTCCCCCCTTTTTCTTGCCCTGGGTCAAATAGCCCAGAGCGAAGAGGGCAGCAGAACGGAGTCACTGCCAAAACAGACAGCCTACCTAGCTATAGTAGCAACTGTTAAGTGAATGACATTCTGAGCAGTAGATAATAGACCTAACAATAGAGGCCTCCAGAAATGGACTCGATATTTCTGAGATAAAAATTCATGAATGTGGATGGCTGAGCGCAATGAGCAGCCTTCAAAAATCTATAATAGCGACACTATTAATGTAAGCCCAAGATGTAGAAGAACTCTTACTTCAAGAGCCGAAATCTCAAACACAACTGCTGAGTGAATGATATACCATAAGCAGTATCGATAGTTAATTGAATCCATTAGCAATAGAATGGAGCGTAACGTCCTTCTATTAGGCATCAAAGACAGAAGAAGCTTATGCCCAGAGTAATAAACAGATATCTGTTTATAAATACATAAACTCTAACCGGACAGAGTAAAGGCCTATGCCCGTACGAAGATGGAAGGACCTTAATAACAATAGGTTCCGGATATTAATTAGGAGCCTGACTCTATGCGAAAATCCAACCTAAATAGTAAAGGAAGTAGTGATTCCGAAACTACGAAAGTGAAAATCATCCACCGATAGTGCATGAAACTCACTTACTCTTCAGTAAAAGAGAAGCCAACAGAATTACTGTCTAAAAGGTCAGAATTTGAAAACTACTGTTTCCAGAGGCTCAAATGATTACTTAGCTAAATAAGAACCGAAGTTAAATTCCGTATAGGAATTTAATCTAATGATTCTAAGTCTATTTATCGAAAAGTTACTAACTGACTTAGATAAAGAGACATAAGACTCAATTGTAAACTATCATAGAGTGCATAGGTATGAGGTAACATAAACCTATAACCTTAATAATAACAGGCTGCAGTAGATCTTGTCAAACAAGTATACTAAAAAGTTGCAATGACTAGTATGGAGGAATCAACAATATCAACATAGTGATCCCTACACCAATGACGGAAGAGCCTCCACTTTAGCCGCATAGTATAGTGAAGAAGAGGTTCTCCTATAGTAAGAAATCGCGTCCAAAGCTCGTCCAGTACAATGCTTACAATGCAATAAGGACCACACAACGGAATACGTGAAGGTTGAGACCTTGCGGGTTGTGATAAAGATGACACGATTTTACCCAGCGAAAAAAGATCCTCTCATGGAGGAAGATTTCGCGTTAAGTCCCACAGTAGACATCAGAGTAAATTTATCCACGGTCTCTGTGAAGACAGAGATGCTATCAACAGAAATGTATTGTGGTTGTTTATCTTAGCAATACTTGCTGAAACAACAGCGCAGGAGGATACGCATATCCTATCATTCCGTCCTATTAGATCAATAGAGCATTAACAACAAGCTCAGAGATCCAGACAAGCAAACACATACGTCTGCAATTGATTAGCAAGTTGTGTCGTAAATAAATTATCATTGGGCGCTCCCATTGATAGCAAATCTGATTGAATACTTGTTTGTTGAGAGTCCATTCTGCCGGCAACAAGCGACCCATAAGTGAACGGGAGTCCGGTAATACAATCAGACGACCCGGAATATGACGGACCGAAGCAGAACTTGGTGTACTAAAACAAACAGAAGGATTCTTTCCATTAAATTGAATAACGGAAACGAATGAGTGCCTCCCTGGTTCCGGAGATACGCCACTACTGTCGAATTAACGGACAGGATTTGGACATGCATTTCTGAATAATGTTCATCCAATGACATAAAGCAAGCCTAAAAAAAACATTATTCCATGGAAGATAAGTACTTGCTTAGAGACTGCGGAACCCAAAGACTGTGGCACTTCGAATCCGTTGGGATCAATATTATATCCCAACCTGTTTGACTGGCAACCGTCATAATTATAAAACTCGGATGCGGCAACTGCAGTGGCACTCTCTGAGTCAACCACCGAATGTTTGCCCCAGTCTGAATCTCTTGCTACACTAGATAGACAAGAGAACGTGTAACTCGAGCAATTCATGGATTGCTGAAAAGTTGCCGCCGAAGAGAAGCTTCTCCGAGAACGAAGCGACTCTGAGAGAGTTCTTCACCTTACTATCCACGCGCGTGGATGTAGCTAGGGCTGCGCCACGTCTAACCAACTCCAAGCAGCCACTGAAGGGCGGAGTTATACGTGAACAAACTACTGCCCTCAAAAGAAATCACATTGAGGATCATATCCCGGAATTCTTTCTCTAGAAGACGTAATGATAACGCCTCAGTAAGGTGGATTACGTATGATAAAGCGTCTAAGTTAAGTCTATTAGACATCATTGTCGTTTCCAACATTGTGGTTGGAAAAGACATAGATGGCGAAAAAGATTATTTCCAGTCTTTAACCACGCTGTCTAGACGCATATGAACTCTCGGGATGCCCTGTTCTGCCAAAATAAATTATTCGTATAAGTGATAAAAGGCAGAAATGAGCATTGCGGACAAGAAACTAAACTATCATGCTTGGTAGCAGGCTTATATATATATATAGCGTCGATAAATAATACACATGTTCTAATGACATTATTGGACTGTGTCGGTAAGTCAGGGACAATGTCCCTGAACCGATCCAAAATTCCGTGTCCAATGACGCTAAGTCTCTTATCCAACATCGCAGCAATGTAGTCCGAAATAACAATCACTGGAAGATAATGCCGGAAGATATGTATGGCAGCTTCCGATGCTACGAAAGGGAAAACTCGAAATCTTTCGAATCCCTTTCACCATCCTGTCGGACCCTATAAAGCGTTCGGTCGTCCGTACCTGATGCAACCGCGGACCGCACCGACCCAGCGCATTCGGGTAATTCCTGATTCGACCAAGAAACTGTCGATTGCTGGGATGCTGCGAAACAACTGTGCTAACTCGGATAGCATGTCCGTCACTGAGGCCTGTGGAGAAGCGGTCCTACGATGCATTGCCGCTGGAAGCTCCGTGATCGTTACCCCGTGCATACTACTAAAATGCGAGCGAACGGAGTGTATAGGCCTCGTGTCCCTTGGCTACCGGATGGCGTGACCTGATCGCCATGGAATCACTGAATGACGAAACTGATCGGATACTCGAAGTCACGTAGCCAATGTGCGGTCGTGTGCACTGCTGTGAGGATGAGGAAGCATTATCGACAGTCTCTCGGACTGTCAATATAACGGAGCGTCCCGAGCGACGGACATATGCTCCGAATGTAAAATAACTGAACCACAACATGCGGTCCCCTATGTTGTTGGACGAGAGAGGGACCTCTCTCGCTCACAGCCCGGACAGACCTGGACAAGCCAGGAACCGGACTAACAGGCTTCCTCCGATCTGTCCTCAATCCGCCGTCACTGGGTGAGTACTAAAGTAATTATAGTGCTCGCATCACCCAAATCTCCTTCCTAGACCACAACGGACGAACCCGGCAGCCGAACCATTCGATGAATGTATGCTACACCGGGTGAGCTAGCGAATGTCACTCCGTCGATCCTACAAGGGACCTCTTAGGCGATAGACATATTCCATGAGCACTTATTGCCGCTAGCTCTTCATTAACTATGACGACAGAGGCACACTTTTGAAAGACATCTCCGTAACTTTGCGAACAAGAAACCAGAAATGCTTGGTAATAGCAAGCATATAATAATAAATATATAGCGTCGTTCAATAATTCGAAAGTTTGTGTGACATTATATTGGACTATGTCGGAACTGAGGGACGATGTCCCTGAACCGAACCAAAAATTTCTAAGTCCACCGACGCTATCAGTTTCTTATCCGGCATCGCAGCATTCTGGTCCGACGAAAGAACCTGTAGAAGATTAAGTCAGATGACATACACAACAGCATATGTTGTTCCGAAAGGGAAAGCTCGAAATCCTCCGAATCCCTTTCGGTATCCCGTTGGACCGGATGAAATTTTCAGACGTCCGTACCCACTTCCGCGGAGCGTCCCGACCCAGCATCATCGGATAAAACATTATGCGACAGATTCAGTTGTTGCTGGGATGCTGCGATAAGCTGTGCTATTTAGGATAGCACATCCGTCCCTGAGGCCTGTGCAGTAGCGGTCTTACGATGCATTGCCGCCGGAAGCTCTGTGTACGTTGACTCCCGCACACTTCCCATGCGAACGTCCGGAGTCTGCAGGCCTCGTGTCCCTGGCTACCGGATGGTGTGACCTGGTCGCCGATGATTCTCTGACTGGCGAAGCTGACTGGATATCCGAGGTCACGTAGCCAAGAGCGGTCGTGTGCGCTACCATGAGAATGAGGAAGCCTTATTGACAGTCTCTCCGGACTGACTATATGTCGGAGCGTCCCGAGCGGCGGACGTATGCTCCGAATGCGAAACATTTTGTACCACAACATCTGGGGCCAGATGTTGTTGTACGAGAGAGGGGCCTCTCTCGCTCGCCGTCCGGAGGGACCAGAACGAGCTATGAACCGGACTAAAAGGCTTCCTCCATTCTCCCTCTAATCCGCCGTCACTGGGTGTGCATTTGGTTGATTTATAGTGCTCGCATCACCCCAAAACTCCTTCTAGACCGCAACGGACGAACCCGGCTGCCGAACCATTCGATGAATGGATGCTACACCGGGCGAGCTAGCGGACGTCAAAGGCCGTCGAACCTACTAGGGTCCTCTTAGGCAATTGGCGTATTTACATGAGCACTTTTCCGCTAGCCCTTCATTAATTGTGACGACGGAGGCACACTGTTGGAAGACATCACAGATACATCACCCTAATCTTGATCGTCTGAAATAGAAATTGATAAAGTAGAGTGACCCTGCGGGGAAAGGACCGGAATGTCCAATTCCCCACTAACATACCGTGACATACGCTTCCCATGTTGTCATCGAAATCATCAGATACAGAACAGGAGTTAATGCGAGTACACAGACTACATATAGAATGATTATAAAAGTCAGAGGAAGACTTCCTCTTATTACAATTGATCAAAATCCTTTCAATGTGAAAAGAAAACAAAGTCCTGGTACTCGCACCAACCCCTGACAATCAAAATACATAATAATAATAATATGATCCATTAACATAGAAAAAATAATTGAAATCAAAATATTTTGAAAAAGTTAAAAAATTTATAGTAATTTATATATTTTTTATACTTACCAATGACCCAGACTTAGCTGGTGCTAACTCCAACAAAACCAGGGCCAAACACAAATTTTGCCCCCCAATCCCCAAAATTTGCATCCAAAACAAAAAGAAATCATGTCCTAAAGGACCTCCATACTACGCCTCTACTGCGCATGCGCAGTGACGCAGTCGTCCCGAAATTGGCGCCAATTATCATTCTTACTGGCAGTGCCTGGTCAGCGCTATGTACTCAGCGGGGAGGCAAGAGTTCCCAACTCCAGGGAGGGCCATCCCCGTCTGGGTCATTGGTAAGTATAAAAAATATATAAATTACTATAAATTTTTTAACATTTTTATACTGTACCAATGACCCAGACTTAGCTGAATAGTAAACAGGCTGGAGGGCCTAGGACATAGAGGAAAATCCAATAAGCTCAACTATATAGTAAAGAGGTAACCCCTTAAGGAGAGAAGGAGTATTAGGCTTTACATGTATCTTTCTTATTTAATATTAAATTAGAAAGATACACTACCCTTAATAATTGAGCACAATAACATTCATGTTCTCTATTAACATCCAGTATAACCCTTATACTAATTATTTTTAAAGCAAGCCAATAAATAAAGTAGTCCAGAGAATTGAGACTCTTTATAATCATTTAAAAGTGTCCGAGTATTGTATATTAAAGCCCGTTTGACACTTGACATATACAAATGCTTCACACCGAGCTACACTTTAAAAATAAGACATGAATGAATTTAAACATTAATATTACACTTTAAAACCATCCCGGAAGCGACTCAGAAATACTGACTTGGAGGAGGCATTCCCTTGCTTTTCACTATAAAGCAGGTGACCTAAGGGAACACCCGCCCCCCCCCCCCCTTCCCCTTGCCCTGGGTCAAATAGCCCAGAGCGAAGAGGGCAGCCGGACGGAGTCACTGCCGGAACAGAAAGCCTGCATAACTATAGTTGCAACTGTTTAGTGGACGACATTCTGAGCAACAGATAACGGACCTAAACAATGCAGGTCTCCAGAAATGGACTCAATATTTCGGAGATAAAAATTCGTAAATGTGGATGGCTGAGACCAATAAGCAGCCTTCATTAAATCTGTAATAGCAACACTATTAGCATAAGCCCAGGAAGTAGAAAGAGCTCTTACTTCATGAGCAGAAATCTTAAGCACAGACTGCTGAGAAGAAGATAAATCTTCATAAGCAGTACGGATAGTTAACTGAATCCATCTAGCAATAGAATGGACTGAAATGTCCTTTCTATTAGGCATCAAAGACAGAAAGAAACGTTTCCGTCCCTTTCTGATAAACTGAGATCTCTGTTTATAGATACGTAGTGCTCTAACAGGACAGAGTAAAGGCCTACGCCCGTCTGAAGACGGAAGAGCCTTAATAACAATAGGTTCCGGATATTTATTAGGAGCCTGATTCTTAGCTAAAAAACCCACATTAGTAGTGAAGGTGATAGTGTTCCCAACACTACGATAATGAGAATCATCCACCGATAGTGCATGAAGCTCACTGACTCTTCTGGCAGAAGAGAAAGCTAAGAGAAAAGCTGTCTTATAAGATAAGAATTTGAAATCTACTGTCCCAAGAGGTTCAAATGGCTTTTCCTTCAATTTAAGGAGAACCCAAGCTAAATTCCACTTAGGAATTAATCTAAGAGTTCTGGGTCTATTTATCGAAAAGTTTCTAACCAACTTCGATAAAGAGACATTAGATCCAATTTGTAAACTATCATGATGTGCATAGGTATCAGATAACATAGATCTATAACCCTTTATAGTAACAGGCTGCAGTTTGATTTCGTCAAACAAGTATACTAGAAAGTTTGCAATGTCTGGTATAGAGGGATCGAATATATCTACAGAATGATCCCTACACCAACGACGAAAAACCTTCCACTTAGCCGCATAGTTTAGCGAAGAGGAGGTCCTCCTACAGTTAGAAATCGCGTCCACTGCTCGTCCTGTAAAGTGCTTGCCATGCAAGAAGGACCGCACAACGGAAAAACGTGAAGGTTGAGACCTTGCGGGTTGTGATGGAGTTGGCGCGATTTCCCCTGCGAAAGAAGATCCTCTCGTGGAGGAAGCTTCCGCGGTAGGTCCCACAACAGACACCTGAGTAGATTTATCCACGGTCTCTGTGGCGACAGAGATGCTACCAACAGAATCTTGCATTGAGATTGTTTTATCTTTAGCAATACTTGTTGAATTAACGGCGCTGGAGGATACGCATATCCTATCATTCCGTCCCAAGGGATCGACAGAGCGTCTACTGCAAATGCTCTTGGATCCGGACACGGAGACACATACGTCTGCAACTGATTGTTGAGATGTGTCGCAAATAAGTCTATCATTGGCCGTTCCCATTGGTAGCAAATCTGATTGAATACTTGTTTGTTGAGAGTCCACTCCGACGGCAACAAGCGACCCTTTCGTGAAAGGGAGTCTGCTAGCACATTCAGACGACCCGGTATGTGACGGACCGAAAGAAGAACGTGATGTTCTAACGCAAACAGAAGGATTCTTTCCGTTAGATTGAACAACGGAACTGAATGAGTGCCTCCCTGATTCCGTATATACGCCACTACTGTCGTATTGTCGGATAAGATTTGGACATGAGCATCGTGAATAATGTCCATCCAGTGACGTAACGCAAGCCAAATTGACATCATTTCCTTGATGTTTGTGTGCTTGCACAGGAATTGCGGATCCCAAAGACCCTGGCATCTCGAATCCGTTGGGATTAATGATGCACCCCAACCTGTTTGACTGGCATCCGTCATAACGGTAAAACTCGGATCCGGCAACTGCAGCGGAACTCCTTGAGTTAACCACTGAATGTTTGCCCAAGTCTGAATCTCTTGTTTCACTTGATCTGACAAGAGAACGTCTACATCGAGCGAATGAATTTTCACACTCCAATTCTGAGTCAGGAAAATTTGAAGAGGACGTGTGCGTAGCCGCCCCATCGGAATGAGATCCACGGCGGCTCCGCACAGACCTATCAGTCTCATAAATTCTCTCGCCGTGACTTTGTCTGCGTGCAGACAATAGCGAGCGTAACAACTGACTAATTTCGCTCTGGTTAACGGCAGACGAATGAGATTGTTGTGCGTCTCGAAGCTCATTCCCAGATGAGTGAATGACTTGGACGGCACCAGATCCGACTTCTCCTCGTTTACTATAAAACCGAGACGTCGGAGCAATAGAAGAAGATTCTGAACATCGTTCTGAAGCGTTAACTCGTTGCCGTACCTCTGAAGAATGTCGTCCAGGTAGGCCGACGTTACCGCAGACGAATGAGCTCGGAAGTAGATCATTACCGAGTTCATTACCCGAGTGAAAGCCCAGGGTGCTAGATTCAATCCGAAGCATATCGCCCGGAATTGATACACCACTCCTAGGACTGCGAAGCGTAGATACTTTCGGAATGTCGGATGTACCATGACGTGAAAGTACGCATCTTTGAGATCTATGCTCGTTGCATAATCGTTCACCCGAATACTCGCTCTGACCGATCGAATCGTCTCCATATAAAACTTCGGAGCGACGATCAGCTTGTTTATCCAGCTCAAATCTATGACTGGACGGAACGAGCCGTCTGGTTTCGGAACCAGAAACAGATGGCTGTAGAATCCCAGAGATTCCTGGTTTTCTACGACCTCTACCGCGTTCTTCATTAAAAGAGACTGCACCTCTAATAACAGAGCGTCTCTTTTCTGTGGATTTGACGGAAGATGAGTCCACTTTGGACTTCGAGTTAATGGAGGCTTTCGTTTGAAGGATATCTTTAGACCTTCCGAAGTCACTCCTCTCACCCAAGGGTCGTCCGTAATCGACGCCCACTCTTGTGAAAAACTCGACAACCTTCCGCCAACCGGAACGCGATAGAGGTTTAAGCCATCACCTCCTGGACCTGCGAGGCCTGCGGTAGGAGAAACCACGTCTTCCACGACCCGCACCTCGCCTCGTCGACCTCGGGGCGTCCGACCGATTGTCCCGGCCTGAAGGACGTCCCGAACGAGAGTCGCTATCCTGACGGTCTCTCGAATAAGACCAAGAGGACGCACCGGAACCTCTATAGGAACCTCTCTTGGGCGCATTAGACCCAGAAGTGCCTGTCTTATTCGTGTCTGCTGTATCCGACTTTTTAGGAGCCGATCTGAACAACAGAGAATCATTAGCTTTCTTTTTAATTTTATCATAAATAGCGGAAAGCTTGCCGTCAAAGAGAAGTTCTCCTGAGACCGAAGCGACACTAAGAGAGTTCTTCACCTTAGAATCCACTAGTGTGGATGTAGCTAGGGCTGCGTCACGTCTAACCAACTCCAGATTTGCCACTGAAAGGGCGGAGTTACATGTGGAATAAGCTACTGCCCTTGAAAGAAGTCTTAAAGAGGATTGTATATCCTGAAACTCTTCCCCTTGAAGGCGCAGTGATAACGCCTTAGTAAGGTGATCTGCGTAAGATAAGGCATCTAAATTGGCTCTGTTAGACGCAATAGCTGTTTCCAACACCGCGGTTGGAATAGAAGCTGACGACGGTAATGATAGCTCTAAGTCTTCCGCCTCGTCGTCCATACGCAGAGGAACTCTCGGTATACCCTGTCCTGCCGTATCGAATTTATTCCTTGCATTAATGAAAGGCAGGGTGAGAGTATTAGCGGACAAGAAACCTGCTTTCCCCGTCCTGGAAGCAAGTTTAAATATAGCGTCGTTCAATAATTCAAATGTTCTAGCAACATTATTGGACTGCGACGGAAACTCGGGAGCGATGTCCCTGAACCGCTCAAAAAATTCAGAGTCCAATGACGCTATAATTCTCTTGTCCGGAAGCGCAGCAGTCTGGCCCGACGGAACAACTTGAGGGAGAAAGTGCCGGATGAAGTCCACGGCAGCTTTATGTTGTTCCGAAAGGGATAGCTCCAAGTCATCCGTATCGCTTTCACCATCCGGTCGGACCTCACGATGTTCCCGGTCGTCCGCCCCCGATGCTTCGGCGGAGCGTACCGACCCAGCGCCGTCGGATAATTCTCGATCCGACACCGTTTCTGTCGGCTGCTGGGATGCTGCGATAAGCTGTGCTATCTGCACAAGAATGTCCGACGTCGAGACCTGCGGAGGCGCAGTCTTTCGCTGCTTCGCCAAGGGCAGCTCTGCATCAGATGGCTCCCGCATACTTTTCCTATGTGAACGTCCGGAGTCCATCGGTCTCGAATCCCTGGCTGCCAGATGGTGTGACCTGGTCGCCGAAGAATCCTTCATCGGCGAAGCTGGTAATATATCGGCGGTCACGCAGCCAAGGTGCGGTCGTGTGCGCTGACGAGAAGAGGAAGCCTTAACAGTCTCTGCGGACTGCTTATACAACAGAGCGTCCCGAGCGACGGACGTATGCTCCGCTAAAGACACATTTTGTACCACAACATCTGGTCCCAGATGTTGTTGTACGAGAGAGGGACCTCTCTCGCTCGCGGCCCGGCTGGACCTGGACGAGCTAGGAACCGGACTAACAGGCTTCCTCCGTTCTCGCTTACTATCCGCCGTCACTGGGTGTGCATCTATTATGTTTATAGTGCTCGCATCACCCAAAATTTCCTCTTGGACCGCATCGGACGAACCCGGCTGCAGAACCATTCGATGAATGGACGCTACACCGGGCGAGCTAGCGGACGACATTTGTCTAATCTCCATGAGCACTTTTGCCGCTAGCTCTGAATTCATTTGTGACGACGGACGCACACTTGAAGAAGATAACATGGAAACATCACCCTGTGCTGGTTCCTCTGAAATAGAAACTGAGAGAGTAGAGTGACCTTGTGGAGAAAGAGCTGGCATCGCTCTTTCTCCAGAAACAACATATCGTGACACACGTTTCCAATGTTTCTCATCCCAATGTTCACATATAGGACAGGGATTAATGCGAGAACACTGACTACAATTAATACAATGATCATGAAAGTCAGAGGAAGATTTCTTCCTATTACAATTTGAACAACGTTCCTTCATTGTGAAAGAACAACAATAAGTCCTAGTTACTCGCAAAAACCCCTGACACAAAGATACATAATAACATGATCCATTAATAAATGAAAAAACAATTGCAAAACAAAATAATTTTGAAAAAATATTTTTTCAGAGAAGCACAAGTTGCTGAAAAGTAACGTTGAGCCCCGATGGATCCGATGGCAAAGTGTGGTCAAAAATTTTAAATTTATATAAAATAATTAATGAGACACTTTCGGATAATATAAATGTATCTTATAATGAGATAAACTACCACAAAGGCAAACAGCCCCCCTCAAAAAAGGCTGTTGCCAATGAAAACAAACAGTGTAAACACACTAGAAAACATGACTCCAGGCACTGAAAAAACTGGCCCGGAATCAGTCATCAATTACACTCTATCTGATGCAAAACAGAGACTCCCAGGGGAGAATATGTAGAACATCAGATGGAAGATGCAGAACACAAACGTTATACACCCATGGGTGAAAACGTAACTATGGGGAAAATAACAGAAAACATTCTGTAACCAAGCAACTCTCCCAGGAAATTTTAGAAATGAAATTTCTCAAAAATATGCCAAAAGCATGGGAGAGTTGTCAGGGGGGACTTTAGAAGGCTAGGGGAGAGGAAACACTGAATAAGCAGTGCAACAATTAGCAAGAATGACAACAAGAGGCCCATGCCTCGAAAATAGGCAACTTAACATAATTTCATCAAAAAATTTTACGTACAGCCCTGATTATTTTTTGCCACTTCTTTTTCCTCTCCTCCTTCTATCCTCCTTAGAATCACATTTTCTCCAAAAATTACGTGTCTGGCATCCTTTAAACTGAGATTTACAAGCACAAAGATCAGTGAGATGTTGACTGATGACGGGCCAAACAGAGAATGATAATTGGCGCCAATTTCGGGACGACTGCGTCACTGCGCATGCGCAGTAGAGGTGTAGTATGGAGGTCCTTTAGGACATGATTTCTTTTTGTTTTGGATGCAAATTTTGGGGATTGGGGGGCAAAATTTGTGTTTGGCCCTGGTTTTGTTGGAGTTACCACCAGCTAAGTCTGGGTCATTGGTACAGTATAAAAGTTAAAAAATTTATAGTAATTTATATATTTTTTATACTTACCAATGACCCAGACTTAGCTGGTGCTAACTCCACAAAAACCAGGGCCAAACACAAATTTTGCCCCCCAATCCCCAAAATTTGCATCCAAAACAAAAAGAAATCATGTCCTAAAGGACCTCCATAGTACGACTCTACTGCGCATGCGCAGTGACGCAGTCGTCCCGAAATTGGCGCCAAATATCATTCTTACTGGCAGTGCCTGGTCAGCGCTATGTACTCAGCGGGGAGGCAAGAGTTCCCAACTCAGGGAGGGCCATCCCCGTCTGGGTCATTGGTAAGTATAAAAAATATATAAATTACTATAAATTTTTTAACATTTTTATACTGTACCAATGACCCAGACTTAGCTGAATAGTAAACAGGCTGGAGGGCCTAGGACATAGAGGAAAATCCAATAAGCTCAATTATAAAATAAAGAGATAACCCCTTAAGGAGAAAAGGAGTATTAGGCTTTACATGTATCTTTCTTATTTAATATTTAAATTAGAAAGATACACTACCCTTAATAATTGAGCACAATAACATTCATGTTCTCTATTAATATCCAGTATAACCTTTATACTAATTATTATTAAAACAAGCCAATAAATAAAGTAGTCCAGAGAATTGAGACTCTTTATAATCATTTAAAAGTGTCCGAGTATTGTATATTAAAGCCCGTTTGACACTTGACATATACAAATGCTTCACACCGAGCTACACTTTAAAAATAAGACATGAATGAAATTAAACATTAATATTACACTTTAAAACCATCCCGGAAGCGACTCAGAAATACTGTCTTGGAGGAGGCATTCCCTTGCTTTTCACTATAAAGCAGGTGACCTAAGGGAACACCCGCCCCCCCCCCTTCCCCTTGCCCTGGGTCAAATAGCCCAGAGCGAAGAGGGCAGCCGGACGGAGTCACTGCCGGAACAGAAAGCCTGCATAACTATAGTTGCAACTGTTTAGTGGACGACATTCTGAGCAACAGATAACGGACCTAAACAATGCAGGTCTCCAGAAATGGACTCAATATTTCTGAGATAAAAATTAGTAAATGTGGATGGCTGAGACCAATAAGCAGCCTTCATTAAATCTGTAATAGCAACACTATTAGCATAAGCCCAGGAAGTAGAAAGAGCTCTTACTTCATGAGCAGAAATCTTAAGCACAGACTGCTGAGAAGAAGATAAATCTTCATACGCAGTACGGATAGTTAACTGAATCCATCTAGCAATAGAATGGACTGAAATGTCCTTTCTATTAGGCATCAAAGACAGAAAGAAACGTTTCCGTCCCTTTCTGATGAACTGAGATCTCTGTTTATAGATACGTAGTGCTCTAACAGGACAGAGTAAAGGCCTACGCCCGTCTGAAGACGGAAGAGCCTTAATAACAATAGGTTCCGGATATTTATTAGGAGCCTGATTCTTAGCTAAAAAACCGACGTTAGTAGTGAAGGTGATAGTGTTCCCAACACTACGATAATGAGAATCATCCACCGATAGTGCATGAAGCTCACTGACTCTTCTGGCAGAAGAGAAAGCTAAGAGAAAAGCTGTCTTATAAGATAAGAATTTGAAATCTACTGTCCCAAGAGGTTCAAATGGCTTTTCCTTCAATTTAAGGAGAACCCAAGCTAAATTCCACTTAGGAATTAATCTAAGAGTTCTGGGTCTATTTATCGAAAAGTTTCTAACCAATTTCGATAAAGAGACATTAGATCCAATTTGTAAACTATCATGATGTGCATAGGTATCAGATAACATAGATCTATAACCCTTTATAGTAACCGGTTGCAGTTTGATTTCGTCAAACAAGTATACTAGAAAGTTAGCAATGTCTGGTATAGAGGGATCAAATATATCAACAGAATGATCCCTACACCAACGACGGAAAACCTTCCACTTAGCCGCATAGTTTAGCGAAGAGGAGGTCCTCCTACAGTTAGAAATCGCGTCCACTGCTCGTCCTGTAAAGTGCTTGCCATGCAAGAAGGACCGCACAACGGAAAAACGTGAAGGTTGAGACCTTGCGGGTTGTGATGCAGTTGGCGCGATTTCCCCTGCCAAAGAAGATCCTCTCGTGGAGGGAGCTTCCGCGGTAGGTTCCACAACAGACACCTGAGTAGATTTATCCACGGTCTCTGTGGCGACAGAGATGCTACCAACAGAATCTTGCATTGAGATTGTTTTATCTTTAGCAATACTTGTTGAATTAACGGCGCTGGAGGATACGCATATCCTATCATTCCGTCCCAAGGGATCGATAGAGCGTCTACAGCAAATGCTCTTGGATCCGGACACGGGGACACATACGTCTGCAACTGATTGTTGAGATGTGTCGCAAATAAGTCTATCATTGGCCGTTCCCATTGGTAGCAAATCTGATTGAATACTTGTTTGTTGAGAGTCCACTCCGACGGCAACAAGCGACCCTTTCGAGAAAGGGAGTCTGCTAGCACATTCAGACGACCCGGTATGTGACGGACCGAAAGAAGAACGTGATGTTCCAACGCAAACAGAAGGATTCTTTCCGTTAGATTGAACAACGGAACTGAATGAGTGCCTCCCTGATTCCGTATATACGCCACTACTGTCGTATTGTCGGATAGGATTTGGACATGAGCATCGTGAATAATGTCCATCCAGTGACGTAACGCAAGCCAAATTGACATCATTTCCTTGATGTTTATGTGCTTGCACAGGAATTGCGGATCCCAAAGACCCTGGCATCTCGAATCCGTTGGGATTAATGATGCACCCCAACCTGTTTGACTGGCATCCGTCATAATGGTAAAACTCGGATCCGGCAACTGCAGCGGAACTCCTTGAGTTAACCACTGAATGTTTGCCCAAGTCTGAATCTCTTGTTTCACTTGATCTGACAAGAGAACGTCTACATCGAGCGAATGAATTTTCACACTCCAATTCTGAGTCAAGAAAATTTGAAGAGGCCGTGTGCGTAGCCGTCCCATCGGAATGAGATCCGCAGCGGCTCCGCACAGACCTATCAGTCTCATAAATTCTCTCGCTGTGACTTTGTCTGTATTTAGACAATAGCGAGCGTAACAACTGACTAATTTCGCTCTGGTTAACGGCAGACGAACGAGATTGTTGTGCGTCTCGAAGCTCATTCCCAGATGAGTGAATGACTTGGACGGCACCAGATCCGACTTCTCCTCGTTTACTATGAAACCGAGACGTCGGAGCAATAGAAGAAGATTCTGAACATCGTTCTGAAGCGTTAACTCGTTGCCGTACCTCTGAAGAATGTCGTCCAGGTAGGCCGACGTTACCGCAGACGAATGAGCTCGGAAGTAAATCATTACCGAGTTCATTACTCGAGTGAAAGCCCAGGGTGCTAGATTCAATCCGAAGCACATGGCCCGGAACTGATACACCACTCCTAGGACTGCGAAGCGTAGATACTTTCGGAATGTCGGATGTACCATGACGTGAAAGTACGCATCTTTGAGATCTATGCTCGTTGCATAATCGTTCACCCGAATACTCGCTCTGACCGATCGAATCGTCTCCATATAAAACTTCGGAGCGATGATCAGCTTGTTTATCCAGCTCAAATCTATGACTGGACGGAACGAGCCGTCTGGTTTCGGAACCAGAAACAGATGGCTGTAGAATCCCAGCGATTCCTGGTTTTCTACGACCTCTACCGCGTTCTTCATTAAAAGAGACTGCACCTCTGATAGCAGAGCGTCTCTTTTCTGAGGGTTTGACGGAAGATGAGTCCACTTTGGGCTTCGAGTTAATGGAGGCTTTCGTTTGAAGAATATCTTTAGACCTTCCGAAGTCACTCCTCTCACCCAAGGGTCGTCCGTAATCGACGCCCACTCTTGAGAAAAACTCGACAACCTTCCGCCAACCGGAACGCGATAGAGGTTTGAGCCATCACCTCCTGGATCTGCGAGGCCTGCGGTAGGAGAAACCACGTCTTCCACGACCCGCACCTCGCCTCGTCGACCTCGGGGCGTCCGACCGATTGTCCCGGCCTGAAGGACGTCCCGAACGAGAGTCGCTATCCTGACGGTCTCTCGAATAAGAGCTAGAGGACGCACCGGAACCTCTATAGGAACCTCTCTTGGGCGGATAAGACCCAGAAGTGCCCGCCTTATTCGTGTCTGCTGAATCCGACCTTTTAGGAGCGGATCTAAACAACAGAGAATCACTAGCTTTCTTTTTAATATTATCATAAATAGCGGAAAGCTTGCCGTCAAAGAGAAGATCTCCTGAGACCGAAGCGACTCTAAGAGAGTTCTTCACCTTAGAATCCACTAGTGTGGATGTAGACAGGGCTGCGTCACGTCTAACCAACTCCAGATTAGCCACTGAAAGGGCGGAGTTACACGTGGAATAAGCTACTGCCCTTGAAAGAAGTCTTAAGGAGGATTGTATATCCTGAAACTCTTCCCCTTGAAGACGCAGTGATAACGCCTTCGTAAGGTGATCTGCGTAAGATAAGGCATCTAAATTGGCTCTGTTAGACGCAATAGCTGTTTCCAACACTGCGGTTGGAATAGAAGCTGACGACGGTAATGATAGCTCTAAGTCTTCCGCCTCGTCGTCCATATGCAGAGGAACTCTCGGTATACCCTGACCTGCCGTGTCGAATTTATTCCTTGCATTAATGAAAGGCAGGTTGAGAGTATTTGCGGACAAGAAGCCTGCTTTCCCTGTCCTGGAAGCAAGTTTAAAAATAGCGTCGTTCAATAATTCAAATGTTCTTGCAACATTATTGGACTGCGACGGAAACTCGGGAGCGATGTCCCTGAACCGCTCGAAAAAATCAGAGTCCAATGACGCTATAATTCTCCTGTCCGGAAGCGCAGCAGTCTGGCCCGACGGAACAACTTGAGGAAGAAAGTGCCGGATGAAGTCTACGGCAGCTTTGTGTTGTTCCGAAAGGGATAGCTCCAATTCATCCGTATCCCTTTCACCATCCGGTCGGACCTCCTGATGTTCCCGGTCGTCCGCCCCCGATGCTTCGGCGGAGCGTACCGACCCAGCGCCGTCGGATAATTCTCGATCCGACACCGTTTCTGTCGGCTGCTGGGATGCTGCGATAAGCTGTGCTATCTGCACTAGAATGTCCGACGTCGAGACCTGCGGAGGAGCGGTCTTTCGCTGCTTTGCCGAGGGCAGCTCCGCATCGGATGGCTCCCGCATACTTTTCCTATGCGAACGTCCGGAGTCCATCGGTCTCGAGTCCCTGGCTGCCGGATGGTGTGACCTGGTCGCCGAATAATCCTTCCTCGGCGAAGCTGGCAAGATATCGGAGGTCACGCAGCCAAGGTGCGGTCGTGTGCGCCGGCGAGAAGAGGAAGCCTTAACAGTCTCTGCGGACTGCTTATACAACGGAGCGTCCCGAGCGACGGACGTATGCTCCGCTAAAGACACATTTTGTACCACAACATCTGGTCCCAGATGTTGTTGTACGAGAGAGGGGCCTCTCTCGCTCGCGGCCCGGCTGGACCTGGACGAGCTAGGAACCGGACTAAAAGGCTTCCTCCGTTCTCGTTCACTATCCGCCGTCACTGGGTGTGCATCTATTATTTTTATAGTGCTCGCATCACCCAAAATTTCCTCTTGGACCGCATCGGACGAACCCGGCTGCCGAACCATTCGGTGAATGGACGCTACACCGGGCGAGCTAGCGGACGACATTTGTCTAATCTCCATGAGCACTTTTGCCGCTAGCTCTGTATTTAATTGTGACGACGGACGCACACTTGAAGAGGATAACATGGAAACATCACCCTGTTCTGGTTCCTCTGAAATAGAAACTGAGAGAGTAGAGTGACCTTGTGGAGAAAGAGCCGGCATCGCTCTTTCTCCAGAAACAACATATCGTGACACACGTTTCCAATGTTTCTCATCCCAATGTTCACATACAGGACAGGGATTAATGCGAGAACACTGACTACAATTTATGCAATAATCATGAAAGTCAGAGGAAGATTTCTTCCTATTACAATTTGAACAAGTTCCTTTCATTGTGAAGGAACAACAATAAGTCCTAGTTACTCGCAAAAACCCCTGACACAAAGATACATAATAACATGATCCATTAATAAATGAAAAAACAATTGCAAAACAAAATAATTTTGAAAAAATATTTTTTCAGAGAAGCCCAAGTTGCTGAAAAGTAACGTTGAGCCCCGATGGATCCGATGGCAAAGTGTGGTCAAAAATTTTAAAATTATATAAAATAATTAATGAGACACTTTCGGATAATATAAATGTATCTTATAATGAGATAAACTACCTCAAAGACAAACAGCCCCCCTCAAAAAAGGCTGTTGCCAATGAAAACAAACAGTGTAAACACAGAAGAAAACATGACTCCAGGCACTGAAAAAACTGGCCCGGAATCAGTCCTCAATTACACTCTATCTGATGCAAAACAGAGACTCCCAGGGGAGAATCTGCAGAACATCAGATGGAAGATGCAGAACACAAACGTTATACACCCATGGGTGAAAACGTAACTATGGGGAAAATAACAGAAAACATTCTGTAACCAAGCAACTCTCCCAGGGAAATTTTAGAAATGAAACTTCTCAAAAATATGCCAAAAGCATGGGAGAATTGCAAGGGGGGACTTTAGAAGGTTAGGGGAGAGGAAACACTGAATAAGCAGTGCAACAATTAGCAAGAATGACAACAAGAGGCGTTTGCCTCGAAAATAGGCAACTTAACATAATTTTAACAAAAAATTTTAAGTACAGCCCTGATTATTTTTTGCCACTTCTTTTTTCCTCTCCTCCTTCTATCCTCCTTAGAATCACATTTTCTCCAAGAATTACGTGTCTGGCATCCTTTAAACTGAGATTTACAAGCACAAAGATCAGTGAGATGTTGACTGATGAAGGGCCAAACAGAGAATGATATTTGGCGCCAATTTCGGGACGACTGCGTCACTGCGCATGCGCAGTAGAGTCGTACTATGGAGGTCCTTTAGGACATGATTTCTTTTTGTTTTGGATGCAAATTTTGGGGATTGGGGGGCAAAATTTGTGTTTGGCCCTGGTTTTTGTGGAGTTAGCACCAGCTAAGTCTGGGTCATTGGTACAGTATAAAAATATATATTTTTTCAGAACAGCCCAAGTTTCTGAAAAGTAACGTTGAGCCCCAATGGATCCCAAGCCTAAGTGTGGACAAAAAATTTAAAAATATTTTAAACAATTTATGCAACACTTACGAACAATAATAATATATCTAGTTATGATTAAATTAACATCAAGATATTATTTTCAAGAAATCCCCCCCTCACACAGAGGGCTGTTGTAAATGTAAACAATGAGAGTAAAAACACTAAAATAAGACTTCAGGCACCCAGGCCCGAAATCAGTTACCAAAAATACACTATCTGATGCAAAACAGAGACTTCCAGGGAAGAAACTGCAGAACATCAGATGGTAGATGCAGAACACAACGCCTAACCACCCATAGGTGAAGACGTAAACATGGGGAAAAGAACAGAATTCATTCTGTTATTCAGCTAAAACTCCCAAGAAATTTTAGTAATAATAATTACAGAAACTATGCCAAAAGCATGGGAGAATAGCAAGAGGGGACTTAAAGGAAAGGGAGAGAGGAAAACACTGAAAAATCAGTGTAACTAAATAACAAGAATGACAACAAAATGGCTGCTGCCTCGAAAATAGGTAACTTAACATAATTTCATTAAAAAATTTTAAGTTACAGCCCTGATAATATTCTGTCACACATTTTTCCTCTCCTCCTTCTATATCCTCCTTAGAATCACCATTTCACTAATATTTATGTGTCTGGCATCATTTAAACTGAGATTTACAAGCACAAAGATCAGTCAGATGTTAACTGATGAAGGGCCAAACTAAGAATGAATAATGACGCCAATTTCGGAACGTCCTTGACACTGCGCATGCGCAGTAGAGGTGAAGTGTGGAGGGCCATTCAGGACATGTTTTCTTTGGTTTTAGATGCAAATTTTGGGGATTGGGGGGCAAAATTAGTGTTTGGCCCTATATTTTAAGAGTTAGCACCAGCTATGTCTGGGTCATTGGTACAGTATAAAAATATTTTAAGTTACAGCCCTGATTATTTTCTGTCACTCATTATTCCTCTCCTCCTTCTATATCCTCCTTAGAATCACCATTTCTCTAATATTTATGTGTCTGGCATCATTTAAACTGAGATTTACAAGCACAAAGATCAGTCAGATGTTAAATGATGAAGGGCCAAACAAAGAATGATTAATGGCGCCAATTTCGGGACGTCCTTGACACTGCGCATGCGCAGTAGAGGTGAAGTATGGAGAGCCATTCAGGACATGTTTTCTTTGGTTTTAGATACAAATTTTGGGGATTTGGGGGCAAAATTTGTGTTTGGCCTTACATTTCTAAGAGTTAGCACCAGCTATGTCTGGGTCATTGGTACGGTATAAAAGTTAAAAAATTTATAGTAATTTATATATTTTTTATACTTACCAATGACCCAGACATAGCTGGTGCTAACTCTTAAAATATAGGGCCAAACACAAATTTTGCCCCCCAATCCCCAAAATTTGCATCTAAAACTAAAGAAAACATGTCCTGAAAGGCCCTCCACACCTCGCCCCCACTGCGCATGCGCAGTGTCAAGGACGTTCCGAAATTGGCGCCATTTATCATTCTAATAACCAGTGCCTGGTAAGCGCTATGTACTCAGCGGGGAGGCAAGAGTTCCCAACTCCTGGGAGGGCCATCCCCGTCTGGGTCATTGGTAAGTATAAAAAATATATAAATTACTATAAATTTTTTAACATTTTTATACTGTACCAATGACCCAGACATAGCTGAATAGTAAAAAGGCTGGAGGGCCAAGGACATAGAGCAAAATGGAATACGCTCAATAAAATAAAATAGAGTCATCCCCTGTAGGGAAAAGAAGTAATAGGCCTTACATGTATCTTTCTTATTTATGATAAATTAGAAAGATACAACACCTTCCAAAAATTGAGCTTCATACATCCATGTACTCTATTAATATCCAATAATCCTTATACTAATAATTTTTAAAGTAAGCCAATAATAAAGTAAGTCTAGAGAATAGAGACTCTTATACTCTTAAAAGTGTGTGAGAATTGCATAATCATGTCCGTTGACATATGCAATATTCAAAAGCTATACTTTAAAAACTAAGACTTGAATGAATTTTATAAACTTAAACTTCTCACTAAACAACCATCCCAATAACAGCTCAGAATTACTAACTCCGGAGGAGGTATCCCCTTGTTTTCATAGTAAAAACAGGTGACCCAAGGGAACACCCTCCCCCCCCCCCCCTTTTTCTTGCCCTGGGTCAAATAGCCCAGAGCGAAGAGGGCAGCCGAACGGAGACACTGCCAAAACAGACAGCCTACCTAGCTATAGTAGCAACTGTTAAGTGAATGACATTCTGAGCAGTAGATAATAGACCTAACAATAGAGGCCTCCAGAAATGGACTCGATATTTCTGAGATAAAATTCATGAATGGATGGCTGAGCGCAATGAGCAGCCTTCAAAAATCTATAATAGCAACTCTATTAATGTAAGCCCAAGAAGTAGAAGAACTCTTACTTCATGAGCCGAAATCTTAAGCACAACTGCTAAGCCAATGATATACCATAAGCAGTACGCTAGTTAATAGAATCCATTAACAATAAAATGAAGCGTAACGTCCTTCTACTAGACATCAAAGACAAAAGAAGCTTACGCCCTTGTAATAAACAGATATCTGTTTATAAATACATAAACTGTACCCGGAAAGAGTAAAGGCCTATGCCCATACGAAGACGGAAGGACCTTAAAATAATAGGTTCCGGATAATAGGAGCCTAACTCTTATGCAACAATCCAACCTAAATAGTAACAGAAGTATTGATTCCGAAACTATGAAAGTGAAAATCATCCATCGATAGTGCATGAAACTCACTGACTCTACAGTAAAAGAGAAACCAACAGAATTACTGTCTAAAAGGTCAGAATTTGAAAACTACTGTTTCCAGAGGCTCAAATGATTACTTAGCTAAATAAGAACCGAAGTTAAAATCCGTATAGGAATTTAATCTAAAGATTCTAAGTCTATTTATCAAAAAGTTACTAACTGACTTAGATAAAGAGACAAAAGACTCAATTGTAAACTATCGTAGAGTGCATAGGTATGAGGTAACATAAACCTATAACCTAAATAACAACAGGCTGCAGTAGATCTTGTGAAACAAGTATACTAAAAACTAGCAATGCGTAGTATGGAGGGATCAACCATATGAACATAATGATCCCTACACCACGACGGAAGAGCCTCCACTTTAGTCGCATAGAATAGCGAAGAAGAGGATCTCCTATAGTAAGAAATCGCGTCCAAAGCTCGTCCAGTACAGTGCTTACAATGCAATACGGACCACACAACGGAATACATGAAGGTTGCGACCTTGCTGGTTGTGATAAAGATGACACGATTTACCCAGTGAAAAAAGATCCTCACATAGAGGAAGATTTCACGTTAAGATCCACAGTAGACAAGAGAGTAAATTACTCATGATCTCTGTGAAGATAGAGATGCTATCAACAGAAATGTATTGTGGTTGTTTATCTTAGCAATACCTGCTAAAACAACAGCGCCGGAGGATACGCGTATCCTATCATTCCGTCCTATAGATCAATAGAGCGTTAACAGTATTAGCTCAGAGATCTGGACAAGCTAACACATACGTCTGCAATTGATAAGCAAGCTGTGTCATAAATAAAACATCATTGGGCGCTCCCATAGATAGCAAATCTGATTAAATACTTGTTTGTTGAGAGTCCATTCTGACAGCAACAAGCGACCCGTAAGAGAACGGGAGTGCGATAAAACAATCAGACGACCCAGAATATGACGGACCAAAACTGAACTTGGTGTACTATAACCAACAGACGGATTCTTTCCATTAAATTGAATAACGGAAACGAAAGAGTGCCTCCCTGGTTCCGAAGATACGCCACTACTGTCGAATTAAAGGACAGGAATTTGGGCATGCGTTTCTGAATAATGTTCATGCAATGACATAAAGCAAGCCTAAAAAACATTATTCCGCGGAAGTTAAACTGATAGCTAAAAGACTGCGGAACCCAAAGACCCTGGCACTTCGAATCCGTAGGGATCAGTATATATCCCAATCTGTTTGACTGGCAACCGTCATAACAGCCACACTAGGGTCCGGCAACTGCGGCGGCACTCTCTGAGTCAACCACCGAATGTTTGCCCCAGTCTGAATCTCTTGTAACACTATATAGACAAGAGAATGTATAAATCAAGCAATTCATGGATTGCCGGAAAGTTGCCGTCGAAGAGAAGCTCCTCCGAGAACGAAGCGACTCTGAGAGAGTTCTTAACCTACTATCCACGCGTGGATGTAGCTAGGGCTGCATCACGTCTAACCAACTCCAATCAGCCACTGAAGGGCGGAGTTATACGTGAACAAACTACTGCCCTCAAAAGAAATTACATTGAGAATAATATCCCGTAAATCTTTTCTTGAAGACGTAATGATAACGCCTCAGTAAGGCGGATTACGTATAATAAAGCGTCTAAGTTAAGTCTACTATACATAATGTCGTTCCCAACATTGAAATTGGAAAAGACATAAACGGCGAAAAAGAATATATGCAGTCTTTAATCACACTGTCTAGACGCATATGAACTCTCGGTATGCCCTGCTCTGCCAAAATAAACTACATGTAAAAAAAAGGTAAAATGGCAGAAATGAGCCACGCGGACAAGAAACTAAACTATCATGCTTAGTAGCAGGCTTGTATATATATATATATAATATATAGCGTCGAAAAATAAAACACATGTTGTAATGACAATATTGGACTGCGTCGGTAAGTCAGGGACAAAGTCCCTGTACCGATCGAAAAATCCGAGTCCAATGACGCTATAAGTCTCTTATCCAAGATCGCAGCAATGAAGTCCGAACAATAATCACTGGAAGAAATGCCAGAAGATATGAAAGGCATCTTCCGATACTACTAAAGGGAAAACTCGAAATCTTTCGAATCCCTTTCGCCATCCTGTCGGACCCTATAAAGCGTTCGGTCGTCCGTAGCTTGATGCAACCGCGGACCGCACCGACCCAGCGCCGTCGGATAATTCCTGATTCGACCGAGAAACCGTCAATTGCTGGGATGCTGCGAAACAACTGTGCTAACTCGGATAGCACGTCCGTCACTGAGGCCTGAGGAGCAGCGGTCTTACGATGCATTGCCGCAGGAAGCTCCGAGATCATTACCCCGTGCATACTTCCAATATGCGAGCGAACGGAGTGTATAGGCCTCGTGTCCCTTGGCTACCGGATGGCGCGACCTATTCGCTGTGGAATCACTGAATGCCGAAACTGATCGGATACTCGAGGTCACGTAGCCAATGTGCGGTCGTGTGCCCTGCTGTGAGGATGAGGAAGCATTAAAGACAGTCTCTCGGACTGTCAATATAACGGAGCGTCCCGAGCAACGGACATATGCTCCGAATGTAAAATATCTGAACCACAACATGCGGTCCCCTATGTTGTTGGCTTCCTCCGATCTGTCCTCAATCTGCCGTCACTGGGTGAGTACTAAAGTAATTAAAGTGCTCGCATCACCCAAATCTCCTTCCTAGACCGCAACGGACGAACCCGGCAGCCGAACCATTCGATGAATGTACGCTACACCGGGTGAGCTAGCGAATATCACTCCGTAAGCGATAGACATATTCCATGAGCACTTATTGCCGCTAACTCTTCAATAACTATGACGACAGAGACACACTTTTGAAAGACATCTCCATAACTCTTCGAACAAGAAACCGGAAATGCTTGGATAGCAAGCATAAAATAATAATATATATAGCGTCGTTCAATAATTCGAAAGTTTGTGTGACATTATTGGACTATGTCGGAACTGAGGGACGATGTCCCTGAACCGAACCAAAAATTTCTAAGTCCACCGACGCTATCAGTTTCTTATCCGGCATCGCAGCATATGTTGTTCCGAAAGGGAAAGCTTGAAATCCACCGAATCCCTTTCGGTATCCCGTCGGACCGGATGAAACTTTCGGACGTCCGTACCCGCTTCCGCGGAGCGTCCCGACCCAGCATCGTCGGATAAAATATATGCGACAGATTCAGTTGATGCTGGGATGCTGCGATAAACTGTGCTATTAAGGAAAGCACGTCCGTTCCCGAGGCCTGTGCAGTAGCGGACTTACGATGCATTGCCGCTGGAAGCTCCGTGTACGTTGACTCCCGCACACTTCCTATGCGAACGTCCGGAGTCTGCAGGCCTCGAGTCCCCGGCTACCGACCCAGCGCTGTCGGATAATTCTCGATCCGACACCGTTTCTGTCGGCTGCTGGGATGCTGCGATAAGCTGTGCTATGTGCACAAGAATGTCCGGCGTCGAGACCTGCGGACGCGCAGTCTATCGGTGCTTCGCCGAGGGCAGCTCCGCATCAGATGGCTCCCGCATACTTCCTATGCGAACGTCCGGAGTCCATCGGTCTCGAATCCCTGGCTGCCGGATGGTGTGACCTGGTCGCCGAAGAATCCTTGATCGGCGAAGCTGGTAATATATCGGCGGTCACGCAGCCAAGGTGCGGTCGTGTGCGCTGACGAGAAGAGTAAGCCTTAGCAGTCTCAGCGGACTGCCTATACAACGGAGCGTCCCGAGCGACGGACGTATGCTCCGCTAACGACACATTTGTACCACAACATCTGGGGCCAGATGTTGTTGAACGAGAGAGGGGCCTCTCTCGCTTGCCGTCCGGATGGACCGGAACGAGCTATGAACCGGACTAAAAGGCTTCCTCCGTTCTCCCTCCGATCCGCCGTCACTGGGTGTGCATTAAGTTAATTTTATAGTGCTCGCATCACCCCAAAATTCCTTCTAGACCGCAACGGACGAACCCGGCTGCCGAACCATTCGGTGAATGGACGCTACACCGGGCGAGCTAGCGGACGTCAAAGGCCGTCGAACCTACTAGGGTCCTCTTAGGCAATTGGCGTATTACATGAGCACTTTTCCGCTAGCCCTTCATTAATTGTGACGACGGAGGCACACTGTTGGAAGACATCACAGATACATCACCCTAATCTTGATCGTCTGAAATAGAAATTGATAAAGTAGAGTGACCCTGCGGGGAAAGGACCGGAGTGTCCAAATCCCCAACAACATACCGTGACATACGCTTCCCATATTGTCATCGAAATCATACGATACAGAACAGGAGTTAATGCGAGTACACTGACCACATATAGAATGATAATAAGGTCAGAGGAAGACTTCCTCTTAAAACAATTGATCAATATCCTTTCAATGTGAAAAGAAAACAAGTCCTGGTACTCGCACTAACCCCTGGCAATCAAAATACATAATAATAATATGATCCATTAATATAGAAAAAATAATTGAAATCAAAATATTTTGAAAAAATATTTTTTCAGAACAGCCCAAGTTTCTGAAAAGTAACGTTGAGCCCCAATGGATCCCAAGCCTAAGTGTGGACAAAAATTTTAAAAATATTTTAAACAATTTATTCAACACTTACGAACAATAATAATGTATCTAGTTATGATTAAAATAACCTAAAGATATTATTATTTAGAAATCCCCCCCTCACACAGAGGGCTGTTGTAAATGTAAACAATGAGTGTAAAAACACTAAAATAAGACTCCAGGCACCCAGGCCCGAAATCAGTTACCAAAAATACACCATCTGATGCAAAACAGAGACTTCCAGGGAAGAAACTGCAGAACATCAGATGGTAGATGCAGAACACAACGCCTAACCACCCGTAGGTGAAGACGTAAACATGGGGAAAGAACAGAATTCATTCTGTTATTAAGCTAAAACTCCCAAGAAATTTTAGTAATAATAATTACAGAAACTATGCCAAAAGCATGGGAGAATAGCAAGGGGGCACTTAAAGGACAGGGAGAGAGGAAAAACACTTGAAAAAACAGTGTAACTAAATAATCAGAATGACAACAAAATGGCTGCTGCCTTGAAAATAGGTAACTTAACATAATTTCATTAAAAAATTTTAAGTTACAGCCCTGATAATATTCTGTCACACATTTTTTTCCTCTCCTCCTTTTCTATCCTCCTTAGAATCACCATTTCACTAATATTTATGTGTCTGGCATCATTTAAACTGAGATTTAAAAGCACAAAGATCAGTCAGATGTTAACTGATGAAGGGCCAAACTTAGAATGATAAATGGCGCCAATTTCGGAACGTCCTTGACACTGCGCATGCGCAGTGGGGGCGAGGTGTGGAGGGCCTTTCAGGACATGTTTTCTTTAGTTTTAGATGCAAATTTTGGGGATTGGGGGGCAAAATTTGTGTTTGGCCCTATATTTTAAGAGTTAGCACCAGCTATGTCTGGGTCATTGGTACAGTATAAAAATATATATGGGTTTTTTTTTACTTTTTCTCGTCCAAAATTATGTCCCCAAACTGTATTAATAATTTAAGATTTAATCTGTTCAAGTGACAGAATTGTTAGAAAAATGAATTATCATGATAATGTGCATGTCCTGTGATCAGCATCAGATTCTCAGTGGTGTCCTAAAATGGGATCACAACTCGTTGGCAAGGGCGGCTCAATGAGATCCCATTCTGGACACCACTTCGAATCTGATACAAATGTCAGGACATACACATAATCATGATATTCTTTATATATGCAGATGATCTGACTCACCTGTGCACAATACCCTTGAACACATGTCCTACCATCAGGTAGTAGAGATACAGGTGAATATGGCATACAAGCTCCATCAGCTGTTGACTTACAACATCTTTTACAAGAGTCTGCCACTAAAAGAATAAATAAAAGCAATATTATTTAAGACATGCAGAGTGTACTCAAGTTAACTCACTTCAATATGCAAATGCAGATAATGGTTCAGTGGAAACCTGTAAATGGAATGGCCATATTGCTAATAAAAATATTTAATGAATCGGGATATTAAATACACAAATTAGGTCATTTCTCTGTAGTCTAGTGATAAACTGAACATTTATTCTGTAAACATCCTGCCGGACTGAGCTCATCAAGCACTTTCAAACAAAACAAACTACATTATATTGTGAACCAATTAATTTTCATACATGGCTGAAAAAGGTACTTTTAAAATTTTTGCACAAGAAGCTCATAAGGTACAGTTCAGAAGACAAATGTTAGAAAAATCACCAAAACTAAATGATAAAGACTGTGGAATTGAACATTGAACAAATTAACCCTTAAAGCCTCAAATTAATTATACGATAATAACTACCGTATATACAAGTACACAGCTACAGATGACTTGATAGTGTTTCTACAGCATTGTTGGCTGCCTCTACAGGCAGCCAACATTGATGTAGAAACACACTACCAAGATAAATGCAGCCAACTGAGTTCTCAAAGAAAATGCACTTGGGGCATACTTTTTCAAATCAATGCAAAGGTGGCAGTTTGGGGGACATAAAGGTTAAACTTTATAACATTTTTGATTGCTTCAGCACAGAAACTATCAAAATAAAAAATGTTACAAAGTAACCTTTCTCTACTTCTTAGCATTTGCCAATCCCTTGTATTGGAAACTGTGATGTGACATAAGGTTGCGGCTCTGCAAATGAGTAAATTACTCTCAGAAAATTTTAAAAATGCATATTACAAAAGATGCCAAGAGTAGAATATGCATTATATAAAAAGGCAAAGGGTTAGTTTCCTTTCATATCAAAAAAAATCTTTTTGTAGAACTCTTCTTTAATGAAAAAAGTATGAAGCATGAGCAAAGGAAACAACACTGGCCATGGCAAAGGACTAGCAGAAACAAGATAGTGAAATAAGTACTAACCTTCCAAACAAAGGCATGAGGTTAAATTTTTTGACTCACAAAATGATAGGCATTCTCCATTCTTGCATGACCCACTGCAAGAAAAAAGAAAACATTTTTTAGTTGAATTCAATGTATAATCAGTGTATGATGTTGTCAGATAAATTAGTTTCCCAAACTGGTGATGTGATTCAATGCTGTGATAGCCTCATCAAAATATGACAACTTTACATTTTCATTCTTGTTTCAATTTTACTTCCAGAACTGCATTACTTTAGCAAAATGTAAATATCATACCCTTGATATGTGAAGATAAGTTTCTCAAGATCATTTGGGATTTCTGCTACAATCCCCATTGTGTTCAATTACAAGCAAACCAGCAAAATTAATCTAGTTCACAAAATACACAATACAGGTCTGTCATTCTGAGGGAAGCAATCATACTTGTTATTTCTGACATCAGCGATCACTTTGCAACATTCTGCATTAGTAACATGGAAGAACAACATGCACGGCCTACCAAAGTTCATAAACGCTCGTTCAGGGAAAGAGAACATCGATCACTTCAAAAGACTCTTATTAGGCAGTGACTTTTCTAGCGTCTTTGACGCTTCTGATACCACCCTGGCATACGACCTATTTTTGGACACCTTCTATAAAGCATTCAATGAAGCTTTCCCATTAAAAGCAACATCAGTTCCCTCCAAATATATTAAATGCTCGCCCTGGATGAAAGCTGGACTATTACAGTCTTCCCTACATAAACAAAAATTGTACTCCAAAAAGCTAAAATCTCCAACAGCTCAAAATACTACAGCCTACAAGCAGTACTGTCAAATCTTCAACCGGATCAAACGGACAAGCAAATCAGATTATCATAATATTTTATTGGAAAATAAAAATAACCTTAAAAAGTCATGGGAAATCCTACGTAAAGCAATTAATAAATCAGACCAAAAAATTGAATCACCCGATACTTTTTTTGATGGTAATACCCCTGTAACGGATCCCAAAATCATTGCCGATAAATTCAATACATTCTTCGCAAACATTGGAAAATCATTAGATGAAGAAGTGCCCGATACGAACATCAATTTTTCACACTACTTGAAGCAAAGTAATGGAAATTAATTAAGTTATTCATAACATTTCTAAGTTGTCCTCAAAACTAACAAGGGATCAGGGCAAACTGTCCACGAAACTCTTGAAAGCAGTCGCTTATAAAGTTGCCAGTCCATTAACACACATCATTAATACTTCATTTTCATCTGGTCATGTGCCATTCAAAATGAAAATAGCCAAAGTTATACCAAACTTCAAGTCTGATGATCCTCAAATTTTTAACAACTATCGCCCTATCAGTATCCTACCCACATTCTCAAAAGTACTTGAGAAATTAATGTACAAAAGATTAGTGAAGTTTATCGATAAAAGTAACATCTTATACATGTACCAGTTTGGCTTTAGAACAAACCATTCGACGGTCCACCCTATATTGCACTTACTGAATATCATGGTAACTGAAAATGATAAACCAACAAAGAATTGCACCCTTTCTATATTCTTAGACTTCTCGAAAGCATTTGACAGCATTGACAACTCAATTTTACTCCAGAAACTTGAAAACTATGGTATTAGAGGTATAACCCTGCAGTGGTTTCAAAATTATTTAATCAACCAAAGCCAATTTATCTCGTTCTCGAATATTGTTTCAGAAACCTTGACCATAAATACCAATGTACCTCAAGAGTCTATTCTTGGTCCCATTCTATTCTTATTGTACATTAATGATATTAGCAATTCCACTGTGCTCAATCTACTTTCCTTTGCCGATGATACAACAGCATATAGATCAGGCAACAACCTTGACACTCTTACAGATAATGTAAATTCTGAATTAGGCAAAATAAATCACTGGTGTTCTGCAAATAAATTAGCTCTCAACCCCACTAAAACTAAATATATGCTTCTTCATCCACAAAATGATTTGTATAGGGTAAACAACATTAATTTATCTCTGAATAATACAAATATTGAGGCCGTTGGGAACGAACAAGATCAAGCCGCTCTAAAGTTCCTCGGTGTGTATATAGACAAAAATATGAAATTTAAACACCATGTTTCTGCAGTATGCTCAAGAATGGCAAGTGCAATTTTTGCCCTAAATAGGGCGAAGAAATTTCTCCCCGCAAAGGCAATGAAAACTTTGTACTTTTCATTGATCCACTGTCATCTCGTATATGGTATTCAGGTTTGGGGTCATTCGACCTACACCAACAGAATTTTCAAGCTGCAAAAAAGAGCCGTCCGAATCATAACTAGGAAAGCATATAACTCGCACACAGACCCTCTTTTCAGATATTGTGGCATTCTGAAATTTAAAGATCTCTACAGCCTTCATGTCTCCCTCTTTATGCATGACTGGATAAACAAAAAACTTCCTATGTCATTCGATAACACCTTTCAGGTCTACAGAAACCCTTCGGGGATGAATACAAGGCATACTGGTAAAATAGAAATGCACAAACCAAGAACTCAATTTTCTGCAGAATTGCCATTCCATTCCTTCCCAAGATTTTGGAATAGTATAGACCTGCTAACTCAGCAATATAGTAGACCCAAGTTCAAAAAATCATTAACGCATAAAGCTTTAAGTACTTATTCCAGCCCAAACTTCAAGTGCAACAACCCAGCCTGTCCCGATTGTATCAGCCATCAAAACCCTCTGGTATCTCATCCTCCTACCAGCATTTGACTTATTGATCCCATCTTGCCACAAGATTCATAGACAAACTATCAGATATTCCTGCCTTTGAAAAGAATTTTCATTACACATTGATGCCAAACCGAGTTGATACATTTTTTTACAGGAATGGCAGGAAGACAGCCTTTTAGGCTATGCCATTTCCACGCTGTATACTAGGTTATGTTCTTGTAGTTTGTAATGTTATGTTGTTGTTAATGCACTAGTATACTGCAGAATAAAGCTATAACTTTCTTCTACTCGTACTTGATTTGAAAACCAGAAGAGTGGCAAATGTTCAACAAGAAAAAATCTTGATATAAAACTGTGATATTCTAGATGTTTTTGCCCAATAAATCTAATGGAAACATAACAAGACTCTTTTAATCCTTAAGGGTTTGGGTAATGTTCTAGAATTTTTACTAAACATCACACCAAGCCAAGGTAATTTGACTATTGTCCACAGGATTGCTTCTTGGTTGTATGTTACAGTAATTGTACATGTTCTGAGGCTACAGGCTTTGTCAAAGTTGGATACAGTATTTTGACACTTAACATCTTCCAGTTAATAGAATTGTAGAAAAGGCTTGGATACAAGGCATCCCATCATAGTGAAATGACTATTACAGGGTTCCCACTGACATAAGAGAATCGCATCCAAGCACTATTTAAGCACTTTTTAAGGACTCTGACCATTCAAGGACTAGGATAATTTTCATATGAACTTACAATACATGAACAACACAAAGAATTTCAACCTCGAGAACCTGATTTCTGGAAAACCCAACTAGCTAGATTTTTTTTGTCCCTTGAGTACAATAATGTGCCATCTGCAATGCTAAGCATTGCAGATGGCACCTTGTTGCACTCAAGGTACAAAACAGAGATGAAACGAAATACGTTCCTGATGGATTCGGTGAGATGCACTCAAGGTACAATACAGAGATGAAAAGAGATAGGTTCCTGATGGATTTTGTGAGATCGCATGTGTATGGGGTGGGTTATCATTAAACTTCTTGTCTCAGAGGTTAGCAGCATACTGAAGTTAAGTACTTTCAAGGAAGGTGGTGGAAAGTTAAAAAATTTATAGTAATTTATATATTTTTTATACTTACCAATGACCCAGACTCAGCTGGTGCTAACTCTAACAAAACCAGGGCCAAACACAAATTTTGCCCCCCAATCCCCAAAATTTGCATCCAAAACAAAAAGAAATCATGTCCTAAAGGACCTCCATACTACGCCTCTACTGCGCATGCGCAGTGACGCAGACGTCCCGAAATTGGCGCCAATTATCATTCTTACTGGCAGTGCCTGGTCAGCGCTATGTACTCAGCGGGGAGGCAAGAGTTCCCAACTCCAGGGAGGGCCATCCCCGTCTGGGTCATTGGTAAGTATAAAAAATATATAAATTACTATAAATTTTTTAACATTTTTATACTGTACCAATGACCCAGACTTAGCTGAATAGTAAACAGGCTGGAGGGCCTAGGACATAGAGGAAAATCCAATAAGCTCAACTATATAGTAAAGAGGTAACCCCTTAAGGAGAAAAGGAGTATTAGGCTTTACATGTATTTTTCTTATTTAATATTAAATTAGAAAGATACACTACCCTTAATAATTGAGCACAATAACATTCATGTTCTCTATTAACATCCAGTATATCCCTTATACTAATTATTTTTAAAGTAAGCCAATAATTAAAGTAGTCCAGAGAATTGAGACTCTTTATAGTCATTTAAAAGTGTCCGAGTATTGTATATTAAAGCCCGTTTGACACTTGACATATACAAATGCTTCACACCGAGCTACACTTTAAAAATAAGACATGAATGAATTTTAACATTAATATTACACTTTAAAACCATCCCGGAAGCGACTCAGAAATACTGACTTGGAGGAGGCATTCCCTTGCTTTTCACTATAAAGCAGGTGACCTAAGGGAACACCCGCCCCCCCCCCTTCCCCTTGCCCTGGGTCAAATAGCCCAGAGCAAAGAGGGCAGCCGGACGGAGTCACTGCCGGAACAGAAAGCCTGCATAACTATAGTTGCAACTGTTTAGGGGACGACATTCTGAGCAACAGATAACGGACCTAAACAATGCAGGTCTCCAGAAATGGACTCAATATTTCTGAGATAAAAATTCGTAAATCTGGATGGCTGAGACCAATAAGCAGCCTTCATTAAATCTGTAATAGCAACACTATTAGCATAAGCCCAGGTAGTAGAAAGAGCTCTTACTTCATGAGCCGAAATCTTAAGCACAGACTGCTGAGAAGAAGATAAATTTTCATAAGCAGTACGGATAGTTAATTGAATCCATCTAGCAATAGAATGGACCGAAATGTCCTTTCTATTAGGCATCAAAGACAGAAAGAAACGTTTCCGTCCCTTTCTGATAAACTGAGATCTCTGTTTATAGATACGTAACGCTCTAACAGGACAGAGTAAAGGCCTACGCCCGCCTGAAGACGGAAGAGCCTTAATAACAATAGGTTCCGGATATTTATTAGGAGCCTGATTCTTAGCTAAAAAACCCACATTAGTAGTGAAGGTGATATTGTTCCCGACACTACGATAGTGAGAATCATCCACCGACAGTGCATGAAGCTCACTGACTCTTCTAGCAGAAGAGAAAGCTAAGAGAAAAGCTGTCTTATAAGATAAGAATTTGAAATCTACTGTCCCAAGAGGTTCAAATGGCTTTTCTTTCAATTTAAGAAGAACCCAAGCTAAATTCCACTTAGGAATTAGTCTAAGAGTTCTGGGTCTATTTATCGAAAAGTTTCTAACCAACTTAGATAAAGAGACATTAGATCCAGTTTGTAAACTATCATGATGTGCATAGGTATCAGATAACATAGATCTATAACCCTTTATAGTAACAGGCTGCAGTTTGATTTCGTCAAACAAGTAAACTAGAAAGTATGCAATGTCTGGTATAGAGGGATCGAATATATCTACAGAATGATCCCTACACCAACGACGAAAAACCTTCCACTTAGCCGCATAGTTTAGCGAAGAGGAGGTCCTCCTACAGTTAGAAATCGCATCCACTGCTCGTCCTCTAAAGTGTATGCCATGCAAGAAGAACCGCACAACGGAAAAACGTGAAGGTTCCCCTGCGAAAGAAGATCCTCCCGTGGAGGAAGCTTTCGCGGTAGGTCCCACAACAGACACCTGAGTAGATTTATCCACGGTCTCTGTGGAGACAGAGATGCTACCAACAGAATCTTGCATTGAGATTGTTTTATCTTTAGCAATACTTGTTGAATTAACGGCGCTGGAGGATACGCATATCCTATCATTCCGTCCCAAGGGATCGACAGAGCGTCTACTGCAAATGCTCTTGGATCCGGACACGGAGACACATACGTCTGCAACTGATTGTTGAGATGTGTCGCAAATAAGTCTATCATTGGCCGTTCCCATTGGTAGCAAATCTGATTGAATACTTGTTTGTTGAGAGTCCACTCCGACGGCAACAAGCGACCCTTTCGTGAAAGGGAGTCTGCTAGCACATTCAGACGACCCGGTATGTGACGGACCGAAAGAAGAACGTGATGTTCTAGCGCAAACAGAAGGATTCTTTCCGTTAGATTGAACAACGGAACTGAATGAGTGCCTCCCTGATTCCGTATATACGCACTACTGTCGTATTGTCGGATAGGATTTGGACATGAGCATTGTGAATAATGTCCATCCAGTGACGTAACGCAAGCCAAATTGACATCATTTCCTTGATGTTTATGTGCTTGCACAGGAATTGCGGATCCCAAAGACCCTGGCATCTCGAATCCGTTGGGATTAATGATGCACCCCAACCTGTTTGACTGGCATCCGTCATAATGGTAAAACTCGGATCCGGCAACTGCAGCGGAACTCCCTGAGTTAATCACTGAATGTTTGCCCAAGTCTGAATCTCTTGTTTCACTTGATCTGACAAGAGACCGTCTACATCGAGCGAATGAATTTTCACACTCCAATTCTGAGTCAAGAAAATTTGAAGAGGACGTGTGCGTAACCGCCCCATCGGAATGAGATCCGCGGCGGCTCCGCACAGACCTATCAGTCTCATAAATTCTCTCGCTGTGACTTTGTCTGCGTGCAGACAATAGCGAGCGTAACAACTGACTAATTTCGCTCTGGTTAACGGCAGCCGAACGAGATTGTTGTGCGTCTCGAAGCTCATTCCCAGATGAGTGAATGACTTGGACGGCACCAGATCCGACTTCTCCTCGTTTACTATAAAACCGAGACGTCGGAGCAATAGAAGAAGATTCTGAACATCGTTCTGAAGCGTTAACTCGTTGCCGTACCTCTGAAGAATGTCGTCCAGGTAGGCCGACGTTACCGCAGACGAATGAGCTCGGAAATAGATCATTACCGAGTTCATTACCCGAGTGAAAGCCCAGGGTGCTAGATTCAATCCGAAGCACATCGCCCGAAATTGATACACCACTCCTAGGACTGCGAAGCGTAGGTACTTTCGGAATGTCGGATGTACCATGACGTGAAAGTACGCATCTTTGAGATCTATGCTTGTTGCATAATCGTTCACCCGAATACTCGCTCTGACCAACTGAATCGTCTCCATATAAAACTTCGGAGCGACGATCAGCTTGTTTATCCAGCTCAAATCTATGACTGGACGGAACGAGCCGTCTGGTTTCGGAACCAGAAACAGATGGCTGTAGAATCCCGGAGATTCCTGGTTTTCTACGACCTCTACCGCGTTCTTCATTAAAAGAGACTGCACCTCTGATAACAGAGCGTCTCTTTTCTGCGGATTTGACGGAAGATGAGTCCACTTTGGACTTCGAGTTAATGGAGGCTTTCGTTTGAAGGATATCTTTAGACCTTCCGAAGTCACTCCTCTCACCCAAGGGTCGTCCGTAATCGACGCCCATTCGTGTGAAAAGCTCGACAACCTTCCGCCAACCGGTACGCGATAGAGGTTTAAGCCATCACCTCCTGGACCTGCGAGGCCTGCGGTAGGAGAAACCACGTCTTCCACGACCCGCACCTCACCCCGTCAACCTCGGGGCGTCCGACCGATTGTCCCGGCCTGAAGGACGTCCCGAACGAGAGTCGCTACCCTGACGGTCTCTCGAATAAGACCAAGAGGACTCACCGGAACCTCTATAGGAACCTCTCTTGGGCGCATTAGACCCAGAAGTGCCTGTCTTATTCGTGTCTGCTGTATCCGACTTCTTAGGAGCAGATCTGAACAACAGAGAATCATTAGCTTTCTTTTTAATTTTATCATAAATAGCGGAAAGCTTGCCGTCAAAGAGAAGTTCTCCTGAGACTGAAGCGACTCTAAGAGAGTTCTTCACCTTAGAATCCACTAGTGTGGATGTAGCTAGGGCTGCGTCACGTCTAACCAACTCCAGATTTGCCACTGAAAGGGCGGAGTTACACGTGGAATAAGCTACTGCCCTTGAAAGAAGTCTTAAAGAGGATTGTATATCCTGAAACTCTTTCCCCTGAAGGCGCAGTGATAACGCCTTAGTAAGGTGATCTGCGTAAGATAAGGCATCTAAATTGGCTCTGTTAGACGCAATAGCTGTTTGCAACACCGCGGTTGGAATAGAAGCTGACGACGGTAATGATAGCTCTAAGTCTTCCGCCTCGTCGTCCATACGCAGAGGAACTCTCGGTATACCCTGTCCTGCCGTATCGAATTTATTCCTTGCATTAATGAAAGGCAGGTTGAGAGTATTTGCGGACAAGAAACCTGCTTTCCCCATCCTGGAAGCAAGTTTAAATATAGCGTCGTTCAATAATTCAAATGTTCTTGCAACATTATTGGACTGCGACGGAAACTCGGGAGCGATGTCCCTGAACCGCTCAAAAAATTCAGAGTCCAATGACGCTATAATTCTCTTGTCCGGAAGCGCAGCAGTCTGGCCCGACGGAACAACTTGAGGGAGAAAGTGCCGGATGAAGTCCACGGCAGCTTTATGTTGTTCCGAAAGGGATAGCTCCAAGTCATCCGTATCCCTTTCACCATCCGGTCGGACCTCATGATGTTCCCGGTCGTCCGCCCCCGATGCTTCGGCGGAGCGTACCGACCCAGCGCCGTCGGATAATTCTCGATCCGACACCGTTTCTGTCGACTGCTGGGATGCTGCGATAAGCTGTGCTATCTGCACAAGAATGTCCGGCGTCGAGACCTGCAGAGGTGCAGTCTTTCGCTGCTTCGCCGAGGGCAGCTCCTTATCAGATGGCTCCCGCATACTTTTCCTATGCGAACGTCCAGAGTCCATCGGTCTCGAATCCCTGGCTGCCGGATGGTGAGACCTGGTCGCCGAAGAATCCTTCATCGGCGAAGCTGGTAATATATCGGCGGTCACGCAGCCAAGGTGCGGTCGTGTGCGCTGACGAGAAGAGGAAGCCTTAACAGTCTCTGCGGACTGCTTATACAACGGAGCGTCCCGAGCGACGGACGTATGCTCCGCTAAAGACACATTTTGTACCACAACATCTGGTCCCAGATGTTGTTGTATGAGAGAGAGGCCTCTCTCGCTTGCGGCCCGGCTGGACCTGGACGAGCTAGGAACCGGACTCAAAGGCTTCCTCCGTTCTCGCTTACTATCCGCCGTCACTGGGTGTGCATCTATTATGTTTATAGTGCTCGCATCACCCAAAATTTCCTCTTGGACCGCATCGGATGAACCCGGCTGCCGAACCATTCGGTGAATGGACGCTACACCGGGTGAGCTAGCGGACGACATTTGTCTAATCTCCATGAGCACTTTTGCCGCTAGCTCTGAATTCATTTGTGATGACGGACGCACACTTGAAGAAGATAACATGGAAACATCACCCTGTTCTGGTTCCTCTGAAATAGAAACTGAGAGAGTAGAGTGACCTTGCGGAGAAAGAGCCGGTATCGCTCTTTCTCCAGAAACAACATATCGTGACACACGTTTCCAATGTTTCTCATCCCAATGTTCACATATAGGACAGGGATTAATGCGAGAACACTGACTACAATTAATACAATGATCATGAAAATCAGAGGAAGATTTCTTCCTATTACAATTTGAACAATGTCCCTTCATTGTGAAAGAACAACAATAAGTCCTAGTTACTCGCAAAAACCCCTGACACAAAGATACATAATAACATAATCCATTAATAAATGAAAAAACAATTGCAAAACAAAATAATTTTGAAAAAATATTTTTTCAGCGAAGCCCAAGTTGCTGAAAAGTAATGTTGAGCCCCGATGGATCCGAGGGCAAAGTGTGGTCAAAAATTTTAAATTTATATTAAATAATTAATGAGACACTTTCGGATAATATAAATGTATCTTATAGAGAGATAAACTACAGCAAAGGCAAACAGCCCCCCCTCAAAAAAGGCTGTTGCCAATGAAAACAAACAGTGTAAAAACACCAGAAAACATGACTCCAGGCATTGAAAAAACTGGCCCAGAATCAGTCATCAATTACACTCTATCTGATGCAAAACAGAGACTCCCAGGGGAGAATCTGTAGAACATCAGATGGAAGATGGGGGGACTTTAGAAGGCTAGGGGAGAGGAAACACTGAATAAGCAGTGCAATAATTAGCAAGAATGACAACAAGAGGCCCATGCCTCGAAAATAGGCAACTTAACATAATTTCATCAAAAAATTTTACGTACAGCCCTGATTATTTTTTGTCACTTCTTTTTCCTCTCCTCCTTCTATCCTCCTTAGAATCACATTTTCTCCAAAAATTACGTGTCTGACATCCTTTAAACTGAGATTTACAAGCACAAAGATCAGTGAGATGTTGACTGATGAAGGGCCAAACAGAGAATGATAATTGGCGCCAATTTTGGGACGTCTGCGTCACTGCGCATGCGCAGTAGAGGCGTAGTATGGAGGTCCTTTAGGACATGATTTCTTTTTGTTTTGGATGCAAATTTTGGGGATTGGGGGGCAAAATTTGTGTTTGGCCCTGGTTTTGTTAGAGTTAGCACCAGCTAAGTCTGGGTCATTGGTACAGTATAAAAATATCAAGCACTTTTCAAGGATAGAAACAAATTCAAGCACTTTTTGAGAAAGGGGCCAAAAGTTAAGCACTTTTCATTTGAGTGGGAACCCTCTATTATACTATTGAGGACAGTCACCCTCCTAAATCTTCCTGGGAGTCGACGTTCCATAATTTTCAAAATAACAAGCCGACAGTATGAGTCAACATATCAGGAGTCTCTTTCAATCATTGAAAGTAGGGATGAAAGTCGCCCTATAAGGGTTAACTGAGTGTGGGAAGATGCCATACATTTTTTAGACTCCTTGCATTTTTCATTTATTCATCAGTAAATGTTATTAATTCTCTTGCAATTTATAGGAGAAACCTATACGTACTCTCCAGTAGCTTAATGGTGAATTTCTTTATTTTATTGGTGCTTTAGGTCATATATTTCTGCACAATGCCTTACTGTGATCACACCACAGACATAAAGTCAAGTTTACTCATCCATTTATACCCATGTTGCCCATTTTAGAGGTCTTCCATCACAAGCATTGGTGACTGGGTCCTATTTTATCAGTAAAACAGAGCTTGTTTACCACAGTAAACAAGCACTGCTTCGCTTCCCAGGTTCCCACAGAGGTATTGGTGAATAAAAATGTTAGAAGAAGGCTTTAATACTGAACAGTCAAAACAGGTGCTGAAAGCATACCAATCCCTTTCTAAAGTCTGTGCTAATACAGCAGAACCTGACTTGAGAGACTGCCATTGTTGCCAAACATAAATCATCTCTCAAAACAGGTGGTCTCTCATATCCTGAATACAGGTAAATTTTAAAACAAAATATTGCTTCCAACTTTTTTTTAGTTCAGATAGATGCATCACTAACTGAAAGTTAAAAAATTTATAGTAATTTATATATTTTTTATACTTACCAATGACCCAGACATAGCTGGTGCTAACTCTTAAAAATCTAGGGCCAAACACAAATTTTGCCCCCCAATCCCCAAAATTTGCATCTAAAACCAAAAGAAATCATGTCCTGAAGGACCTCCATACTTTGCCCCTACTGCGCATGCGCAGTGTCAAGGACGTTCCGAAATTGGCGCCAATTATCATTCTCACAAGCAGTGCCTGGTCAGCGCTATGTACTCAGCGGGGAGGTATGAGTTTCCAACTCCTGGGAGGGCCATCCCCGTCTGGGTCATTGGTAAGTATAAAAAATATATAAATTACTATAAATTTTTTAACATTTTTATACTGTACCAATGACCCAGACATAGCTGAATAGTAAAAAGGCTGGAGGGCCTAGGACATAGAGGAAAATCCAATAAGCTCAACTATATAATATAGAGTCAACCCCTCAAGGAGAAAAGGAGTATTAGGCTTTACATGTATCTTTCTTATTTTATGTTAAATTAGAAAGATACAACACCCTTCATAATTGAGCACAATAACATTCATGTTCTCTATTAACATCCAGTATAACACTTTATACTAATTATTTTTAAAGTAAGCCAATAAATAAAGATAGTCCAGAGAATTGAGACTCTTTATATTCTTTAAAAGTGTCCGAGGATTGTATATTAACGCCCGTTTGACACTTGACATATACAAATGCTTCACACCGAGCTACACTTTAAAAATATGACATGAATAAATTTTTTAACATTAATATTACACTTTAAAACCATCCCGGAAATGACTCAGAAATACTGACTTCGGAGGAGGCATTCCCTTGCTTTTCACTATAAAGCAGGTGACCTAAGGGAACACCCTCCCCCCCCCCCCCCCCCCCTTGCCCTGGGTCAAATAGCCCAGAGCGAAGAGGGCTGCCGGACGGAGTCATTGCCGGAACAGAAAGCCTGCATAACTATAGTTGCAACTGTTTAGAGGATGACATTCTGAGCAACAGATAATGGACCTAAACAATGCAGGTCTCCAGAAATGGACTCAATATTTCTGAGATAAAAATTCGTGAATGTGGATGGCTGAGACTAATAAGCAGCCTTCATTAAATCTGTAATAGCAATAATATTAGCGTAAGCCCAAGATGTAGAAAGAGCTCTTACTTCATGAGCCGAAATCTTAAGCACAGACTGCTGAGAAGAAGATAAATTTTCATAAGCAGTACGGATAGTTAATTGAATCCATCTAGCAATAGAATGGACCGAAATGTCCTTTCTATTAGGCATCAGAGACAGAAAGAAACGTTTTCGTCCCTTTCTGATAAACTGAGATCTCTGTTTATATATACGTAACGCTCTAACAGGAGAGAGTAAAGGCCTACGCCCGTCTGAAGACGGAAGGGCCTTAATAACAATAGGTTCCGGATATTTATTAGGAGCCTGATTCTTAGCTAAAAATCCCACATTAGTAGTGAAGGTGATAGTGTTCCCGACACTACGATAGTGAGAATCATCCACCGACAGTGCATGAAGCTCACTGACTCTTCTAGCAGAAGAGAAAGCTAAGAGAAAAGCTGTCTTATAAGACAAGAATTTGAAATCTACTGTCCCAAGAGGTTCAAATGGCTTTTGCTTCAGTTTAAGAAGAACCCAAGCTAAATTCCACTCAGGAATTAACCTAAGAGTTCTGGGTCCATTTATCGAGAAGTTTCTAACTAACTTAGATAAAGAGACATTAGATCCAATTTGTAAACTATCATGATGTGCATAGGTATCAGATAACATAGACCTATAACCCTTAATAGTAACAGGCTGCAGTTTGATTTTTTCAAACAAGTATACTAGAAAGTTTGCAATGTCTGGTATGGAGGGATCAAAAATATCAACAGAATGATCCCTACACCAATGACGAAAAACCTTCCACTTAGCCACATAGTTTAGAGAAGAGGAGGTCCTCCTACAGTTAGAAATCGCGTCCACTGCTCGTCCTGTAAAGTGCTTGCCATGCAAGAAGGACTGCACAATGGAAAAACGTGAAGGTTGAGACCTTGCGGGTTGTGATGAAGTTGACGCGGTTTCCCCTGCGAAAGAAGATCCTCCCGTGGAGGAAGCTTTCGCGGGTCCCACAACAGACACCTGAGTAGATTTATCCACGGTCTCTGTGGAGACAGAGATGCTACCAACAGAATCTTGCATTGAGATTGTTTTATCTTTAGCAATACTTGCTGAATTAATGGCGCTGGAGGATACGCATATCCTATCATTCCGTCCCAAGGGATCGACAGAGCGTCTACTGCAAATGCTCTTGGATCTGGACACGGAGACACATACGTCTGCAACTGATTGTTGAGATGTGTCGCAAATAAGTCTATCATTGTCCGTTCCCATTGGTAGCAAATCTGATTGAATACTTGTTTGTTGAGAGTCCACTCCGACGGCAACAAGCGACCCTTTCGTGAAAGGGAGTCTGCTAGTACGTTCAGACGACCCGGTATATGACGGACCGAAAGTAGAACTTGATGTTCTAGAGCAAACAGAAGGATTCTTTCCGTTAGATTGAACAACGGAACTGAATGAGTGCCTCCCTGATTCCGTATATATGCCGCTACAGTCGTATTGTCGGATAAGATTTGGACATGAGCATTGTGAATAATGTCCATCCAATGACGTAACGCAAGCCAAATTGACATCATTTCCTTGATGTTTATGTGCTTGCCCCGGAATTGCGGATCCCAAAGACCCTGGCATCTCGAATCCGTTGGGATCAATGATGCACCCCAACCTGTTTGACTGGCATCCGTCATAATGGTAAAACTCGGATCCGGCAACTGCAGCGGAACTCCCTGAGTTAACCACTGAATGTTTGCCCAAGTCTGAATCTCTCGTTTCACTTGATCTGACAAGAGAACGTCTATGTCGAGCGAATGAATTTTCACACTCCAATTCTGAGTCAAGAAAATTTGGAGAGGATGCGTGCGTAACCTCCCCATCAGAATGAGATCCGCAGCGGCTCCGCACAGACCTATCAGTCTCATGAACTCCCTCGCTGTGACTTTGTCTGCGTGCAGACAATAGCGAGCATAACAACTGACTAATTTCGCTTTGGTTAACGGCAGACGAACGAGATTGTTGTGCGTCTCGAAGCTCATTCCCAGATGTGTGAATGACTTGGACGGCACCAGATCCGACTTCTCCTCATTTATTATAAAACCGAGACGTCGGAGCAATAGAAGCAGATTCTGCACATCGTTCTGAAGCGTTAACTCGTTGCCGTACCTCTGAAGAATGTCGTCCAGGTAGGCCGACGTTACCGCAGACGAATGAGCTCGGAAATAGATCATTACCGAGTTCATTACCCGAGTGAGAGCCCAGGGTGCTAGGTTCAATCCGAAGCACATCGCCCGGAATTGATACACCACTCCTAGGACTGCGAAGCGTAGATACTTTCTGAATGTCGGATGTACCATGACGTGAAAGTACACATCTTTGAGATCTATGCTTGTTGCATAATCGTTCACCCGAATACTCGCTCTGACCGATCGAATCGTCTCCATATAAAACTTCGGATCGATGATCAGCTTGTTTATCCAGCTCAAATCTATGACTGGATGGAACGAGCCGTCTGGTTTCGGAACCAGAAACAGATGGCTGTAGAATCCTGGTGTCTCCTGGTTTTCTACGACCTCTACCGCGTTCTTCCTTAAAAGAGACTGCACCTCTGATAACAGAGCGTCTCTTTTCTGCGGATTTGACGGAAGTTGCCTCCATTTTGGACTTCGAGTTAATGGAGGCTTTCGTTTGAAGGATATCTTTAGACCTTCCGAAATCACCCCTCTCACCCAAGGGTCGTCCGTAATCGACGCCCACTCTTGTGAAAAACTCGATAACCTTCCGCCAACCGGCACGTGATAGAGGTTGAAGCCATCATCTCCTGGACCTGCGAGGCCTGCGGGAGGAGAAACCATGTCCTCCACGACCCGCACCTCGTCCCGTCGACCTCGGGGCGTTCGACCGGTTGTCCCGGCCCGAAGGACGTCCTGCACGTGAGTCGCTGCCTTGACGGTCTCTTGAATAAGACCAAGAGGACGCATCGGAACCTCTATAGGAACCTCTCTTGGGCGCATTAGACCCAGAAGTGCCTGTCTTACTCTTATCTGCCGTGTCCGACTTCTTAGAAGCAGATTTAAACAGCAGAGAATCCGAAGCTTTCTTAGTAATTTTATCGTAAATTGCAGAAAGCTTGCCATCGAAGAGAAGTTCTCCGGAGACCGAAGCGACTCTGAGAGAGTTCTTCACCTTACTATCCACGAGTGTGGATGTAGCTAGGGCTGCGTCACGTCTAACCAACTCCAAGTTTGCCACTGAAAGGGCGGAGTTACACGTGGAATAAGCTACTGCCCTTGAAAGAAGTCTTAAAGAGGATTGTATATCCTGGAATTCTTTCCCTTGAAGACGTAGTGATAACGCCTTAGTAAGGTGGTCTGCGTAAGATAAAGTATCTAAACTGGCTCCGTTAGACGAAATAGTCGTCTCCAACACCGCGGTTGAAATAGACGTAGACGACGGTAATGATAATTCTAAGTCTTCCGCCTCGTCGTCCATACGCAGAGGAACTCTCAGGATACCCTGTCCTGCCGTATTGAATTTATTCCTTGCATTAATGAAAGGCAGGTTAAGAGCATTGGCGGACAAGAAACCTGCTTTTCCTGTTTTGGAAGCAAGTTTGAATATAGCGTTGTTCAATAATTCAAATGTTCTTGTGACATTATTGGACTGAGATGGAAACTCGGGAGCGATGTCCCTGAACCGCTCAAAGAAATCAGTGTCCAATGACGCTATAATTCTCTTGTCCGGTACCGCAGCAGTCTGGCCCGACGGAACAACCTGAGGAAGAAAGTGCCGGATGAAGTCCACGGCAGCTTTATGTTGTTCCGAAAGGGATAGCTCCAAGTCATCGGTATCCCTTTCACCATCCGGTCGGACCTCATGATGCTCCCGGTCGTCCGCACCCGATGCTTCGGCGGAGCTTACCGACCCAGCGCCGTCGGATAATTCCCGATCCGACACTGTTTCTGTCGGTTGCTGGGATGCTGCGATAAGTTGTGCTATTTGAACCAGCACGTCCGACATCGAGGCCTGCGGAGGCGCAGTCTTTCGCTGCTTCGCCGAGGGCAGCTCCGCATCTAGTGACTCCCGCATACTCTTCCTATGCGAACGTCCGGTGTCAACCGGCCCCGTGTCCCTGGCTACCAGATGGCGTGACCTGGTCGCCGAAGAATCCCTGATCGGCGAAGCTGGTAGAATATCGGCGGTCACGTAGCCAAGGTGCGGTCATGTGCGCTGGTGAGAGGAAGAAGCCTGAGCAGTCTCAGCGGACTGCCTATACAACGGAGCGTCCCGAGCGACGGACGTGTGCTCCGCTTGCGGCACATTTTGTACCACAACATCTGGTCCCAGATGTTGTTGTACGAGAGAGGGGCCTCTCTCGCTCGCGGCCCTGCTGGACCTGGACGAGCTAGGAGCCAGACTCGAAGGCTTCCTCCGATCTCTCCTACTATCCGCCGTCACTGGGTGTGCACGTTGAATGTTTATAGTGCTCGCATCACCCAACATTTCCTCCTGGACCGCATCGGACGAATCCGGCTGCCAAACCATTCGGTGAATGGACGCTACACCGGCGAGCTAGCGGACGACATTTGTCTTATCTCCATGAGCACTTTTGCCGCTAGCTCTGTATTCATTTGTGACGACGGAAGCGCACTTGCGGAAGATAACATGGAAACATCACCCTGTTCTTGTTCCTCTGAAATAGAAACTGATAGAGTAGAGTGACCCTGCGGAGAAAGAGCCGGCATAGCCCTTTCTCCACTAACAACATATCGTGACACACGTTTCCAATGTTTGTCATCCCAATATTGACATATTGAACAGGGATTAGTGAGAGTACACTGACTACAATTAATACAATGATCATGAAAGTCAGAGGAAGATTTCTTCCTATTACAATTTGAACAATATCCTTTCATTGTGAAAAGTCAACAACAAGTCCTAGTACTCGCACAAACCCCTAAACACAAAGATACATAATAACATGATCCATAAATATTGAAAAAACAATTGAAAATCAAAATAATTTTTGAAAAATATTTTTTCAGCGAAGCCCAAGTTTCTGAAAAGTAACGTTGAGCCCCAATGGATCCCAAGGCTAAGTATGGTCAAAAATTTTAAAATTATATTAAATAATTAATGCAACACTTACGGAAAATAACAATGTATCTTATAGTGAGATAAACAGCCCCCCTCAAAAGAGACTGTTGCCAATGTAAACAAACAGTGTAAAAACACCAGAAAACATGACTCCAGGCACTGACAATACTGGCCCGAAATCAGTCATCAAAATTACACACTATCTGATGCAAAACAGAGACTCCCAGGGGAGAATCTGCAGAACATCAGATGGTAGATGCAGAACACAACGTTTATACACCCATGGGTGAAAACATAAACATGGGGAAAATAACAGAATTCATTCTGTAACCAAGCTAATTCTCCCAAGAGAATTTAGAAATGATCTTTCTCAAAAATATGCCAAAAGCATGGGAGAATAGCAAGGGGGGACTTAGAAGACCAGGGGAGAGGAAACACTAAATAAGCAGTGCAACTTTATAGTAAGAATGACAACAACAGGCCCATGCCTCGAAAATAGGCAACTTAACATAATTTCATAAAAAATTTTAAGTACAGCCCTGATTATTTTCTGTCACTCCTTTTTCCTCTCCTCCTTCTATATCCTCCTTAGAATCACCATTTCTCCAATAATTACGTGTCTGGCATCCTTTAAACTGAGATTTACAAGCACAAAGATCAGTGAGATGTTGACTGATGAAGGGCCAAACAGAGAATGATAATTGGCGCCAATTTCGGAACGTCCTTGACACTGCGCATGCGCAGTAGGGGCAAAGTATGGAGGTCCTTCAGGACATGATTTCTTTTGGTTTTAGATGCAAATTTTGGGGATTGGGGGGCAAAATTTGTGTTTGGCCCTAGATTTTTAAGAGTTAGTACCAGCTATGTCTGGGTCATTGGTACAGTATAAAAATATAAATATCCAGTTTAAACAGTATGTTATTCACCGGCACTGGAATTACTATTAACACTCCTAATTTTTCTTCTTATACACCCCACCCCAACCCCCTGAAACCATGTGACCAAGTGACGTAAATCTTGTGGGACAGAAAGGGGTGTCATCAAGGAGTGCTTGGACAAAATTTCATCAGGATAACTCTAACAGTTCATGTGGTGTGTCACCAGAAAGAGGGAAGTGGACACAGAGGAGGGAATGCGGATGGGAGGGAGTGATGGAAAGTTGAATTTCTAAAAGTGAAAGTGAAAGGTGGTGGGCTAATTATCCAGTCTGTACAATAACTATTTTTTTCCATAAACAACATATAGCATTAACCCTTTGAACTCAAGTGGTTTCTTCCATGTCAGTTCAATGGCAGCAATTACAAAAGTCCATATTTATTATTTAGGGTAGACCAATCAATATTTTCAATGTGCAGCCTCGGGCAACATGTTGATAATATTGATTGGTCTACCCCACACATTTACTGAACAGCCATCCTATTTAATGACGTTATGACGTATCATTTTCCTGGCCGGAAAAGTGGCCGCTGGGGTTCAAAGGGTTAATGTAAAAAGAACTGTGATCCATGAGTGTGCTTATAAGCAATTGTAACCAATAACTACTTTAATCTGAACAACCATTTACAATGTATGTTGAAAACTGCAAAAAATGTGTATTGTGAAGTCCAGTGTTGAATGTGACCATGCACCTTCATTACCCAACCCTCAGATACTTTACCCTTTGAACCCCAAAAGCCGGTTCTCCAGCCAGGGAACATTATAAGTCATATTTTCATCAAGTAGGATGGGATGGCTCCTAAGTTAAAGTGTTGGGTAGACTAATCAATATTTTCAACGTGCAGCCTCGGGGCTGCACGTTGAAAATATTAATTGCTCTACCCCCAAAGAATGAATATGGACTCTTCCAATTGCTAGCACTGAACTGACATGGAAGATACCACCAGTGTTCAAAGGGTTAACCCTTAACCTAACAAACAGACAACATCCACTCGCGAAATGATCAGTTGAGGTCCCACAAAGTAGATCTGTTTCTCGGGCCATTTTTTGTAAAATTGCATGCAGGCAGGTAGTTTTAAATTTTATTTTTTAGTTTTGTAATTATTTCTTTGCCATCAAATGTTCATATTCTTGTTTTATGTTTTAGGCCTCATAATCTGCAGAATAGCATGGGTGGTGGAGTATATTGTGCCTTGAATGCAAGAAGGCTTTACAATGCTAAAGCGACACTTTACCCCCATTGCCCATGTGGAGGTATGGTGGCATTGTGTACTAAGACTGCAAATCAATGGTGCACTTGTCTTAAACCAATGCTAACCCTGCATGTGTGCAGTTAATATGTTGGGGGAGCTGACAGTTGCTCATCATTGCTTGGTGGTTCTCTCCAGGTACTCCAGCTTCCTCCTCCTGTAAAACTGTTGTGGTCATGATTACCCATTGTGCAGAAATATGTAACCTTAAACGCCAATAAATAAATAAATAAATAAGCCAATTGCCATATCTTCAGTACAATTTGACCTGTTAATTGCATACTGGTTATAGAGGAAATTGTTGTTAACTGAGTAACCTTTTGGGCCTTAATAAGTTAATTTTCAAAATGTCTCAACTAAACTATGCACTATGCCTCCTCACTGTAATGAGCTCATCAAGTTCATTCCATTAAGGGATGACATGAAATAGTTTTGTTGAAATTTTGTGAAATATTTGAGAAAAAAATAATTTAAAAAAAACTATGATATCATGTGCATTGCGTAGAGTTAATTTTCCTACATGGCTAAAAAAAAGGTACTTTCAGAGAATTATTTACTGTTGTTATGCCAACATATAGACTGATCAATACAATCTACCCTCTCATTAATTTATTCTGTTCATAATTATTTTAATCCTCCATCTAACAAAATCCCCAAATCTGTTCAAAACTCCATGTATGAAAATCACCCCTCTAGTTTTTCTTTTTTCAAATTGACATCATTTCCTTGATGTTTATGTGCTTGCCCCGGAATTGCGGATCCCAAAGACCCTGGCATCTCGAATCCGTTGGGATCAATGATGCACCCCAACCTGTTTGACTGGCATCCGTCATAATGGTAAAACTCGGATCCGGCAACTGCAGCGGAACTCCCTGAGTTAACCACTGAATGTTTGCCCAAGTCTGAATCTCTCGTTTCACTTGATCTGACAAGAGAACGTCTATGTCGAGCGAATGAATTTTCACACTCCAATTCTGAGTCAAGAAAATTTGGAGAGGATGCGTGCGTAACCTCCCCATCAGAATGAGATCCGCAGCGGCTCCGCACAGACCTATCAGTCTCATGAACTCCCTCGCTGTGACTTTGTCTGCGTGCAGACAATAGCGAGCATAACAACTGACTAATTTCGCTTTGGTTAACGGCAGACGAACGAGATTGTTGTGCGTCTCGAAGCTCATTCCCAGATGTGTGAATGACTTGGACGGCACCAGATCCGACTTCTCCTCATTTATTATAAAACCGAGACGTCGGAGCAATAGAAGCAGATTCTGCACATCGTTCTGAAGCGTTAACTCGTTGCCGTACCTCTGAAGAATGTCGTCCAGGTAGGCCGACGTTACCGCAGACGAATGAGCTCGGAAATAGATCATTACCGAGTTCATTACCCGAGTGAGAGCCCAGGGTGCTAGGTTCAATCCGAAGCACATCGCCCGGAATTGATACACCACTCCTAGGACTGCGAAGCGTAGATACTTTCTGAATGTCGGATGTACCATGACGTGAAAGTACACATCTTTGAGATCTATGCTTGTTGCATAATCGTTCACCCGAATACTCGCTCTGACCGATCGAATCGTCTCCATATAAAACTTCGGATCGATGATCAGCTTGTTTATCCAGCTCAAATCTATGACTGGATGGAACGAGCCGTCTGGTTTCGGAACCAGAAACAGATGGCTGTAGAATCCTGGTGTCTCCTGGTTTTCTACGACCTCTACCGCGTTCTTCCTTAAAAGAGACTGCACCTCTGATAACAGAGCGTCTCTTTTCTGCGGATTTGACGGAAGTTGCCTCCATTTTGGACTTCGAGTTAATGGAGGCTTTCGTTTGAAGGATATCTTTAGACCTTCCGAAATCACCCCTCTCACCCAAGGGTCGTCCGTAATCGACGCCCACTCTTGTGAAAAACTCGATAACCTTCCGCCAACCGGCACGTGATAGAGGTTGAAGCCATCATCTCCTGGACCTGCGAGGCCTGCGGGAGGAGAAACCATGTCCTCCACGACCCGCACCTCGTCCCGTCGACCTCGGGGCGTTCGACCGGTTGTCCCGGCCCGAAGGACGTCCTGCACGTGAGTCGCTGCCTTGACGGTCTCTTGAATAAGACCAAGAGGACGCATCGGAACCTCTATAGGAACCTCTCTTGGGCGCATTAGACCCAGAAGTGCCTGTCTTACTCTTATCTGCCGTGTCCGACTTCTTAGAAGCAGATTTAAACAGCAGAGAATCCGAAGCTTTCTTAGTAATTTTATCGTAAATTGCAGAAAGCTTGCCATCGAAGAGAAGTTCTCCGGAGACCGAAGCGACTCTGAGAGAGTTCTTCACCTTACTATCCACGAGTGTGGATGTAGCTAGGGCTGCGTCACGTCTAACCAACTCCAAGTTTGCCACTGAAAGGGCGGAGTTACACGTGGAATAAGCTACTGCCCTTGAAAGAAGTCTTAAAGAGGATTGTATATCCTGGAATTCTTTCCCTTGAAGACGTAGTGATAACGCCTTAGTAAGGTGGTCTGCGTAAGATAAAGTATCTAAACTGGCTCCGTTAGACGAAATAGTCGTCTCCAACACCGCGGTTGAAATAGACGTAGACGACGGTAATGATAATTCTAAGTCTTCCGCCTCGTCGTCCATACGCAGAGGAACTCTCAGGATACCCTGTCCTGCCGTATTGAATTTATTCCTTGCATTAATGAAAGGCAGGTTAAGAGCATTGGCGGACAAGAAACCTGCTTTTCCTGTTTTGGAAGCAAGTTTGAATATAGCGTTGTTCAATAATTCAAATGTTCTTGTGACATTATTGGACTGAGATGGAAACTCGGGAGCGATGTCCCTGAACCGCTCAAAGAAATCAGTGTCCAATGACGCTATAATTCTCTTGTCCGGTACCGCAGCAGTCTGGCCCGACGGAACAACCTGAGGAAGAAAGTGCCGGATGAAGTCCACGGCAGCTTTATGTTGTTCCGAAAGGGATAGCTCCAAGTCATCGGTATCCCTTTCACCATCCGGTCGGACCTCATGATGCTCCCGGTCGTCCGCACCCGATGCTTCGGCGGAGCTTACCGACCCAGCGCCGTCGGATAATTCCCGATCCGACACTGTTTCTGTCGGTTGCTGGGATGCTGCGATAAGTTGTGCTATTTGAACCAGCACGTCCGACATCGAGGCCTGCGGAGGCGCAGTCTTTCGCTGCTTCGCCGAGGGCAGCTCCGCATCTAGTGACTCCCGCATACTCTTCCTATGCGAACGTCCGGTGTCAACCGGCCCCGTGTCCCTGGCTACCAGATGGCGTGACCTGGTCGCCGAAGAATCCCTGATCGGCGAAGCTGGTAGAATATCGGCGGTCACGTAGCCAAGGTGCGGTCATGTGCGCTGGTGAGAGGAAGAAGCCTGAGCAGTCTCAGCGGACTGCCTATACAACGGAGCGTCCCGAGCGACGGACGTGTGCTCCGCTTGCGGCACATTTTGTACCACAACATCTGGTCCCAGATGTTGTTGTACGAGAGAGGGGCCTCTCTCGCTCGCGGCCCTGCTGGACCTGGACGAGCTAGGAGCCAGACTCGAAGGCTTCCTCCGATCTCTCCTACTATCCGCCGTCACTGGGTGTGCACGTTGAATGTTTATAGTGCTCGCATCACCCAACATTTCCTCCTGGACCGCATCGGACGAATCCGGCTGCCAAACCATTCGGTGAATGGACGCTACACCGGCGAGCTAGCGGACGACATTTGTCTTATCTCCATGAGCACTTTTGCCGCTAGCTCTGTATTCATTTGTGACGACGGAAGCGCACTTGCGGAAGATAACATGGAAACATCACCCTGTTCTTGTTCCTCTGAAATAGAAACTGATAGAGTAGAGTGACCCTGCGGAGAAAGAGCCGGCATAGCCCTTTCTCCACTAACAACATATCGTGACACACGTTTCCAATGTTTGTCATCCCAATATTGACATATTGAACAGGGATTAGTGAGAGTACACTGACTACAATTAATACAATGATCATGAAAGTCAGAGGAAGATTTCTTCCTATTACAATTTGAACAATATCCTTTCATTGTGAAAAGTCAACAACAAGTCCTAGTACTCGCACAAACCCCTAAACACAAAGATACATAATAACATGATCCATAAATATTGAAAAAACAATTGAAAATCAAAATAATTTTTGAAAAATATTTTTTCAGCGAAGCCCAAGTTTCTGAAAAGTAACGTTGAGCCCCAATGGATCCCAAGGCTAAGTATGGTCAAAAATTTTAAAATTATATTAAATAATTAATGCAACACTTACGGAAAATAACAATGTATCTTATAGTGAGATAAACAGCCCCCCTCAAAAGAGACTGTTGCCAATGTAAACAAACAGTGTAAAAACACCAGAAAACATGACTCCAGGCACTGACAATACTGGCCCGAAATCAGTCATCAAAATTACACACTATCTGATGCAAAACAGAGACTCCCAGGGGAGAATCTGCAGAACATCAGATGGTAGATGCAGAACACAACGTTTATACACCCATGGGTGAAAACATAAACATGGGGAAAATAACAGAATTCATTCTGTAACCAAGCTAATTCTCCCAAGAGAATTTAGAAATGATCTTTCTCAAAAATATGCCAAAAGCATGGGAGAATAGCAAGGGGGGACTTAGAAGACCAGGGGAGAGGAAACACTAAATAAGCAGTGCAACTTTATAGTAAGAATGACAACAACAGGCCCATGCCTCGAAAATAGGCAACTTAACATAATTTCATAAAAAATTTTAAGTACAGCCCTGATTATTTTCTGTCACTCCTTTTTCCTCTCCTCCTTCTATATCCTCCTTAGAATCACCATTTCTCCAATAATTACGTGTCTGGCATCCTTTAAACTGAGATTTACAAGCACAAAGATCAGTGAGATGTTGACTGATGAAGGGCCAAACAGAGAATGATAATTGGCGCCAATTTCGGAACGTCCTTGACACTGCGCATGCGCAGTAGGGGCAAAGTATGGAGGTCCTTCAGGACATGATTTCTTTTGGTTTTAGATGCAAATTTTGGGGATTGGGGGGCAAAATTTGTGTTTGGCCCTAGATTTTTAAGAGTTAGTACCAGCTATGTCTGGGTCATTGGTACAGTATAAAAATATAAATATCCAGTTTAAACAGTATGTTATTCACCGGCACTGGAATTACTATTAACACTCCTAATTTTTCTTCTTATACACCCCACCCCAACCCCCTGAAACCATGTGACCAAGTGACGTAAATCTTGTGGGACAGAAAGGGGTGTCATCAAGGAGTGCTTGGACAAAATTTCATCAGGATAACTCTAACAGTTCATGTGGTGTGTCACCAGAAAGAGGGAAGTGGACACAGAGGAGGGAATGCGGATGGGAGGGAGTGATGGAAAGTTGAATTTCTAAAAGTGAAAGTGAAAGGTGGTGGGCTAATTATCCAGTCTGTACAATAACTATTTTTTTCCATAAACAACATATAGCATTAACCCTTTGAACTCAAGTGGTTTCTTCCATGTCAGTTCAATGGCAGCAATTACAAAAGTCCATATTTATTATTTAGGGTAGACCAATCAATATTTTCAATGTGCAGCCTCGGGCAACATGTTGATAATATTGATTGGTCTACCCCACACATTTACTGAACAGCCATCCTATTTAATGACGTTATGACGTATCATTTTCCTGGCCGGAAAAGTGGCCGCTGGGGTTCAAAGGGTTAATGTAAAAAGAACTGTGATCCATGAGTGTGCTTATAAGCAATTGTAACCAATAACTACTTTAATCTGAACAACCATTTACAATGTATGTTGAAAACTGCAAAAAATGTGTATTGTGAAGTCCAGTGTTGAATGTGACCATGCACCTTCATTACCCAACCCTCAGATACTTTACCCTTTGAACCCCAAAAGCCGGTTCTCCAGCCAGGGAACATTATAAGTCATATTTTCATCAAGTAGGATGGGATGGCTCCTAAGTTAAAGTGTTGGGTAGACTAATCAATATTTTCAACGTGCAGCCTCGGGGCTGCACGTTGAAAATATTAATTGCTCTACCCCCAAAGAATGAATATGGACTCTTCCAATTGCTAGCACTGAACTGACATGGAAGATACCACCAGTGTTCAAAGGGTTAACCCTTAACCTAACAAACAGACAACATCCACTCGCGAAATGATCAGTTGAGGTCCCACAAAGTAGATCTGTTTCTCGGGCCATTTTTTGTAAAATTGCATGCAGGCAGGTAGTTTTAAATTTTATTTTTTAGTTTTGTAATTATTTCTTTGCCATCAAATGTTCATATTCTTGTTTTATGTTTTAGGCCTCATAATCTGCAGAATAGCATGGGTGGTGGAGTATATTGTGCCTTGAATGCAAGAAGGCTTTACAATGCTAAAGCGACACTTTACCCCCATTGCCCATGTGGAGGTATGGTGGCATTGTGTACTAAGACTGCAAATCAATGGTGCACTTGTCTTAAACCAATGCTAACCCTGCATGTGTGCAGTTAATATGTTGGGGGAGCTGACAGTTGCTCATCATTGCTTGGTGGTTCTCTCCAGGTACTCCAGCTTCCTCCTCCTGTAAAACTGTTGTGGTCATGATTACCCATTGTGCAGAAATATGTAACCTTAAACGCCAATAAATAAATAAATAAATAAGCCAATTGCCATATCTTCAGTACAATTTGACCTGTTAATTGCATACTGGTTATAGAGGAAATTGTTGTTAACTGAGTAACCTTTTGGGCCTTAATAAGTTAATTTTCAAAATGTCTCAACTAAACTATGCACTATGCCTCCTCACTGTAATGAGCTCATCAAGTTCATTCCATTAAGGGATGACATGAAATAGTTTTGTTGAAATTTTGTGAAATATTTGAGAAAAAAATAATTTAAAAAAAACTATGATATCATGTGCATTGCGTAGAGTTAATTTTCCTACATGGCTAAAAAAAAGGTACTTTCAGAGAATTATTTACTGTTGTTATGCCAACATATAGACTGATCAATACAATCTACCCTCTCATTAATTTATTCTGTTCATAATTATTTTAATCCTCCATCTAACAAAATCCCCAAATCTGTTCAAAACTCCATGTATGAAAATCACCCCTCTAGTTTTTCTTTTTTCAATTTTTTCTCTGACAACACAGCTAAGCATCACTTCAAAATAGAGTGCTTTCAGAGAATTAATTGCTGCTGTTATACCAACATATAGACTTATAAACACAATCTGACCTCTCGTTAACCCTTTACCCAATGTAACCATCAAATCAGCCAGTGTTATTCTAAAAAGTCACAAATTAATTTTCATTATTTTTTTCATTTTTTGTCTCCAAAGCATAGGTTGTGACACCTCATTGGAACGAGCTCATCGAGCTCATTCAAATTAAGCCTCATAACCTATGCTTTTGAGACAAAAATTTTTAAAAATTAGTTACTCAAGAAATTTTGTTTACAGGTGTTGTCTATTTTTTCATGTTAGGTAAAAGGTTAATCTGTAATTTATTCTGTTCATAATTATTTTAATCCTCCATCTAACAAAACCCGAAATCTAATCAAAACTATGTACAAAAATCAACCTTCTAGTTTTTCTTTTTTAAATTTTTTCTCTGACAACACAGCTTAGCATCACTTCAAAACAGAGGGCTTATATTCATTTGATCTTAAAGTTAGATAAAGAGATAAAATTTTATTATGAAACATATATACTTACTTATCTAGGCATTGTGAGCCATCATCTTTCTTCTCAGATTCTGGGCAATCAGTGCTGCTTCCAGTAAAAAAAAAAGTCAAGGTTTTTTATATTATTTATTTCTCTTTATCAATAAATTCAGATCATTTATTCATTCATATAGTCTTAAGATTCATAATATGTTACCACCTATCAACCATCAGTGATTTGAGAAACAAGCATAAAAGATTTCTAACTGGATCAAAATTGTAACACAACTTTTTTGAATCCAGACATGTTAAGTTTCACTATTTTAGACGGAGATTCACTATTTTCTAGAACAATCTTATGTTAATTGAGCCTAAGATTGGGATTTTTAAACAGAATCTTACCATCAAAGCCAACATATTTTTTTGTTTGTACCTGTTTTGGGGGTTATAGCGATAATGGCACTGTGTGAAAATGGCACCTGGCAAAAATGGAACCAAGTGAGTGAAAAATGGCACCACTGGTGGTGAAAACAGCACCAATTGCGCTGGTGAAAATGGCACCATAGGATGGCAAAAACAGCACCAGTTCGGATGACGAAATCGGCACCAGTTCGGATGACGAAATCAGCACCATTATTTAATTCATTTCATTCTGCCATTTTCTGTGCTTTGTTTTGAAACTGAGTATTTAAGCTTGCGGGTGCATTTTAGATTCATTAACTAATTAGCCAGGGATTTCCTGCCAAAGAAAATTAAGGATACCCTGATGGTGTTGGACGCCAGTTCACTTCTCAACTGGGATGTCCATGTTGAGAGTGGCTGTGTTCAGCTCACTGTCAAGTATTGGATGAAACCCACCTCTGGGAGTGGTAGCACCTTTCACAGGCCCACCCGCACTGGTCCACACCAGAGGAAGGGAAAGAAAGTACCAATCACCACCACCACTGAAACCACAAAAGCCAACGGAACAGAAACAGAGAAAGAAATATCCGTTGACCAAACATCGGGATGAAGACCACCTCAAAGAAACTCACGACCCACATGAAGGCCCTGGGTATGAGAACAAAGTCAAACATGCAACAGATAGCTTCATCAATGAACACCCCGAGGTCATAAGAGACCCTAAATTCAACTATTCAAATTATAACCACTATGGACATTTCATAACCGTTATAGACTCTGATCATCCTTCACTCCACCCCCATGGTCATGGTCATTCACCCCTGGAGAGGCGAGCTTTAGCCCTGAGTCCCTTGTCTTGCCCTTTTTGTAAACCTGGGGGTGGGGGGGGGGGGGCATCCAAACATTGCCTATAAGTCTGTGTTGTAATTTTATGGTTTGGTATGCACCGAGCAAAAATTAAAACACAGTCTTTTAGTTTTAGGCCATGTTTGGACTTGGGACAGCCCTAACCCCAAAATCCTGGCCCAAACCCAAGCCTCACAAAGTTCTGGGCCCCGGATTCACAATACAACCCCCTTGTTTACTATTGGTACAGAAGTCATAACCTTGGGGTTAGACCAAACATGGCCTGAAAATCCGTATTTTAATTTGATGGTTTGGCCATGCCCAATTCAAACCGAAAAGTCACGAGCCCTGCTGTTACTCTTACTCAATTGCAAGGACATAACCATGCGAGGTGCCCCCCCTCCCCCCACCAACCCCCAAAAATATTCTAGAAAAAAATTTAAATTTATTAAAAATATATATGGAGATTTTAAAGTTTTGGTGTTCTGCATTAAGTTAATTGTTGTCGGTCGAGCTAGTTATGTTATGTCAATCAACTAATTTCATTGATAACGCTACTTAATCCAGCTGCCCCACAGGGATAAAGTTACACTTACACTTATGTAGGCTTGTTGTCAATATAGTATATTTTGTTACTGCAGTTAATTAAGGTCATTGATAACGAATTTAATCCAGCTGGCCGATAGGGATAAGTTACAAGACAAAGACAGCCACTTAACACAAATTCTGATCATCCTTCACTCCATCCCCAGAGGTGGTCACCCAGGCGAGTGTTGGTTCTGCATCCCTCTTCTTGCTCTTTTTTTTTATATAGGCCACTGGAGTGCCTTCAGGCCCTGGCCAAATAGGTTAACATGCAGGCCTGCCCTGAAGTTCGGGCCTTTCTTTGGGTGGACTCCGAAAAGGGTTGTTGGTTTTGTACATGTCTTGGTTTACTCCTGTGAGAGAAGCCTTCGCGCAGAAGCCAGATCAACCTCTCTGACAATTGCCAGAGGCAGACTATACTTGCCAATGAAAGCTGCAGAAATAATATTTAACAACTGAAAAAGACACCACATCACCCTCCGAGAGAGGTAGCACCTTTGTTGAGAGGCCCCCCCCCCCCCCCCTCCCTCACACTGGTCCTCACCCAAAGTAGGTTAACACCTCAATCAGATCACCAATAAGAGCACCAAAACCTCCTCCCTTGGCCCTTTCTCTTCTGCTGCTTCCTGTCATGGTTGACACCTGAGAAAAAGCTTCAACTAATTACTTCAAAGAATGGTCGAAAGGGGTTTACCTCAAACCATCCCTGCAGGCCTTTGGCACGTGAAACCATTTGATTTCACATTGTATTCATGTCATAAAAGAGGAATTTCTCCAATTTCATGGGCCAGACAAATTAATCACCTAAGCTCTTACCCAACAAATTGTGAGAGAAATAAAATCACTTGGATTAGGGAGTGTGTCTTACATCAGAACACCTGGTGGTGTCCAAACCCATTTGAGGGAGAAGTTTTCCAATGTTTTTTATGTTCATTGTTATCCACATCGATTAGACCTGGTTCTTGCTGATGTGTGTAGAAGCGTTAAATCAGAAAGGTGAATTTTTCTCCCTTAGTTGAAAGTTTACTTGTGTTTATGTCCCGTTCACGTGTGCATAAATTGTTTGTGGAAATTCAGGAGAGGGGTAACATGCATGTTGAAGAACTTGTTCGTCTTAGTGACACGCACTGGTTATGTCGCTACCATTTGGCAAACTTCCCATACACACAGTTAATACTGACTTGAATGATTTCAAATAAAAATGTCTGGAACTTGAAAAGACAATTATTCCCTACTCAACACTGCCAAATTTACAAAAAGCAGTTGAGCTTGCACTCACCCTACCAGTGTCTTCTATGTAATGTGAACGCAGTTTTTGGCTCTCCAATATATAAAAAATTATCTGAGAAACAAAATGGTCAACCAAAGATTGTCAGACTTAGGGGTCTTATATTTGTCATCTGAAAGGAGTAATTTATTACTTGAAAATCCATAAGATGTGGTTGATATATTTGCAAAACGAAATGGTAATACTAGAATATCTTTACATTGACCACTGTCGCCAGTATCGGTGTACCATGATAGACTGTTAATAAAAATATATTACAATGTGAAGGATTATTTATGTTTTTGGTGTCCTTCCCCCTCCCCCAAAGCAAACCATGGTTACGTGCCTGCTCAATTGCCCCTCCACATGATTTTCATCAGGCTTGCGCCATCTATGTCTATATGTGTAAATGCTGTAGTTGTATAGTGTATTGACAAGAATAACTTGTCGCTAAATGTTTAATAAATTGTGTTCATATTCAATACTACTGTATATATCTGAGAAAGGCTAAAAAAAAAATCAAAACAACGAACTGAGGAAAATTAAATATTTGATAGTGTATCAGAGTGTTGTTCTTTATTTGGTTTGATTCCGTTTTCACCAGCCGCACTTGGTGCCGTTCTCGCCAATTTAGTGCCATTTTCGCCAGTTGGTGCCATTTTTGCAAGTTGGTGCCATTTTCGCCACCAATAGTTGGTGCCGTTTTCGCCTGCACCCCTGTTTGAGCCATATAAAAATAAAAATCTCACTATTTTTGCATAGAAATCTCACAATTTTGCAATTCATAAGCTTAACATGCCTCTTTCTGCCATTCCCAAACTACTTTACACACATTAACACTTTACGCAACACACATTTTCCGGAGTGTAGAAAGGTTTTTTTTTTAGTGAATTCCAAAAAATGAAAACATATTCTATTTTCAATTAATACCTTATGTATAACCATATTAGGTCACTAACAAACCGCATAACACATATACCTCACTAACTACTGTTTTTATGTACTGATCTAGCAGCTGTTATGAATTAGAGATGATAAATTAGGTCCCACAAAGTAGATCTTGTTTCTCAGGCCATTTTTTAGTAAAACTGCATGAGAGTGGACAGTCTTTTATTTTATTTTATTTATCTTTTTTATTTTATTTTTTATTTTTGTAGCCATTTCTTCATTTTCATAGTTCATATTCTTTGTTTGTTTTATGTTTTAGGCCTCATAATCTACAGAATAGAATGGGTGGTCGTGTATTTCATCTCTTGAGTGCAGGAAGGCTTTGTAATGTTAAAACATTGCAAAGCCTTGTTGCACTCAAGGGACAAATTTATCAATTTTACTGACTTGGGTAAAATATCAGACAAAAACCATTTAATTTTTATTTTTTCAAGATTGCATTGGTTACAAAAAGAGAGCATGCCACAGCCAAAATGGCCTTGCAGGAGAGCCTGAGAAACAGATTTTTAACTTTTTTAGACCTTATTGCTGGTTTACCATGAAGAGGTTAACATCAGCCAACAATGTGATAGATCAGTGAATAAACGGGAGATCACTCTTGACTGCCAACCAATTAATAGATTTTGACTGACTGTATATAGTTTAAACAGAGCTTGTTTGTGACTCTTAAAACCCACCAAATTTTCACGAACTTTGTTGGAGGTAAGATATAAATGTATTTTTGTAATTATATTATGTCATCATCCTTAATTCTTAACTTGCTAAGCAATTTCGTGAAATTTCAGCAGCAAGGAAAGAGTTCCGACCTGGTTCAGTTTTATTTCCTTAGAACAGCTGCCCTAGCATATAAAACCCAAGGTTAATTTGAAAACTACATCAAAGAGCTCCAGCAGTAATTTATAGTTGCATATTGGCTGCCAGTATACACATGACTGTCTACAAATGCAAAAACTAAGACTTGGCTTATGCCTGTATACAAAAAATGATGTAAAAGGCCTAGGCCTCCAATATTCTACTAATTCTTCATCTGCTGAGTGATTTTAAAATATTTTTCATCAAATCTAGGCATGGCTGCTTTAACCCTTTACCCAGTGCAGATGATATCAAAATTTATTATTTTAAATATCATTTTTTCAAATTTTTCAAAATATTTCCACAAAACAATATCATGTGACCCCTCACTGGAATGAGCTTGACAAGCTCGTTCCGAGGGGGTCACATGCTACGGTTTTGTTTTCACTGCTGAATTTGCATATTACACGGGCAGATGCGGCTGATTCGTTAGGTAAAGGTTTAAAGCAGCAATGACTAAATTTGATGAAAAATTCATGAAAATTTCATATGAGAAATCAATAGTCAAAAGGTCTATACAATTTACAGGGGAAAATTTGGTTAAATATTTTCAAATTGTACTTCTATTAATGGAAAGGGATTTTCTGTCCTCAACCGGAATATCGGCTAGCAGCATCAAGGAGTTAATTAATGCCTTACTGATAAATGGTGCATGAAATTAATTATAAATTTATTTATTTATTAAGGTTTAATGACACTTTAACAGCCAAAGTCATATTGCATCGGTGACAGTTTTACAGGTGGAGGAAGCCGGAGTACCCGGAGAGAACCACCAAGCAACAACAAGCAGCAGCCAGCTCCCTAACATTATAACTCTGCACTGCAGCACAGGCAGGGTTAGATTGGTTGAAGACATGTGCACCATCAAAGTTCAGTACGCCTTAGTACATGACGTCAATGTGCCCCCATGTGGACAATCAGGGTTAAGCACCTTGTCCACAGACACAATGCGGGAGTCCAAATCGATCGCTCAGATGGTCACCCATCCAATTTTTAATTAGAAAAGGATATGTGCAGAATGCAGTTTTCATACAGTTTTCATCTGTGCTTGTATAACATGCCCATCCACGAGGAGCTGTCAGACAGTTGACACAACATTCTGAATTCAAGGGACTGTAAATAAATAAAATATGTTAATAAAGATGATATCATAAATGAACAATATTATAAAATGGCTCCAGGTTTTATTTTTAACCGATTCACTATTTGTAAACATTACTACTTAAAAGTGTACAGCAACATCTTGTCACTAAAGCTGTCAGTCCAACCACTGGCCCTCGGATGGCCCCAACCACTGGCCCTCGGACCACTGCCCTAAGTGGCTATTTTCTGAAATAAAATGTTGATATTAGTTGAATTATTAGCTAAAAAACTAAACAACTTCCTTGAAAAAATGATGACTTGGGTAAATATGCAAATGACATGGACGAACAGAAGGTCAGTTGGACAGTGTGTTGGATGGACCAGACATGTTAAGTTTTAAAAACTCGAAATAGCAAAGATTTTCACTCAGCGAAGTTTGTTTTTACATACAAGACAAAAACTATAATTTTTCCTCCCCACACCCCATGCTTTACTTGCCAAAAAATAAATTAATTAAATATGGGAAGGCCTAAAAAAAAATTCAAAATATGTTTCTCAGGCCCTCCTGCATGGTTCTTTTGGCTACCTCATGCTCTCGTTTTTTAACAAATGCAAACTTAACCCTTTACCCAACGAATTGCCCACATCCACCCATGTAACATGCAAATTCAGCAGCTGAAAAAATATTATTTTTCGAACAATTTCAACAAAACCATATCATGTGACCCCTCTTTGGAATGACTTGTCAAGCTCATTCCAAAGAGGGGTCACATGATATGGTTTTGTTGAAATTTTTTTAAAAATTTAAAAATTGATATTTAAAATAATAAATTTTGAAATCGTCTGCATTGGGTAAAGGGTTAAAAAAAATAAAAATTAAATGGTTCATGTCTGATATTTTACCGCAGTTAATAAAACTGATAAATTTGTTTCTTAAGTGTAAAAAGACTTTGCAACGCCTAAGCACTCAAGGGATGAAATACAACACCACCCATGCTATTCTGTAGATTAAGGGGCCTAAAACTTAAAACAAACCAATAACATGAACTTTTGATGGCAAAGAAATAATTACAAACGTAAAATTAAAAAATGCCCACACACATGCAATTTTACAAACAATGGCCTGAAAACAGAAGCTCCATTCTGTGGGGCCAAATGTTTCTGGAGCATATGCAAAGTTTCATCTAACTGACTGATAAAAATTAGCCTGGAAAAAGATTTTCATAAAATAAATTCTAAACACTTCCCCATCCTCACCCCTCAATTCCCCCCCCCCCCCCCCCCAAACATACCATAAATTCAGGTCAGAAAAATGAGGGATAAAAACTGGAACATGAGCACAGTGTAAGCTAATGGACCACTGTGATAAGGAAAGAGACAGTAGAAAACAACTGCATAATAAACTTTGCACAAAAAACAATCCCCCACCCACCATCAATCAAATTTGAGCTAGGAGCAGAAAAAAGAAATATTAAATTTTTTATGTGTGGGAAAGTTGCTGTAGATTGCTGGAACACAAGCACAGTTTCAACTAATGGACCTTCATCATGGAAATTTAGCTGGTTAAATTGGTAAAATAACTGCATAAAATAACATTTAAGTCAGTTACAAACTTACCTTAGGCATACCTAATTCAGTTAAACTATATTTAATTGACAAATATATCTTTATTAGTTGTTTTGTCACAATAGTCAGTTATACGAGAAGCAGGGTTTACAGGATTAATTACTTTAAAATCACTCCAAATTTATTTATTGATTCTGTGTAGGCCTATCCATTTTGTGTTTGAGCTGTTGAACAAAAACATTAATTTAACATAATTAGGGGAATCCCAAGGAATCCCCTCTGTCAATCTCACAATGAAGTCATGTTTTAGTGAGACTTGATAAAATAAAACAATTTCCTGTTTACTTTTTGAAGATTTTTGCATCAGTCTTAATATTTTTGGAGACTAAATAAAGCATTTTAACTGTTATAACAGTAGTTACTCTGTAAGGCATTTTATTTGAAATACTTTTCTATCTTCGAAGTTCCACTTAGATTATTTACAGTACTGTAAACTGAAAACTTGGGGCTCAAGTTTGCAAAACATAACATAGGATCCCAAAATCATGAGAATTTATCCCCCAATCATGGGGTTGGGAGATGGCATAAAAATTGGTAACCTCCCACCAAAATCGGGAAACTTAACATTTCTGGGATGGACATAGTGGTGCCATGTGACACACCTACCCTTTGTCCTTTACCCTTTTGTGAAGTTCCAAAGAAAACCACCCAGTTTTTATAAAATTATGCTCAATACAAAATGTTTCTAAGATGAGAGTTTTCAAAATCATGTGACCTTGAACTTTGTCACTTGGACTTGAGAGAGCCACACAATACACCACCCTTTTGTCCTCTACCCCTGTGTGAAATTTCATGAAAATCCACCCAGCCATTATAGAGTTATGACAGACACAATTTTCGGGATGGACTGACAAAATACTTCTCAAAGATTTGAGTTTTTATGAGTTTTTATAATCACGTGACCTTGACAGTTGTTGTTCGTCTCTAGGGTTCCACTCTACATTTTTGCACTATTACACAGAGGGTGGAAATTCTAAACAACAGGCATATGCTGAAACTAATGCCATATAAATTGGAGATACATTTTTATTATCAGATATATGATTACATTAGGCTATTTGTTAGACAAGAGAATTTGAAGTTTTGGTCCTAAAATTGGAGTCTGATGCATAGAGGTAAATTACCAGATGAATTATGGTAAACAGTGGCTTCGAAAAATCAGCTATTTTTTAAAATGTCATTTTTACACTGGTTGGTTACCAGACAAGGAACTAAAAAATGAGACAGAAACATGGAATTTTTTTTTCACATTTTAGAAATTAAAATTTTTTAGTAAATTTTGTTTCTTAACATACCTACCACAATTGTTTACAATTGGCTGTAACATAAGTGCAAGCCCTACTTCGGAACTAACTCAAGCTTTTAGAATCTTTTCCAAACGAGTTGGAAAAGTACTAGAGTGCAAAAGCACGAAAAAGATCGAAAAAAGGGTCGAGCGAGACCAGCGCTCGAAATTACAGGTACTCTCTCTGCACACCTCTTGCGTTTACCGAGCGCATGCGCAACAACCGTGACGTCAATTACGTATTTCCGCCAACGAGAAGTTTGTGATTTAGCGGGGAGGCATCGATATCAAAGATATCCCCAAGGAGGGTGGGCCTCCGGTAAACAATTGTGGTAGGTATGTTAAGAAACAAAATTTACTAAAAAATTTTAATTTCTTTTCAACCTACTCACAATTGTTTACAATTGGCTGAATAAACAATAGGAGGAGGTGAATCACATAACCAATACCAACAAGAGTAGCAGAACGAAAGCAAGGATGGCAGAGAACAAAAACTAAAACCTGTAATGAAGAAAGAGAGAAGGCACCTGAAAAGAACAAGGCTGAGAGAAGCGCAACCTCGACAAAAACAATTTAACGAGGGTGCACCACAGCCTGAGCAGCCACGAGAGGGCCTAAAGAATAAAGGTCCTCAGATTGCTGCTGAAGGTGGCGGAGATAAAAGGAGGAGAAGGTAGAAGCATTCCTCCAGTAAGCCGCATTCATAACATCACGGAGCGAAACAGAATTGGAGAACGCCCAGGATGTAGAAATGGCACGAATCTCGTGAGCATTAAGCCGGTTCGAAACAAGATCCGATGCAGACAAGCGAGAATAAGCCAGCTTGATTGCAAGACAGATCCACCTGGAAATAGAATGGGAAGAGATAGACTGCCGCTTAGGAATGAGAGACAGAAAAAATCTCTTCCGATCCCTCCTAATGAACTGAGTGCGAGTAATGTAAGTCTTGACCGCACGAACAGGACAAAGAAGAGGCCTCCGTCCATCTACAGCAGGGAGAGCCCGAATGCAGATGGGAGGAGGTACCGAATCGGGGAGTTGATTCTTAGCCAGAAAAGAGCAATCAGTAGTGAATGTGACACTGTTAGCCTCATTTCGGAAGAAGGCAGAATCAACAGATAGCGCATGAAGCTCACTGACTCGACGAGCAGAAGCAAACGCTAGAAGAAAAGCCGTCTTATAGGTGAGAAAACGCATGTCGGTCTCAGATAAAGGCTCGAAAGGCGCCCCCTCCAAACAGTGCAACACCCATGCCAAGTTCCACTTGGGTGTAAGACGCAAAACTCGAGGCCTCTTCAAAGAAAAGTGCCGAATAAGTTTGGAGAGGAAAAGATTACGACCGATACACCGCTTTCCCACATAAGAGAAAGTATCAGACAGCATAGACCAATAGCCCTTAATCGTAATAGGCTGGAGGCCCTTGGAGTCAAAAAGAAAAACCAGAAAATCCGCAATTTGAGCGATAGACGGATCACGGTAATTCACATTGTGATCTGAACACCAGCGGCAGAAAACCTTCCACTTGGCGGCATAAGTCATTCCAGTGGAAGGTCGCCGCGATGCAGAAATGCACTCCACTGATCGTCTCGAAAAACCTCTACGTCGGAGACTGGACCTGATAAAAGACAGGCGTGAAGGGACAGGCTCGCCAGGTTGTTGTGATACTTCCTGGGACGACCCTGTGAAAGAAGATCGCGACGTAGAGGTAGACGAATCGGTCGATCGGCCAATAGAGGCCGCAGCAGATTGATCCACACCCTCTGTGGAGACAGGGGTGTGATCAGAATGATCCTGCAACTGCAAGCACGAATCTTCGCTAAAACTTGAGGAAGAATCGGTGCAGGAGGAAAGGCATAGCCGACCCAGCCTGTCCAGTCCAGAGACAGAGCGTCTACTGCAAATGCCAGAGGATCTGGACAAGGGGAGACAAAAGTCTCTACCTGATGATTCCAGCGAGTAGCGAAAAGGTCGACCTGAGGACGACCCCACTGCTCGCAAATCGCCTGAAACACCGACCGATGTAGCATCCATTCGGTTGGAAGGACACTGTCGCGTCGGGACAGGGAGTCTGCTAGGACGTTGAGATGCCCGGGAATGTGTCGAATGGACACCCGAGCGTTCACATCCCGTGCCAACAGAAGAAGATCCCGAGACAGCCGATACATAGGAATCGAATGAGTGCCTCCCTGATTCCGTATGTAGGCCACTACTGTCGAATTGTCCGAAAGAAGTAGGACAACATGGTCCGACAGATGAGGGATCCAAAGCCGAAAACTCAACAGAAGAGCAAGGAGCTCCTTCTGGTTGATATGAAGGCCCACCTGCTCGCTGTCCCACTCTCCGTGAGTAGACAGACCGAGAGGGTCCAACGTTGCACCCCAGCCCCGATCGCTGGCATCCGCAGTAAGGATGCGATCGGCCAAAGGAAGATCCAACGGAACACCCTGTGTCAGCCAGGGAATATTTGCCCAAGGGCGGAGGTGACAAAGCAGAGACCGAGGAATAGTGAGTTCCAGGTCCAGCGGATCTACATTCGGACGCCAATGATCCAACAGGAAGTGTTGGAGAGGTCGGACAAACAAGCGACCGAGCGGAATGAGATCGGTCACCGAACCGCAAAGGCCCAGCATCCGAAGGAAAGTCCTGGCCGAGACCGAGGAAGATTGAAGCAGGTCCCGAGTCAAGGCGGAAAGAATCGTCGCCCGAGCCTGGGGAACCGACACTACATTGTGAAGAGTGTCGAAATCCATCCCCAAATGACGGAATCGCTGAGAAGGAAGAAGATCCGACTTCTCGCGATTGACTCTGAAACCCAGCGACGCTAGCAGGCAAAGAAACTGCCGGACATCGAACTCCAGAACAGCAGCATCGTGGTGCCGTTGGAGGATGTCGTCTAGGTAGGCGGATGAAGTCACCGCCGACTGAGTGCGATGGAAAGCAAGCACATGTGACATCAGTCGGGTGAAGGCCCAAGGAGCCAGGTTCAAACCGAACGGGAGAGCTCTGAATTGAAAAACTCGATCCCGAAACGAGAACCGAAGGTATTTCCGTGACGCCAGATGAATGGGTACATGGAAGTAGGCATCCTTCAGGTCGATACTGGCCGCAAAATCGCCCTGATGAACTGAACGTCGAACCGACCGGAAAGTCTCCATACTGAAACGAGGAGCAATTATGTACTCGTTCAGGGTACTCAGATCGATGACAGGACGAAATTGGCCGTTTTTCCTCGGCACCAAGAAAAGTCTCGAGTAAAACCCCGGTGAAAGGGTGTTCCTGACCACCTCGATCGCCCCTTTGGTGAGGAGATTGTCGATCTCCTGCACCAGAAGGTTCCGACGCAGAGAATCTGAAGGGACCTGAGTCGGAAGGGGCACCCGAGATAAACTGGGGTGCCGATGGAAGGACAGTCGCAGACCGGAATGAATGACGTCGAGGACCCAAGAGTCCGACGTTATCTCTGTCCAACGGTCGTAAAACAGCGACAGCCTTCCTCCGACTGGAGGCGAATCGAGGTGAGAACCTTCACTTGCGGCCTCGACGAGGCCCCCGAGAGGAGAAACCACCTCGGGAAGTGACAGAGTCCTGAGACTTTCCAGCCTGAGGCTGCCAGCGGGCCTGGCCACGTCGGCGCTTCTTATGAGCAGAAGGAGCAGACGGAGCCGAAGGCGTAGCCGACGTCGCCGACGAGGCAGACGCAGCAGCACGCTTGGCGGGCCTGGAACGACCCCCACCCGCAGCAGCAGGTGGGTCAAGCTGTCTCAGCAAAAGCTGGTCCTTCGAATGACGAAGAACTTCGCCACGAACAGCTTCCACGGAACCATGGAACAACTGAGGTCCTACCAAAGAGGCAGACCTCAGAACAGCACGTTGCTCAGAAGGAAGGGATGGTAAAGAATCCAAAACCGCATCCCGGCGTGCCAGCTCCAAATTGGCCGTGTTACAGGCGTGAGCGTGAGTCAAGTTCATAAGAGCCTGTGACAAAACGCGAAAAGGCGCCTGAGCGTCATCAAACTCCCCTGGTGGAAAATATTCAGCCAGAGCAGCGACGACATGGTCCGCAAGAGATAACATACCCAGCATCTCTCGGGACAGGCCCACCATAGACTCAACTACCGACATCGGGAGAACTGCCGACTTAGGCTTAGTCAACCCGAGGGAAGAAGAATCCTCATCCACAGTAGTCATCCCTTGGAAGACTGGTGGAGAGACGGAATCGTAAACACGAAACCGCGATGGAGGCAGGAAGGCATCAGCTCTAGAAAAGAAGGAACCCTTGAGGGCCTTAGAACGCATTTTGGCGTCTAAGCCCTGGAAGGACTCAACCACCTGAGCCGATTGCAGAGGACGCAAAGCCCCGGAGCTAGAAGGCTCAACAGGGTTACGGCGCTCCACAGTGGACCGCGGCCGGACGGTCACAGAAGGCTGGTCGGAAGGTAGAACGTCCGGCAATAAGCCAAAGACGAAATCCAAAGCCTGCCCCAAGACTGACGAGGGGGGACCATCACCTTCAAGATACTCGTCATCCTCCGTAGCAGAGGAGACGTAGCCCAACTCGGGCTGACCAGCAGAAACCTCCTGTGAATACTGAGCAGTATCCAAGGGGCCAGGCGAGACATCTCGGCGACCGACCAAAGGAGGTTGTGCCTCAGGAGGCACAGGGAGGCCAACTTGAGGGTTGCCAGAAAGCAACCGGGTGAGCGCCAAAACGGCCTGGCGCAGGTCACCCTGAGAATCCGTCGCAGCAGAATCGCCCGACGGAGTGTCCTCCCAATGGACCCTTCTGGTAGAAGAACCCAAATCCTCAGAAGAGACCGACGGCGAACGTCGATCGGCAGACAGAATAGGAGCACGGTGAGAAGACACCGGAGGATAGTCCCGATTGTGACGCCCAGGAGCCATCACTGGCCTCTGCGAAACAGAAGGCCCTGCCTGCAAATCCTCGAAAGGGACCGACGGCGCACATCGATCGGTAGCTGGACCTAGGACACGGTGAGAAGACACCGGAGGATTGTCCCAAGAATGACAGGAACCTGTCATTGACCTCTGCGCAGCAGACGGCCCCAACTGCCTATCCTCTGAGACCGACGGCAAGCATCGATCGACACCCAGACTCGGAACACAGTGAGGAATCACCGGAGGAAGGTTCCGAGAGTGACAGCTAACCGGGGCTGTCACTGACCGCTGCCGAACAGCAGGCCCTGGATGCCAACGTCCCAACACCATCCCGCTAGTCGGCACACTAGCAGGCGAAGGTGGAACAATAAACGATTCACTCGAGGGACGAGGAATCGCTGCCGAAGCGACCGGCCGGCTCAACCGACTAGGAGCAAACCTAGCCAGATGAGACGGAGCAGCCAGCAAACCCGCACAGCCTCGCCGCGAGGCTGGGGGAGGCTGAGAACACAGACACACCAGCAGATACAGCCTCGGTCCCCCGAGACTGTAGACCATCCCCAGAAGAGATGGAAGAGCCACCATCAGACAGAATAGGATCTGGAGTAGCAACCCCCTCAACAACGGTCGACGGTGTTGGAGGCAGATCGGAGAGGGTTACCGAGTTGACCTCGGAAAAGCTCTCAACGAAAACAGACGCCTCAATAGTGACATCCGAAGACAAAGAGACCGCGGTCTCCTCATCAGGTATCACAGAACAAACACCGTCAACAGTTGCAGAGGAGCTCGCCACAGAAGTCAGATCCGAATCCTGTGTGACAGAGTCACCACGTGCACCAGCAGAAATGTCTGCAACGGCACGGCTACCCTTACCCCGAGAACGAGGGGTTCTAGCTCTGGAAAGAACCACCTTGTTAACAGAAGCCCAAAATTTAGAGGACCAAACCCCACAGATACCACATGATTGGGCCTGAGTGCAATTGTTGCAAGTGACACATGTGGTATGGGAATCGTCCACATGTTTCACCTGCAAACAAGAGGTACAAGGAATAGTCTTAGGCAAGATATAAATACAACAATCAAGCTTCCCGCCGACGGAAAACAGAACGAAGGTCGTGTTCACACGTGGGGGAAAGGCAAGATAAAGTGTGAAAAGCACAGCAATAATAATACAAATTAACATTAAATGAGAGTAATAATTTGGTAGCTTGAAAAAGGATACAATCCAGTAGCACACTAAAGACGATTAATAAGTTGTTCACGAAGAATTAATATCATAAACAGCACAGTCACAAAAATTTCCGACCATGAACAATGGCGGAAAATAAAGGAATTGACGTCACGGTTGTTGCGCATGCGCTCGGTAAACGCAAGAGGTGTGCAGAGAGAGTACCTGTAATTTCGAGCGCTGGTCTCGCTCGACCCTTTTTTCGATCTTTTTCGTGCTTTTGCACTCTAGTACTTTTCCAACTCGTTTGGAAAAGATTCTAAAAGCTTGAGTTAGTTCCGAAGTAGGGCTTGCACTTATGTTACAGCCAATTGTAAACAATTGTGAGTAGGTAGAAAAGAAACATGGGGTTATATGATTTAGTGTTAGGTGAGAGGGGATAATGGGAAAATTATGCTTTTGAGGCTGCTGGGTGGCTGAAAATGACTTGTATCAGCATTTTTTCATGCTATTTTGCAGGTTGAAGTCTTGCCTTTGACAATAAATTATTTCACCCACATTCAGATTATTTATTTCTACTTAGTCAGATAGTGTTATATGTTTTTAGTGGATTTGGAAAATGTAATACATGTTATGGGTTAGATAACTAAGTTACAGAATATTTGCATTTGAAGAGAGTGTATGGCATGTCATTTTAGGAAATGCCTGGAAAACTGTGGAGCGGAACCTGAGGCAGCTACATGCCACACCCTTCCTCTTATCCTTTACCCTTGTGTGAAATTACATGGAAATCCACACAACAATCATGGTTCTATTGAAAAGTGCTGAAAGCCACTATAGTGGTTTTACACTGTATGCATAAGCTTGATGTTCGCTTAGCAGTAGAAAAAATGTTTATATAAAAAAGTTCCACTTATTCATGAACAGAATTTTGCTAAACCAAGGCTCCCTTTGCTGTTATCAATAGAATCTTTGAAAAAAAAATCCAGTTACAAATCACCTTTGAAAAATAATTCAGCAGTCTACCAGTGAAGAATTTACAGTACAGCCAGTGTGGATAATCACTTTTTCACATGTCCACATTGGATGTGAAAAATTGTTGGCAAATCTAATGGAATTTGCCCATGGTAATTAACCATGGGCAGAGAACAAGTACCATGTTTCAGCTGCTCACAGCATTAATGAACATTACAGGGATTTACATTTTTGGGATTAAAACTATTCCGGTCAGCTGTCAATCATTTCCATCAAGGGGAATTTATGATTTGGTAACATTTTTTTGCTTTTTTTAATTTTTGCTATCATTTGTAGATATGTTTTTTGTTGTAAAAATAAATCAAAAACAATGTAGGAATAACCCAACATGGCAATCTTGAACTAGAGTGATGTCACACATAGAGCCCGACTATACCAGCAATGATAATGCTTAAACACAAAATAGTCTGTGCTATTTTTTGTTAACCACTTACCTAACGAATCTGCCATATCTGCACTTGTGATATACAAATTTTATTTTTTTCATTTTTCAACACCAAAACATACCTCATGACCTATTAATGGAACAAGCTAGCTTGATGAGCTTGTTCTAGTAAGAACTAATAAGCAATGGTTAGAAATAAAAAATAAAAAATCTGATGTTTCAGAAAGATAATTTATACTGTTGGCTTCAACTCGTGTTAGAAAAAGGGTTAATGATGCAGTACATAAAACATTCTCTTTCTAAAATCTTCTATAATAATACTACCGAAAAATAATTTTGGTAAAAAGTGACAAGAAAAATGTTCATCATTTTTTCATCTTTCTGAAAATATAAAATTATGTGTTTCTGAAAATGTCCACAAAATTTGTAAGATCATCAGCTGCGTAGCTCTCTTGATTAAGAAATATAACTGCAGTCAATATAAGTTGGAATTTTTAACTTAAAATTTATGGTTTATATATTAAATGACTATATTTCAAATTTGAAGTGCAGCCATGTTTTCTTGTTGAAAATAAGTAATACCAAATTTAAAGAGAATTGTATAATCAGAAGTGGATTTATCTTCTGGATAACATGGGAGGAGGGAGGAGTGGATTGATTCCACCCATCTCCTCCAAAGTTTGGAGACAACATCAAAGTCCCTAACTCTCATTTCTTTCCCATCTGTATTGCTTTTTGTAAAACAACAGAAGTATGTTTCAGAAGGCATTTTTATTTCAAACTGTGAAACTCAGGTAATAAAAAAAAAAGCTGCACACAAGTGAAAGAAATCATGCCTGTAAATGGAATTATAAAAGTTGTAATGATCATGCAAGAACAAGAGGCCTGCAACACCAAGCACTCCAATCCCCCCCCCCCCCCCCCCCCCCAAATAGGTGTTTTTTTTCCCCCACATAAAATCACTCTAAATCTGGCCAAATTCATATTTTTTTTTAAGCCTGACTGAACAGGAGGGAGTGTGTGTGTGTGTGTGTGTGTGGGGGGGGGGGGGGGGGGGGGGGGGGAGGGGGTGCATAAGAGACAATTTTTTTCCTACATGCTCACTAAATCCTTCAAGATGCATTTTTATGCAAAGAAAAAAAAATGACTAATTGACATGGGGGAGGGGGGGAGGAGGGGGAAGGAGGTGAAGAGGAGGTCATGGAAGTCAAAAATTACACATGTACGTACTCTAAATTGACACCAAGGGTGGGGGGGATGGGGGTATGCACTCTAAATCCTTAAAAATGCATTTTGGACCCCAAAAAAACATTGCCTAACTGCCACAGGGTGAAGGGGGGGGGGGGTGGTTGTGGTGTTTGTGTTACTTGATCCATTCTTTCTGCATGTAGTCACTGCAAATCCTTCAAAATGTATTTTGGAGCAAAGAAAAAAATGCCTAATTGGCACCGGGGGGGGGGGGGGGGGGGGGGGGTGTAGTATTTAAATTTTTTCTGTATGTTGTCATGTAGTCACTCTCAATCCTTCAAAATGCATTTTGGAGCAAAGAAAAAAAATTGCCTAATTGGGCAAGGAAAAAGATTTACAGATGTTTTTTATAACAAAGGGCAATAACTCCCATAATTTTCAATAATCTTTTATAGTAGTCAATTTTGTTTGTTTGCATGTAATAACTCCATATCCTTCAAAATGCATCTTTGGAATAATTTCCTAAATGACCAGGGAGGGGGGAGGGGGGAACCCATATTCAAACTTGGGATGTATTACTAGCTGGAAAATACACATATCAACTTTGGTTGAAATCAAATAATCCAAACTGGAGTTATCGGTCGGAATCCAATTGTTTACGGACAGACGAACCATTTATGTAATATGTCCGTTTTTACAAATGGGCATATAACAAGGACGCCAACGCCCTATAGCTCACCAACATTCCTCTTTGATTGTAACTTTGGCAAACACAGGAACTGTATCAAACAGACTCATAACATGTGACAAAGCTGACCTAAACACAACTTCTTAAAAGTAAAACACAGAAACTGACATAAACACTAAGTTAAACATGAAATTCTGAGCTAAACAGAAAAGTAAATGCAACTAAAAATGTCAAGAAAAATGTTTAAAATGCAGGGTATGAGGGGTTAATCATGGAACAATGATACTGAGGAACATGTATGATGAATATATGTGCCATGGAAAGAGAAGACGCACAACAGCTGACCTAAACACCAAGTTGAACATGAAATTCCGAGCTAAACAGAAAACTAAACGCAACTAAAAATCTCAAGAAAAATGTTTAAAATGCAGGGTATGAGGGGTTAATCATGGAACAATGATACTGAGGAACACATATATTGAATATAAGTGCCATGCGAAGAGAAGGAGCACAGCAGCTGACCTAAACACTTAGTTAAACATGAAATTCTGAGCTAAACAGAAAACTAAATTCAACTAAAAATGTCAAGAAAAATGTTTTAAATGTAGAATATGAGGGGTTAATCATGGAACAATGATACTGAGGAACATGTATGATGAATATAAGTGCCATGGGAAGAGAAGGAGCACAGCAGCTGACCTAAACACTAAGTTAAACATGAAATTCCGAGCTAAACAGAAAACTAAACGCAACTAAAAATGTCAAGAAAAATGTTTAAAATGCAGGGTATGAGGGGTTAAAACATGGTAGAATGATAATAATCATCATATAGCAGCATTATAAAGGCCATGATATGGAAATAGGGTGAGTAAGTGACCTAAATAGAAGCTTTAACAATATTGGACACGTACACTGACACCGACCGATCGAGCCATACCATAAGCTCACACAACTAAATTTGGTGAGCTAAAAATGGAAGAGATAAGCTGAACCCCTCTCATGCAAATATATATACCCATCACACTTCACATAACTTTTCAACATTTTTAGAGTTAAACAGTGAAATACAAAAATACTAAGAAAGAGAATGCTGTTAATTTGAACAAAAGGAAGCCAGGAAAATAAAAAAATTTAAAGTAATTTATATATTTTTTATATTTACCAATGGCCCAGACTTAGCTGATGCTAACTCCAAAATATCCAGGGCCAAACACAAATTTTGCCTCCCAAATCCCAAAAATTTGCATCCAAAACAAAAAAATAAATGTCCTATATGGTCCTCCATACTTTTGACCACTGCATATGTGCAGTGTCCAGGAAGTACCAAAATTGGCGCCAAGCCTCATTCTTCCAAACAGTGCCAGCTAAATGTTAGATAGTCAGCAGGGAGGTATGATGAGTTCCCAACTCATGGGAGGGCCATCCCCATCTAGGCCATTGGTAAGTATAAAAAATATATAAATTACCTTAAATTTTTTTATATTTTTATACTGTAAACCAAAGGCCCAGACTTAGAGGAACTGTAAAAAGGCTGGAGGGCCTAGGACATAAAGGAAAATCCAATAACTCAATTACTTATAAAAGAATATCTCCTCAAGGAGAAAAGGAGAGAAAGGATTGATATATGTCTTTCTCATTTACTTGAAATAAGAAAAACACAACACCAACAATATAACTGAGCATTATAGCATATATAATTCTCTATTTACAGCCAGTATTACCCATTATACTAATTTAATAAAGGGAAGCCAATAAAGATAGTCTAGAGAATGAGACTCTTTATATGCATTTAAAAGTGTCTGAGGATTGTATATTAACGCCAGGATGGCACGTGACATATACAAATGCTTCACAGTGAGCTACACTTTAAAAATATTGCATAAATGAGATATATATTTGCTTTACACACACTTTAAAACCATCCCAGCACCGACTCGGAATTAATGACACAGGAGGAGATATTCCCTTGCTTTTCACTATAAAGCCGGTGATATAAGGGAAAACCGTCCCCCCCCCACCTTCCCTTGCTCTGGGTCAAATCACGACAGATCGAAGAGGGCAGCAGGACAGAGTCACTGCTGGAACAGAAAAAACCTACATAACTATAGCTGTAATCATTTAGTGGACGACATTCTGAGCAGCAGATAACGGACCTAAACATCTAAGGTTGCCTGAAATAGACTCTATATTTCTAAGGTAAAACTTGGTACCAGTAAATGTAGAAGGCTGTGTCCAGTACGCAGCTTTCATGAGATCAGTAATGGCTATACTGTTAGAATAGGCCCAAGAAGTGGACAGCGCTCTAACTTCATGCGCTTAAATTTTATTAACAGAACGCTGATCTGAAGATAGATTTTCATAGGCAATATGTATTGCCATCTGAATCCATTTAGAAATAGACTGAAAAGAGATATCTTTTCTGTTAGGAATTAATGATAAAAAGAAGCATTTCCTTCCTTTTCTAATAAACTCTGATTGGCGTTTATATATGCGCATAGCCCTGACAAGACACAGCAAAGGTCTACGGTTGTCCATAGACAGCAGAGCCTTTATGATAATAGGCTCAGGCTGTAAATTAGGAACTTGATTCTTAGCCAAAAATCCCACCTGTGCAGTTAACGGTATTTCCAACACTATGGTAATGCGATTCGTCAACAGATAACGCATGGAATTCACTAACTCTTCTAGCGGAAGCAAAGGCTAAGAGAAATGCTGTTTTATAGGTTAAGAATTTGAGCTCTACAATGTCTAACGGCTCAAACGGAGCTTCTTTGAGCTTCAACAGAACCCAAGCTAAATTCCAATTCGGAATTAATCTGAGAGTTCTAGGTCTATTTTTCGAGAAATTTCTAACTAGTTTGGATAAAGAAGCATTAGATCTAATATCCAAGTATCATGATGTACATAAGTGTCTGATAACATAGACCTATAGCCCTTAATAGTGACGGGCTGCAGTTTGAGGACGTCAAACAAGTAGACCAGAAAATTGGCAATATCCGGTATGGACGGATCATAAACGTCTATCGACTGATCCTTACACCAACACTAGAAAACCTTTCACTTTGCTGCATAATTCAGCAAAGAGGAGGTCCTCCTACAGTTAGAAATTGCATCCACTGCTCGTCCTGTAAAACACTTGCCGTGCAAGAAGGACCGCACAATGGAAATACGTGAAGGTTGAGACCTTGAGGGTTGTGATGCAGTGTGCGTGACTTCCCCTGATAAAGAAGGTCCTCCTGTAGAGGAAGCTTCCGGGGAATGTCCCATAACAGACACCTGAGAAGATTGATCCATGGTTTCTGTGATGACAGAGATGCTACTAACAGAATCTTGCAATGAAATTGCTTGATCTTTAACAAGATCTGTTGATTTAACGGAGTTGGAGGATACACGTATCCTATCATTCCGTCCCATGGAATTGAGAGAGCATCTACTGCATACGCTCCAGGATCTGGGCATGACGACATGTAAGTCTGCAACTGATTGTTGAGGTGTCTCGCAAATAAATCTATCATAGGTTGATCCCACTGGTAGCAAATCTGTCTGAACACTCGCTTGTTGAGAGTCCATTCTGAAGGCAACAGGCAACCTTTCCGAGAGAGCGAGTCTGCTAGTACGTGCAGACGACCCAGTATATGACGGATCGATAGATGAACTTGATGTTCCAAGACAAATAGAAGGATTCCTTCTGTTAGTTCGTATAACAGAATCAAATACATGCCTCCCTGGTTCCTTATATACGCTACAACTGTCGAGTTGTCCGACAATATTTGAACATGAGCGTTCCCTATAATGTGAATCCATTGTTATAGCGCTAGCCATATTGATATCATTTCTTTGATGATTATGTGCTTTCCTAGGAACACTGGGTCCCAAAGACCCTGGAACTTTGAGTCTGTCGGATTCAGGGTCGTGCCCCAACCTGTTTGACTCACATCCGTCATAATCGTGAAAGCCGGATCCGCCAGCTGCAGCAGAATTCCCTGAGTTAACCACTGCATATCTGCCCAAATCTGAACTTTTTGTTTTACTTGGTCCATTAAAACAATATTGGTCTCGAGCGAATGCGTCTTCACACTCCAGTTCTGAGTAAAGAATATCTGGAGAGGGCGTGTGCGTAAGCGACCCATCAGAATGAGATCCACGGCCGCTCCGCACAACCTCATCAGTTGCATAAATTCCCTCGCTGTTAATGTGTCTGAGTGTAGACAAAAGCAAGCATAACAACTGATTAATTTCGCTCTGGGTAACTGCAGAAGGACCAGATTGTTGTGATTCTCGAAGCTCATCCCCAAGTGAATTAACGAATTGGATGGAGCTAGATCCGACTTCTCATTTACGATGAAACTGAGACGTCGGAGTAATAATAGCATACTCTGAACATCGTTCTGAAGAGTAATTTTGTTGCTGTACCTCTGAAGAATGTCGTCCAAGTAAGCCGACGTTACCGCAGACGAATGAGCTCGGAAATAAGACATTACCGAGTTCATTATTCGAGTGAAAGCCCAGGGTGCTAGATTCAGGCCGAAGCACATTGCTGGGAACTGATATACTGTCCCTTGAACGGTGAACCGTAGGTACTTTCTGAATGCCAGATATACCATGATATGAAAGTACGCAACTTGTAGATCTATGCTTGCTGCATAGTCGTTCATGCGTATGCTTGCCCTTACTGACCAAATGGTCTCCATATAGAACTTTGAAGCTACGATAAGCTAGTCTATTACTGGTTGGAATGAGGCATCTGGCTTCGGTACGAGAGACAAGTGACTGTAGAAACCTTGTGACTCTTGGTTCTCTCTGACCTCTATTGCATTCTTTTCCAAGAGAGACTTTACCTCCAAAAGGAGAGACTATCTTTTTGCAGGATTTGGCGGAAGTTGTGTCCAATGCGGAATTCGTGTTAGCGGTGGTTTTGCTCGGAACGATAGCCTTAGGCCGTCTGAGATGACACTTCTCACCCACAGATCTTCCGTTATAGTTATCCAGTTTCTCTTGAATCTTGATAACCTTCAGCTTGCCTCGGCCAGACCCACGCCCCCGACCTGAGTTGCTAAATTGACGATTTTGGGAGTAATTATAAGAGGATCTTTTATATCCTCGCGAGAAGTTTCCTCTGGACGATTTTTGTCCCTAACCTCCTGCCTTACTCTTCTCATCTGTTGCGGGTTTATTTGATGCCGACTTCAGATTCTGAGTATTAGACGCTTTCTTTGTAGCTTGGTCATGGACCAAAGAAAGCTTGCCGCCAAATATATCATTTTCCGATACCGGAGTGACTCTAAAAGAGTTTTTCACCCTGTCATCTATCAAAGATGATGAGGCAAGGGCTCCATCACGTCTAACTAACTCCAAATTAGTCACTGTAAGGGCAGAGTTATACGTGGTAAACATCATAGCCCTGGAAAGAACTCGTAAAGAGGTACAAATGTCCTCAAATTCATTCCCATTGAGACGTTGCGCCATAGCTCTCGTAAGGTGATCTGCGTAAGACATAGCGTCTAAATTTGCTCTGTTAGAAAAAAATTGCCGTCTCAATTGTGTCCGAGCAAATTGTGAATGACGAAGGTAAGGACATGTCTAGGTCCTCAGCCTGCTCATCCAAACGCAGAGGAACTCTCTGAACACCTTCCCCTACCGTTTTAAATGGATGGGGTCCAATAAAAAGTAAACGTACAGAAGATGAAGATAAAAAACTGCCTTTTTTCTTTTCACTTGAAAGATTAAATATGGCGCCGTTAAGAAGAGCAAAAGTCTGTGACACCTAATTAGACTGCACCAGAAAGGAAAGGACATCCTCCCTTGACCAGATATAATCAGCGTCTAAGGATGCTAGCAGCTTCTTATGAGCAGTCGCAGCAGTCTGATTCTCTGGAACAAATTCTGGAAAGTATTGATGGGTAAAATCCATCACTACCATATGTTGTTCCGAAAGGGAAGGGTCATTTTTCTCCATATCCCTTTCACCATCCAACGGAATCAGATTAGATTCATGGTCATCAGCATCTGAGTGCGCAGGTAACTGGACCGACCCAGCGTCATCGGACAGCTCGTGCTCCAAGGCTGCCATAGGTTGCTCCTGAACCTGCTGGGATGGTGCGATAAGCTGCGACAACAAGTCCGTTACGGAGGCCTGTTGCTTGGCCACCGGCTGCTCCTGGGACTGTGAGTCCAAGATGGCTCTTTTCTGCAGACATCCCGACAAACGAGGCCTCGTTTCCTTGGCTACCGGATGGTGTGACTTTCTAGACGAAGAGAGGTCCTTTCTCGGTGATGCAGGCTGGATATCCGAAGTCATGTAGCCAAGGTGCGGTCGTGTGTGCTTAGTAGGTGAGGAAGAAGCCGTAATTATAGCCAACCCTGGCTGTATATTTGACAAAGCATCCCGGACTGGAGGCATGGACATAAGCTCCATTTGATGCAAGTTCCGTACTACAACATCTCGCCACAGATGTTGTTGTGAAAGAGAGGGGACCATCTCGCTCGCGGTGCTGTCAGACCTCGCCGAGCTTACTATCGAACTTGCTGGCTTCTTCCTTTCCCTTGTCGCAGGGTGAGCCTGTTTATATATTACAGTGCTCGCTCTACCCTTTTTCCTATCCTCGACCGCAATGGACACACCTGGTGTCACGGTGCCCACAGCTTCACCGGTCAAGCTACCTGGCAACAGGGATCTGAAACCACGGCGCATGGTTTATTGCCCTGTCTAAGATTTAAGAGCATTTTTGCCGCTAGCTCTGACCGACTATCTAATTGCGACGATGGATGCACACTTTCTGACGGCGTCATGAAAACATCACCATGTTCTTGTTCCTCTGATATAGAAACTGAAAAACTAGAGTGACTTTGTGGAGAGGACCGGCATTGTCCTCTCACCACTAACAATGTACCGTGACACACGTCTCCAACAATTGTCATCCTAAATGACACAAGTTGCACAGGAATTAGTGTGAGTACACTGACTACAACTGATAAAATAATCATGTGAATCTGAGGAAGACTTCCTTGAGTTACAATATGAGCAAAAAGCTTTCATTTTGAATAAAAATAAAAGTCAACAGTCCCTACTGCAGAACCAATCCATTAATTTCCCATTAAATTCCATTAAAACCCCATTAAAACCATCATTTTCCATTAAAGGTGGCCATTAATTTCCGCTTCTTTTTTTTAATGGAAACTCGTGGAGCCCATTAAAAAGTTTAAATAACTGTATTTAATGACCATGAAAAACAAGAAAACCCATCAAAAACTGTTAAAAATTAAAAAATAATCTTTGGATAGATTTTAATGAACATAAAAACCCATTACTTTCCGTAATATAGTGATTAACAGCAATTAAATGACAAAACTCTTCATCTTTTAATAGCTATTAATTGAACTGATGAATAAAACTTGTTTTTAATGGCAATGAAAATGTGAATTATTTTCTTCTCTTTAAGAAAAAAAATTAATAGCAATTAATTATCAGAATAAATATTTTATCAAATTAATGACCATTAAAAACGTATCTGAATGTTTGGATGATTTTAATAGCTTTTGTATATGTACATGTCTCATACAATTTCTATCACATATCATTATCATTTTTGGTATTTAAGGTCACTTTCAGCATATATGGCTATATCAAGACCAGAACAAGTATGAAGTAACTGTATTAAAGATTAACTAACTGTTTCTACCCATTGTCAACTTGAGAGGACTTCCACGTTCACCTTATAGGCATTGGTTATAATTACTTGACCCTGTTGTATACCAAAATGAAAAAGCACTACATGTGTACTTCAGTTCACTTCGTTCCCACAGAAAGCACACTATCAATTACACATGCAAATGTAATCATGTACCGGTAGTCACAATGCGTATGTATATATATGCATTAACTTACTAATGTCTACTTTCAAAATATAGCAGTTGAAACAATGCATATGTATACAATGTACTTTGAAAGGATGTGTTGGACATGCTAGTACATATCGAGGCTCCCATGCAGAAAGGTGCTAAATAGGTTTTTTGGCAAAAATGTTTTTTTTACACCAAAGGGTTAAGAAAATGACAAAGAATAATCTCTGATAAAAATTAACTGGATACGATAATTAAAAACATCATTTTTAATTAGTGAATAAAGGTGCCATCTTTGATATGAAAAAAATGTGTTATGCAGAAAGGGACTTTATTCCATTTTTGTTATGCAGTAAGGTGCTAACTTGGAAATGGTACCTTACTGCATTGAATTTACAGCCATCTGTTACAAAATTCCAAGGCAGTAAGGTGATATATGTCATGTGTATCACCATTCCAACAGTTCAAATATATCAAAGTGTCATACAGAATCTAGCCAACTTCACATATTGTATTTTATGACTGACCACCTGTGTATAGTAATGGCTTGATTTGAAAGAAAATGCCTCATTGATAATGACAGGTTTTTTTGCGTCAGTATGTGACCAGCTTGATGGTGACCTGTCCATCGGAGATGTTCGGGAAAAAGTTTTAAATAATCTAAATGTTCACAAAGACAAGAACTTTCTGAATGGAGATGATAGGGTTTATTCCCATTCCAATCCTGAAGAACTTCGGTTCATACGCAATTCAAGATATTGGAGTATCAGTATTAGAGATGCATTATTTTGCTCTGTGTCTTGTGTTTGAAACTCGTGTTCGTGTATACTCTGGTTTAGTAAACAATCAATCATTTGACATTGTTCCAGGCATGGTTATAATTAAAAAGTCAGTAATACTAGCCTGTTCAGCAATTAAAGGAGAGAAGCATAATGACTCGGTGATCAGCAAACAAAGTAGGCAAGAGACTACACAGTTTTTCATGCACACACCACAAAAGTGTTCACTAGATGAAACTGGTGGAGAGAGAACATGCTTCACTCCAAGAAAAACTGCTGTAAACCTCTTGGAACGGAAAACAACATTATTTCGAAAGAGCCTGGTAGCAACTCCGTAAATGTGGAAAAGGAACAAAAGAAAACAGCTGCGAAATACTGGGCAAGAATATACTAGAGAGAAAGGAAAAAAATCAGAAAATAAGGAACGTACGCCCACATAAATGTGATAATTTCAAATTTAAATGCAGTCTGAAAATTGCTGAAAATAAAAGACAACAAATATTTGATCTTTATTGGGGTTTAGGCAGTTATGAAAGACAAAGGAGTTTTATTGCAGAGCATGTAGAAGATAGGCCGACCAAAGCTGGAACTTCAAGGTAGATGGGTAAAATCAGAGTGTTCAAACAGTTCTTTTTGGACACGTTGAACTTGGGAAAGAAAACTGTGAACTATGCCCTAAAAGGATCTTTACATGACGTTTTCGTTGGTCATCATCGAAGGGGTAAACAACTGTCAGGAAATAAAATGGTACCCTTTACAATGGACTTTGTACATGAACGTATAAAATCGTTCCCGACTGTTTCATCACTTTTTACACTCGTAAAGATTCACAACGCAAATACACTGCAAATGACCTTAGCATTAAAAAAATGTACAGTCTATATAAAGAAAAAATGCGCAGAAAGGAATATACCGCCAGTAAGTTCAAGCTTGTACAGGAAGATCTGTGAGAATTACAATATATCTTTTTTCAAACCAAAAAATGACCAGTGTTCTCTGTGCATGTTACATTAAGAGAAAATGGAAACAGACTGTGTGACAGATGATGATGAGATACTATGAAATAATTTTCAAAAAAATCAAAGGAAGAAGATAAATGCTGTGCTCAAAATGACAATTCATTTATTGCATGCACCTTCGATTTAGAAAAAAGTTTTACCAACTCCATGCACCATGGTTGGAGAACTTGATTACAAAAGAAAACTGTGTGTCTACAATTTTATCATTTTATAATTTAGGGAGTAAACAGGGAATACATGTATGCTACTTATGGGATAAAACTCACGGGAAGAGATGTTCATGTGAAATAGGGACCTGTTCACTCATGCACATATACTACTCAGATACATGTGGCGGTCAGAATCGGAATAAGTTTGTAGCTAGCAACCTTCTTTATGCTGTAACAACACCAATCGTAAAACCCTGAGTCATAAATTTTTTGAAAGAGGCCATTCGGAAATGGAAGATGACTATTCATGCAGCTATTGAAACAAAGAAAAAAAGTATGAAAGTTGATGTTCCATCTTAGTGGGACATAGATATTCGAATGGAGAGAACTAAGAACCCATCTATTGTTATACCAATCAGGTATGATGATGTGATGGATCTAAAAGCTTTACAAAAAGAGTTGTGTAATAACTTGAAAGTGGATAAAGCTGGCAGCAGCGTTAACTGGTTTAAGATCAAATTGATACAACTAAGAAAACATACACCAGGAAGCATTTTCATCAATTATGGGTACAACCCAGATAGTTTTCGGGAAATATATGCGAAGCTTCTCAGTTCTAAAGATCGCCCTGCACAAGTCTCTTTACAGGGTCTTTATGAAGAAAAAATGACAATTTCAGAAGCAACGAAGAAAGACTTGGTTTCCCTTTGTGAAAGTGGGCTAATACATAAAGACCACCATGGTTTTTACGAAGCTTTACCAAAAAAAAAAGGAATAAAGAATTACTTTTCAGAACCCAATGAGGATGAAGAAAAGCTTGACACAGATAGTGATTAATTGAAATAGCATATTTTATAAACTCATGTGAATTGTTAGCAGGCGAAGTGTGCAAACTATTCTTCACATTGTTCTTGTAAATTGGATTTAACTTTTTATTCTCTGGACGAAGGATGAGTTCTGGAAATCTGGATTATAAAGCATTCGATATGTATTGGAATATTACAACTGTTGTCTTTAACTGTCTGGTCCAATCAAACAAAAAGGGTTAATAGAACATTCCCCTGTACAAAGAGGGACAATTGTCTTGAATTCGAGGACTTTTTTGCATTACATACACAGAAATAGAAGAGAAATTATCAGATGTCACCTTACTGCACAGAAATATTATCAATATTTGTTTATGCAGAAAGGTGCCATCTTTTAAACTGCTAATTAATTGCCACTTATAATTAATTGTGTGTTTCAGAAAATTCACCTGGAAGAACTATTATCCTACTTAACTATAATGTGTAAAAGTTTAGGCTGTATGTAAAAAGTATGATTTTTTTATTTTCATTTAAACATTGTTTTTGCTGTTTTCTCAAAAAGTTGCAAAATGGAGATAGCACCTTTCTGCATGGGAGCCTCGATATACATGTGTACAACTAATCATGACATGATCACCATCTGTTTTGAAACACCAATGTATCAAGATTTGGGAGGATGGGGGGGGGGGGGGGGGCGTGACAGTCGTGCAGGTTCGGTAAGAAACAACGGCCTGATCTTGTGTCACTGATAAATTCATTATTGTGTTTCACTGGGATGCATTTGACACAATGGCTCATTCACAGGTAGGGCCTATTGTACTCTTGGGTAATGAATCATCAGTCGAATAAGGGTGCGAATTATCTACATTTGACTCGTGTTGAAGCCCAGGGGGTGCTTGCAGTGGATAAATTGCAAAGTGTCGTGGGGGGGGGGGGGGGCTGATGAGTAATAGTGTAATAGTGCTTGCAAGTCGCGTCGGAAATTGACAATTGGCCTATAAAAAGACAAGTAAGTATCCACTGGGTATGTTACGTTTCTTTGGAAACCATCCACCAATTTTATAGAATTTGCTTTAAAAATTCTCATAATTATCTTGTACATACGTTTCATTTTCAGATTTCGGATTTTAATCCTCAATTTCATGAACAAAACAAACAGAAAACCATGCGGTGTTCTTTTCATTTTTTTTGTACAGGTTACTCTCGAAGCCAGAAATGGACGTAAGTATGTCAATCAACACTGCAAACCACCCCCTTGAAAACAGACAAACATAGTCTGTTTAAAAATAGCTGTTTTTTTTTTTTTAAATATGTAAATTTATTACGAATAAAACAAAATATAGCTTCACACAAAATCAATAAAAAAAATCATAATATGAAGACCAGAAAAAATTTACACAGCAGAATATGAATAACAAAATAGTTGCCTCCCTTGTCTTATTTTACACTGAAAGTCATAACTTCACATGTTGCAGGGCATGATGAAATGATAAATGAGCATGTTTTATTGAACCAATAAGTCATAAAAAATGATATTCCTGGTTATATTACTATATAATTCTCAAATACCAGAGTTGTAATTATTTTTTATTTTTAATTACCACTTTCTCATTAATTTCTGAACACCCATTTTCACAGTGAGTTGTGCACGCTCAAAAGTGGCAGTGTTCTTTCACAATGAGTTGTGCACCGCTCGAAAGTGGCAGTGTTCAATCAGTATCTTTCTGATGATGTTCAACCACTGTGAAAACTATATGTTGTGGGCGTGTTTCAGGCAACTATTGACAGCAGCGTGCACACTCATTTGAAACAAGCTCCAAGAACGAGGTCGACAAAAAAATAAACAGGTCAATTTTGCTTGGGATATATAATTCTTTAATAAAGGCTTATTACAGTGAACACAGACATAATGACGAATTTAACAACACAAAAACCTCAACTCCAAAAAATATACATAATACAGTATTACAGTTCTATTTGGTAAGTACAGTGTTGCAACAAGTCACCTGTTTTTCAATTTGTTGCCTGTAAATTTGACATCTTGTCTCAAACAACTTTCGTCCAATTTGAAACTTGGGGGGTGGGCTTTGACTCGAGTAGGGCACCCTGGTTCACAAATCTGAAAAAGCAGGGGTGGGCTTAATCACGAATATGGGCTTTGACACGGACCAGTACGGTAATTGTGGGTATGATTTGACAGTATTCCGAGTTTACATGTACGCTTGCCTTGGGTACGTCTGTCTCAACTCAACACAACCCAAGCGGCGAAAACCGTTTAGGTGCACGATTGCCAAAAATGCACTTAGTCATCGGCACGTTTAAAACTGACGGATTTTGAGAAACAGAAAGAAATAATCCAATATGGACAAACTGAGCAGCCAGGCTGTTGAAACCATGAATGGTTTGTTTTCCGATGCATGTCGAAATTTTGAAAGAACTTGTCTAATTTAAGTGAGCACGAAGTTAAAAAACGCTACAGAAATGACGAAAGTGTTGCATGCATTTCGTACCAGTGCTGAATATTTTTTTTCTCGAAAATTGGGAATTTGTTGGGATATCAATAGGAATCAGGTGAAAATGGCATCAACCGGTTGAAAATGAACCTACTAACTGTCAGACACAACACTCAAATAGGTTTTTGTTACTTTAAGTACTGGGACATTTCGGCCTGGGACGTTTCGGCCTCCATATAAGAGGAGCCGGGGGTGTCGGGTAGGGTCAGTAATATAATTTTTGGGGTTGGTACGACCTCTAGGTCCAACGCTCTCGATCTCTGTCCTGTACTCTGAAGTGCCAAATAATAGTGATGGCTGAATAATAGTGATGGCAGGGGTTTTTCTAGGTGTAATGGGACCTACTAATTACAGACTCAAACCGTCCAAAAGTGCTAATTACCGACCAAAAGTCAATAAGTACCGACCAAAAACAGAAATGAGCACAAAATATAAGATTTTTTTAGAATCTTGGAGGTTTTAATCAGTGATTTGTGGGTGATTAAAAATAGAGGTAGCGGCCGACCTCCAGCTGGAGAGAATTTTCAGGGAAGATGCTATCGTGGGGATAAGGTGAGTCTGTGTTGTCTCTGTAAAACAGGGTTATCAATGGATAATAATCTGGAGGGGTGGGGGTGGATGAAACTCACATTGAGTGAAAATCAGAGTGTTTTTTTGGGGGTGGGGGGGTTGAAAGTCACTGTGAGAAGGCGCTCGTGTAATTATTTGTGGGTAAAATGAATGCACAGTATGGTGTATGGGTTTTGGAATCTCACTTGGGGGGGGGGGGGGGGGGGCAAAGCAAGCCTCAAAATAAGCAGCCTGTCATGGTCATTGTCAAGCTCAACTTGCATGTTTGACAGGCACCAATTCACTTGAGCCTGTCATAATGACCAGTACAATTTTCAGAACTGAGAGCTACCCATGTTCTTTTCAAAGTTGTCAAACCGGCACACTTAATCTTTCATAAGACGTTTTTAAAAAAAATAAATAAATAAATCTAGGTTCGATTCAAATGATGATAATAATCAAAAGAGTGTTCTTTGGGTGGAAATTGGGGGGTTGGACGTCCACGTATGGACAATTAATACTACACTGATATGAGCAATATGAAACATTAAATAATCAGCGATGTCTGGATTTGGATTTTTACATGTTTTAACGATAATTAAAACAGAAGGAAACAATAAAAAATTCATGAGTTTTTATTTTCATAAACTCTTTACCTAACCAAACGGCCAAAACTGGCCAGTGCTATATACGAAAATCGCCATTCATTTTTTTAAATATTTTAATTTTTTGCTTCCAAATAATAGCTTATGACCCTTCATTGGAACGAGTGCACTGTACTCATTCCAATGATGGGTCATAAGCTATGTTTTGGGAGCAAAAATGAAAATATTCAGTTATACGAGAATTTTTTTACGAGTGCCGTCTGCTGCTAGCATTAGGTAATTTATGCTGTTATACATCAATTCATGAATACCTTTGTAAACTATTGCAATTACAACACCATAGCATCACAAAATAACATGTAACTCGTAATCAAATAATTCAAATTTCATGACAGGCTTAAACTTGAAAATGACAGGCACAATCTTGTTGGTATCTGTCATGGTGACAGGCTCACATTTGGAAATTAGTTTGAGGCTTGGGGCAAAGCGCCAAACATGCCACCCAGGCAAAATAAACCACCAGTGTAGGCTATATATAATGAACAAATACACAACCTCAGTTCTGCAAAAAGACAGACAAATGCTACCCTGAATTCATTTTATCCACAATTAAACATATGTAACCCCACCCCCCCCCTCCCTCAGACACAGTGAGTTTCTAAACCCCTACAAAAAACCGTACATTCATTTTACCCACAAATAAATTCATGAATGCCCGATCTCCCAGTGAATTTCAAATCACTCCCCCCCCCCCCCCCAAAAAAAAAACATTTTTTACTGGAAGCGAGTTTCAACGTCACCCCACCCCGATTATATTACCCAGGAATATGACACCACAATAACCCCATTTTACGGAGACAACCCCGACTTATGAATAATGCCTCACCTTATCCCCTATGATACTCACTTCCCTGAAAATTATCTGCAAATGGAGGTCGGCTGCTACCTCTATTTTTAACCACCCACAAATCACTGATTAAAACCTTCGAGATTCTATAAAATCTTCCTTTTTTGGGTCGTACTCATTTATTTTTTTTGGTTGTGGTACTTACTGTCTGTCTTTTGGTCGGTATTTTGGTCAGTAATTAGAACTTTTGGTCGGTTTTGGATGGTTTTGGACTGTTTTGGATGGCTTTGGACTGTTTTGGTTGGTAATTAGTAGGACTGGGTGTATTGGGAATGGGGCCAGGGGCCCATGCAGTTGGGAAAATAGCCATCTTACTGGACCAAATTGGGAATCCTGTTGACTCTGTAGGGTTTAGAAAAGTACACATTTCTTCTATACAGGCACATTAAAAATAAAAAAGTTGTTTGATAGTTCCTTTATCAGCATAAGAAGGCCTAATTTTGCTGTAAATGTTCATAAATGTTGTGAACAAATTGATATTGGGTACCAATTGGGAATTTAATGTTAGAAATTGGGAAAAATAATGCCAAAATCTCATTGGGAATGGGGCCTATATTCGGCCTCTATCATCACCCAGAAAAATCCCTATAAATAATAGTGATGGCGTTTTTACTTTTTGTCTCATTACCAAATAAAAGTGATGGTCGGAATTTTTCTCCAAAATTAATCCTTTACCCAACGAATCGCCCGCATCTGCCCACATAATATGCAGATTCAGCAGCTGAAAAAACATTATTTTTCGAAAAATGTCAACAAAACCATATCATGTTCTTTTTGTTACTTTTTTTGAAAAATTGAAAATATTTATCTGGTGGAAAATCTACCCCACCTCGATTTAGTAGTAATACACCCACCAGTTGAAAGAAAAAGTGATAAAAAATTCCAACCATGCAGAAATGCCACAGAGGGGAGGAAGGCAAGCTGGCCCCAATATCTAGGCCTCTTTTTCAAAGGCGTTAGAATGCTGTTCCATTTCAGGGTAAACTTGTGTGTGCCATAATTTTAATTTTAATTACCATTAACAATTTAATACTAGTTAACCCCTAGCACTCTGGGAGTGAAACAAAATTTTATCCAATCACTCTCTTTTTCTCTTGTCTAACTGTGAATTTAACCAATTATATCTTGTTTGACAGAGCTCACTGAGCTCTGTCAAACAAGGTATATTTGGTTAAATTTCAAACTGCATTATGGGAAATATTTGCTGCTGAAAACTTCACCATTTTGACATCAGAGTGCAGAGGGTTAAAAGACCTGATCTGAGAAACTGCTGCATTATAATTATTAAGTGCCATTAAAACTGGTGTTATTTTTAATTGCTATTAATTTATCCATTAAAACTAATGTTAATTTTAATAGCCATTAATTTTATTCATTAAACTGGTCTTATTTTTAATGGCTATTAATTTTAGCCATTAAACCTGTTCCTTTTAATGGAAATTAATGACCATCAAATGTTTTATGTCATGAAAAGACACTTAAAAATATTTTTACAGGGGGCCGTTAAATAACAATTAATGGCTATTAAATATTAATAAAATAATCGCAATTAAAATGGTATTTAATGGTTATTAAAGAAGTGGAGAACCCTTAAAATATTTAACACTTATTTAATGGCATTGGCCATTAATTTCTTGAAAATTAATACCACTTAATTTGGTTCCCTTTAATGCAATTTAATGGGTGCACTTAATGGGGTTTTAAAGGGATTTTAATGGGATTTTTTTAACTGGATTTTAACAACCTTTTAATACCCTGAGCCTGCAGTAGTGAGTACTCGCACTAACTCCCAATGAATGACTGAAAAAGATACATAATAATATTAACGAAAACAATGATTCGAAAAAAGATTTTAAAATAAAAAAATTTTTGACATAAGCCCAAATTCCCAAAGGGAACGATGAGCCCAAATGGATCCCGATAGAGCCTAAGTGTGGACAAAAATTTTTTTTCTCTTCCAAAAATTAAAGCTACACTACCGGAATATAAAATGTATCTTATAATAGTCATAACATGATTAATTCATAGGAAATTACATGTATAAGGAAAGCGTTGTCAATGTAAACAACGATGAAAACCGGACCAAGACTCCAAGCACTAAATAACACGGCCCAAAGTCAGTAACAGATTTTAAACTATCCAATGCAAAGCAAGATCTTCATTTGAAGAAAATACGATACATCAGATGGATGACGCATAACCAAAAACGCCTAAACAAAACTAGGGTGAGGATGTAACCATGGGGATAAACAGAATAAACATTCTGTGAAAAACGTTAAACTCCCAAGAAATTTACAAAAAAAATTTCAACAAAAAAGCCAAAAAGCATCGCAGTTTAAACGGGGGGCTTCAAGGAAGGATAAGGATGGAACACTTAACAAACAGAGGCAAAATCATTAGCAAGAATGATATATCAGGCCATGTCCCGAAAATGGGAAACATGAAATAATTTTGTCAAAAAATTATAAAGTTACAGCCCTGAACATTGAAAACCACTGTTTCTTCCTTCCATCATCCTATTCTGTCCTTTGATCCACCATAATCATCATTGATCTGTGTCTGGAATCATTAAAACTGAGATTTGAAAGCACAGAAGTCAGTTTGTTGTTATCTGACAGAGGGCCAAACAAGGAATGATATTTGGCGGCAATTTTGGTGCATCCTGGACACTGTTCATGCGCAGATGTCAAATGTATGGAGGACCAAATAGGACATTCAATTTTTTGGTTTTACATGTAAATTTTGGGGATTGGGGGGCAAAATTTGTGTTTGGCCCTGGATATTTTTGAGTTAGCATCAGCTCAGTCTGGGCCATTGGTTGTTGTGTACAAATATGGATATTATTGGTGAAAGATGAAATTTTTCAAATTTGTCAAAAAATTGACAGAGCGAACTGGTATGGGTTCAATATCGAGTATGAGACCCATTACTGTTAATTACAGCTTGACAACGCCTTCTCATGCACCCAATCAGGTTCCTAATGGTCCTTTGTGGGATGTTGTTCCATTCTTGGACCATCATGGCACCAAGCTCCTGGACACTTCATGGTTTGACTGGACGGGCTGAAATTGCAAGCAGCAACTCATTCCAGACATGTTCGATTGGACTGAGGGGATCTTGCTGGCCAGTCCATATGCTCAATCCCCTCCCCCTGTCGGTACTCCCGGACAGCAAAGGCAACATGAGGATGGGCATTATCGTCCATCAGAATGAAGCTATCACCCACTGCACCTGCATACAATCTGATGTGGGCATCCAGGATCTCATCAATATACCGCTGTGCAGTCAATGTACCTCGGTCAAGGACACAGAGCTCTGTATGTCCATCCCAGCTGATGCTGCCCCAGACCATTATTGATCCTACATAGTGGTCATATCCAGCAATGTTGGCTGCATGGACTTCTCCATACCCTAGAACGCCTATCTGTGTAGTCGAGGCAGTACCTTGACTCATCTGTAAAAAGGACAGGTTGCCAATCTTCTCTGGTACATCCAACTTGGTCCATGACCCATTCATATAGTGTCTGGCAGTGGTTCTGGAACAGCGGAATGCGAATACATGGTTTTCTTGATCAGAGACTACCTTCGAGCAACCTTGCCCGGATAGTCTGTGTTGAAACATTTACCCCGGATGCATTCTGAAGGCCATTGTGAAGCTGGGTTGCTGTTGCAAAGCGGTTCCTACAGGCCTGAATGATCAAAAAATTGGTCTTCAGCTGCAGATATTACCCTGTCTCAGCCACCACCATGCCATCTTACTGGTGTGCCATACTACTGAAATCTTGCTCAGGCTCTGGTGATCAGCATATGGTGCACATCAGGGGCTTCTCCAACCTGACGATGCATAGCCCGTTGCTCCACCATCCCAACAGCGAGCCACATTTCTGCTTCAAACAAATGTCTTCTTACATTTGCATTCGCCATATTCAATCATTAAATCACAAGGGTTTGTGCTGAAATGAAGATTGAATATCCTACACATGTCATGTACATGTAGACAGTACACGAAAAAATCATGAAAATCAAGGGGTACATGCTTTCCATGACTGTCACAAAAAGTCTGCCGGTCAAGAGAGCTAATGTAAACAATGGGCACCATCTCAATACATTCCTCAATCATATCCACCAAAAATATCGCAAATATGTCACAAGCAAATTTCACAATGATGTGTCAATTATGTGGTGCTTAGCAAACTTTGAGTAGTATACTTCATCCACATAGCGTAGTTGCAAAAATGATGAATGAAATGCTTGCTGTTCTTTGCGTATCTGAATTTCAATTTGTTACTGCATCATTATTCAGTAGAAGGTATGACTATATTACCAACAGGAACACACTATTATTTCAAAATAGCGCACAGTACATAACAGGAATTATAATTTCAATTTTTTTACTTTTTACTTATCAATGAAGAGTTTAAAAGCCCACACAACTTGTAACAATGAGTTTGAAAAAGAACCTAAGTTAGTTAACATCATTCATTTTTTGCATTTGTGCATGGACGGCCATGTTACAGATTATATCTCATGGGCAAGTTGACAGCAATCACAGAATAAAACGGTTGACTTAATATTTTCCACAGCTGCCCATGCTATTTTTTCATACTTTGTCCACTTGGTTGGTATGCCCATGATATTTCACTTTTGTAACAACAGTCGACACATGGAAAAGAGACTGTCCATGCTGGTAGTACTGTTTGACAGCCGATGGATTAAATTTAGTATTATGTATGTTACACAGCTGAGAAATTTCAGTATTCAAATAGAACTGATGTGGATCTTGGCTTACCACGAAAAGAAATGATGGAATCAGGAGTCAACCTACCTGCAAGTAGAACCAGGAGTCAGCTTGCAATATGCATCACAACACTGGTCTATTCCTACACTTCCCAAAAATCCACCATCACACTCCTCTCCATCATCAAGCAGTCCATTACCACACAAATTCTCTGTTGACTTCCTCTCTGTTAAAGAGTTGATATCGAACATTAGTCCACTTGATATAGTGTTAAAGAGTTGATATCGAACATTAGTCCACTTGATATAGCTATGATGGATATTAACTCAATTGCAAGAACATAAACACTTTCAGAGTGAAGTAACATTGTCCAGAAATATACACGGCAAGGAAAAAATACCTTTTCATAAACTTCTTGTAGGTTGCTAACAGATACATATGCATTCCCACACAGACCATGAAACCTCTTCTTGCCACTAGTGTAAGTTTAACTTGGGTAGTATTAACCAAATTGTCTTCTGTAAATAGAATCAACTTTCCCATCAGGGATATTTTAAGTAGATTTCCAAAAAGATGTTCCAAAAATTTCTTGTCAGGTTAAGAGTTTGTTAATCAACTTTTTCTTGAAACTTTTTTCAGAATAAGTTGGCATAGCAGATGGCACATTCACCATAATCGTATTTCCTTAAAAAATTACTTTTTTCCAATAGGTGTCACAAAATAAAGTAAACAGATGAAAACAAAAAACAATTGGTGTTGTGAACATTCATCTAAATCAATATCAAAGTGAGGATATTTGTTCTGGAATTAGGTATAAGCATACGAAAAATCATTTTAATTCAACTACTATTGGTGGAGCTACTTTAGCAAACATATCGGATGGATTTAATCTGTAAAGTATGAGCGAATGTAGCTCTTTACTATATACCCCTCAGGAGGTGGAATAATAAAATTACTCTCCATAAGAGTAACAGTAACATATATTTACTAAAGTCAAATGTGGTGAGTGTGCATTGGAAGTCTGGGACAGGCTTGAGACCACCCCCTTACCTGTTATACAATGCTTATTACAGGAGAAAGGTCATCAGCAAGAATTCATAATACAATGGAGCACACTTAACTAAATAACACTGTGAAATGAATATAACTTCAGAACACAAAACTATTTACCATGCCTTTAGGATAAATTTGACCTGTTAGCTGCATACAGGTTATAGAGGAAACTCCTGTTAACTGTTTGAGAGCTAGATGCCGCTATGATGGCTCTACTAAAAAGTGCTGAAAACCACTATAGTGACCTCATACTAAATGCATTAACTTGTTTACTCAGCAGAATTTTTTTTTATTTATATAAATTTTTGTTACAATTTATTGGAGACTGCCAATAAATGGTAATAAAACAGTTATGTGTGAACAATATTTTGATAAACTAAGGCTCTCCTTGTTGGTAGAATGCTATTTTTTTTAAAATATACTTGTGTTATTTATTTATTGGAGTTTAATGACACTTTCAACAGCCAGGGTCACTTCATGTCGGGCCAGTTTTATGTATGGAGGAAGCTGGGGTACCCGGAAAGAACCACTGAGCAACTGTCAGGCTCCCCAACAACCTAACTCCAGCGGTTAGCATTATCTGAAGACAGGTGCACAATCAACATGCAGTATGCCTTTAGTACACAGTGCTACCATGCCCCCATGTGGATAATCAGGATTTAGTGCCTTGCCCAAGGACACCATGCAGTTACCCCCTGGTGGGGATCGAACCCTGGACCTCCTGGTTTGAAGTTCAATGCCATAACCACTGAGCCACCACAATCCTCTCGTGTTATAAATCACCTTTTGAAAATAATTATGCACTCTACCAGTTAACTGAATAAAAACCTTGTAATTTTTGGAGAAATTACTTTGATAATCACCAAGTTCTACTTGTTTATAGACTTATCTAGCCTCAGCACATCCAATACAGGAATTCAATCTATTATATTTTGACAGTGCTCCATAACTTTGTCGAATAAAATATAATAGAATAAATATCGAGTTCATCTCTAGAATACAGGAAAGTGACTATATCCCTTTTAATTATATGCACCTGCTAACTAAATAATTTTCATTGGTAAAGTGGCTGTCAAATACTATTGTTCCATTGTTTTTGATAACATGCAGGTTTAATTTAAAGCCAAAAAATGACAATATTTAGTTTTTCCATAAGTATTTGTGGAAGTGTCATTTCTACTCTGTGAGGTAAAAGGTTGTTTTAGTGCTAAGGCCAATCTGAAAGACAAAGAGGCCTTTAAATTCATCCAAATTAATCATGGTAAACACTGTACCCAAGTTATGTGATGTTTAAAAATTTATCTGCAACACTTTGCAATGATTAGACCACTGCATGTGCTTTTTATAAACTGCATGTGTATAGATTTCTACTAAATATTGGAAATAATTGCTTCAAACTGGAAGATTTCAAAGCTGAGTGATATTTTCCTGCAGGAATTTGGGGACATCTGGGCTCCAGAGTTTGGGCATCCATCTTGTAACAAGTATCAAATCGGTTCAGTATCCATCCCAGAGTTTGATCATGCTCCTTGAAACAAGCAGTATAGTTATCTCTTTGCCTAATGTAATGGCCCGAACTTGTCAGTGCCATTCACAAAAATCGCTATTTAAATATTATTTAGTTCAGCTTTTGTCTCAAAACATAGCTTATGGCACCTCTTGTTCACTGAACTCACTGCAATGCAGGGTCAGATGCTATGCTTTTGAGACAAAAAGTGAAAACGTTTTGTAATTCAGGATTTTTTTTTGTAAATGTCATCTGTTAGTAACACTGTTTTTACAGATATTATTGCAGCAAATAGTAATTAATTCAGAAAAACATAATGTTAACATCTTAACCTTCTAACATTATAAGATCTGTGTTATAATTCATGCACCTGATCAGGTCTGCACTGGAAATGGAACTGTTATGAAAGTTAAAAAATTTATAGTAATTTATATATTTTTTATACTTACCAATGACCCAGACTTAGCTGGTGCTAACTCTTAACAAAACCAGGGCCAAACACAAATTTTGCCCCCCAATCCCCAAAATTTGCATCCAAAACAAAAAGAAATCATGTCCTAAAGGACCTCCATACTACGCCTCTACTGCGCATGCGCAGTGACGCAGACGTCCCGAAATTGGCGCCAATTATCATTCTTACTGGCAGTGCCTGGTCAGCGCTATGTACTCAGCGGGGAGGCAAGAGTTCCCAACTCCAGGGAGGGCCATCCCCGTCTGGGTCATTGGTAAGTATAAAAAATATATAAATTACTATAAATTTTTTAACATTTTTATACTGTACCAATGACCCAGACTTAGCTGAATAGTAAACAGGCTGGAGGGCCTAGGACATAGAGGAAAATCCAATAAGCTCAACTATATAGTAAAGAGGTAACCCCTTAAGGAGAAAAGGAGTATTAGGCTTTACATGTATCTTTCTTATTTAATATTAAATTAGAAAGATACTCTACCCTTAATAATTGAGCACAATAACATTCATGTTCTCTATTAACATCCAGTATAACCCTTATACTAATTATTTTTAAAGTAAGCCAATAAATAAAGTAGTCCAGAGAATTGAGACTCTTTATAGTCATTTAAAAGTGTCCGAGTATTGTATATTAAAGCCCATTTGACACTTGACATATACAAATGCTTCACACCGAGCTACACTTTAAAAATAAGACATGAATGAATTTAAACATTAATATTACACTTTAAAACCATCCCGGAAGCGACTCAGAAATACTGACTTGGAGGAGGCATTCCCTTGCTTTTCACTATAAAGCAGGTGACCTAAGGGAACACCCGCCCCCCCCCCCCCTTCCCCTTGCCCTGGGTCAAATAGCCCAGAGCGAAGAGGGCAGCCGGACGGAGTCACTGCCGGAACAGAAAGCCTGCATAACTATAGTTGCAACTGTTTAGTGGACGACATTCTGGGCAACAGATAACGGACCTAAACAATGCAGGTCTCCAGAAATGGACTCAATATTTCTGAGATAAAAATTCGTAAATGTGGATGGCTGAGACCAATAAGCAGCCTTCATTAAATCTGTAATAGCAACACTATTAGCATAAGCCCAGGAAGTAGAAAGAGCTCTTACTTCATGAGCAGAAATCTTAAGCACAGACTGCTGAGAAGAAGATAAATCTTCGTAAGCAGTACGGATAGTTAACTGAATCCATCTAGCAATAGAATGGACTGAAATATCCTTTCTATTAGGCATCAAAGACAGAAAGAAACGTTTCCGTCCCTTTCTGATAAACTGAGATCTCTGTTTATAGATACGTAATGCTCTAACAGGACAGAGTAAAGGCCTACGCCCGTCTGAAGACGGAAGAGCCTTAATAACAATAGGTTCCGGATATTTATTAGGAGCCTGATTCTTAGCTAAAAAACCCACGTTAGTAGTGAAGGTGATAGTATTCCCAACACTACGATAATGAGAATCATCCACCGATAGTGTATGAAGCTCACTGACTCTTCTAGCAGAAGAGAAAGCTAAGAGAAAAGCTGTCTTATAAGATAAGAATTTGAAATCTACTGTCCCAAGAGGTTCAAATGGCTTTTCCTTCAATTTAAGAAGAACCCAAGCTAAATTCCACTTAGGAATTAATCTAAGAGTTCTGGGTCTATTTATCGAAAAGTTTCTAACCAACTTCGATAAAGAGACATTAGATCCAATTTGTAAACTATCATGATGTGCATAGGTATCAGATAACATAGATCTATAACCCTTTATAGTAACAGGCTGCAGTTTGATTTCGTCAAACAAGTATACTAGAAAGTTTGCAATGTCTGGTATAGAGGGATCGAATATATCTACAGAATGATCCCTACACCAACGACGAAAAACCTTCCACTTAGCCGCATAGTTTAGCGAAGAGGAGGTCCTCCTACAGTTAGAAATCGCGTCCACTGCTCGTCCTGTAAAGTGCTTGCCATGCAAGAAGAACCGCACAACGGAAAAACGTGAAGGTTGAGACCTTGCGGGTTGTGATGGAGTTGGCGCGATTTCCCCTGCGAAAGAAGATCCTCCCGTGGAGGAAGCTTCCGCGGTAGGTCCCACAACAGACACCTGAGTAGATTTATCCACGGTCTCTGTGGCGACAGAGATGCTACCAACAGAATCTTGCATTGAGATTGTTTTATCTTTAGCAATACTTGTTGAATTAACGGCGCTGGAGGATACGCATATCCTATCATTCCGTCCGAAGGGATCGACAGAGCGTCTACTGCAAATGCTCTTGGATCCGGACACGGAGACACATACGTCTGCAACTGATTGTTGAGATGTGTCGCAAATAAGTCTATCATTGGCCATTCCCATTGGTAGCAAATCTGATTGAATACTTGTTTGTTGAGAGTCCACTCCGACGGCAACAAGCGACCCTTTCGTGAAATGGAGTCTGCTAGCACATTCAGACGACCCGGTATGTGACGGACCGAAAGAAGAACGTGATGTTCTAGCGCAAACAGAAGGATTCTTTCCGTTAGATTGAACAACGGAACTGAATGAGTGCCTCCCTGATTCCGTATATACGCCACTACTGTCGTATTGTCGGATAGGATTTGGACATGAGCATCGTGAATAATGTCCATCCAGTGACGTAACGCAAGCCAAATTGACATCATTTCCTTGATGTTTATGTGCTTGCCCAGGAATTGCGGATCCCAAAGACCCTGGCATCTCGAATCCGTTGGGATTAATGATGCACCCCAACCTGTTTGACTGGCATCCGTCATAACGGTAAAACTCGGATCCGGCAACTGCAGCGGAACTCCCTGAGTTAACCACTGAATGTTTGCCCAAGTCTGAATCTCTTGTTTCACTTGATCTGACAAGAGAATGTCTATGTCGAGCGAATGAATTTTCACACTCCAATTTTGAGTCAAGAAAATTTGGAGAGGACGCGTGCGTAACCGCCCCATCAGAATGAGATCCGCAGCGGCTCCGCACAGACCTATCAGTCTCATGAACTCCCTCGCTGTGACTTTGTCTGTGTGCAGACAATAGCGAGCGTAACAACTGACTAATTTCGCTCTGGTTAACGGCAGACGAACGAGATTGTTGTGCGTCTCGAAGCTCATTCCCAGATGAGTGAATGACTTGGACGGCACCAGATCTGACTTCTCCTCGTTTACTATAAAACCGAGACGTCGGAGCAATAGAAGAAGATTCTGAACATCGTTCTGAAGCGTTAACTCGTTGCCGTACCTCTGAAGAATGTCGTCCAGGTAGGCCGACGTTACCGCAGACGAATGAGCTCGGAAGTAGATCATTACCGAGTTCATTACCCGAGTGAAAGCCCAGGGTGCTAGATTCAATCCGAAGCACATCGCCCGGAATTGATACACCACTCCTAGGACTGCGAAGCGTAGATACTTTCGGAATGTCGGATGTACCATGACGTGAAAGTATGCATCTTTGAGATCTATGCTCGTTGCATAATCGTTCACCCGAATACTCGCTCTGACCGATCGAATCGTCTCCATATAAAACTTCGGAGCGACGATCAGCTTGTTTATCCAGCTCAAATCTATGACTGGACGGAACGAGCCATCTGGTTTCGGAACCAGAAACAGATGGCTGTAGAATCCCGGAGATTCCTGGTTTTCTACGACCTCTACCGCGTTCTTCATTAAAAGAGACTGCACCTCTGATAACAAAGCATCTCTTTTCTGCGGATTTGACGGAAGATGAGTCCACTTTGGACTTCGAGTTAATGGAGGCTTTCGTTTGAAGGATATCTTTAGACCTTCCGAAGTCACTCCTCTCACCCAAGGGTCGTCCGTAATCGACGCCCATTCTTGTGAAAAGCTCGACAACCTTCTGCCAACCGGAATGCGATAGAGGTTTAAGCCATCACCTCCTGGACCTGCGAGGCCTGCGGTAGGAGAAACCACGTCTTCCACGACCCGCACCTCGCCCCGTCGACCTCGGGGCGTCCGACCGATTGTCCCGGCCTGAAGGACGTCCCGAACGAGAGTCGCTATCCCGACGGTCTCTCGAATAAGACCAAGAGGACGCACCGGAACCTCTATAGGAACCTCTCTTGGGCGCATTAGACCCAGAAGTGCCTGTCTTATTCGTGTCTGCTGTATCCGACTTCTTAGGAGCAGATTTGAACAACAGAGAATCCTTAGCTTTCTTTGTAATTTTATCATAAATAGCGGAAAGCTTGCCGTCAAAGAGAAGTTCTCCTGAGACCGAAGCGACTCTAAGAGAGTTCTTCACCTTAGAATCCACTAATGTGGATGTAGCTAGGGCTGCGTCACGTCTAACCAACTCCAGATTTGCCACTGAAAGGGCGGAGTTACACGTGGAATAAGCTACTGCCCTTGAAAGAAGTCTTAAAGAGGAGTGTATATCCTGAAACTCTTTCCCCTGAAGGCGCAGTGATAACGCCTTAGTAAGGTGATCTGCGTAAGATAAGGCATCTAAATTGGCTCTGTTAGATGCAATAGCTGTTTCCAACACCGCGGTTGGAATAGAAGCTGACGACGGTAATGATAGCTCTAAGTCTTCCGCCTCGTCGTCCATACGCAGAGGAACTCTCGGTATACCCTGTCCTGCCGTATCGAATTTATTCCTTGCATTAATGAAAGGCAGGTTGAGAGTATTAGCGGACAAGAAACCTGCTTTCCCCATCCTGGAAGCAAGTTTAAATATAGTGTCGTTCAATAATTCAAATGTTCTTGCAACATTATTGGACTGCGACGGAAACTCGGGAGCGATGTCCCTGAACCGCTCAAAAAATTCAGAGTCCAATGACGCTATAATTCTCTTGTCCGGAAGCGCAGCAGTCTGGCCCGACGGAACAACTTGAGGGAGAAAGTGCCGGATGAAGTCCACGGCAGCTTTATGTTGTTCCGAAAGGGATAGCTCCAAGTCATCCGTATCCCTTTCACCATCCGGTCGGACCTCATGATGTTCCCGGTCGTCCGCCCCCCGATGCTTCGGCGGAGCGTACCGACCCAGCGCCGTCGGATAATTCTCGATCCGACACCGTTTCTGTCGGTTGCTGGGATGCTGCGATAAGCTGTGCTATCTGCACAAGAATGTCCGGCATCGAGACCTGCGGAGGCGCAGTCTTTCGCTGCTTCGCCGAGGGCAGCTCCGCATCAGATGGCTCCCGCATACTTTTCCTATGCGAACGTCCGGAGTCCATCGGTCTCGAATCCCTGGCTGCCGGATGGTGTGACCTGGTCGCCGAAGAATCCTTGATCGGCGAAGCTGGTAATATATCGGCGGTCACGCAGCCAAGGTGCGGTCGTGTGCGCTGACGAGAAGAGGAAGCCTTAACAGTCTCTGCGGACTGCTTATACAACGGAGCGTCCCGAGTGACGGACGTATGCTCCGCTAAAGACACATTTTGTACCACAACATCTGGTCCCAGATGTTGTTGTACGAGAGAGGGGCCTCTCTCGCTTGCGGCCCGGCTGGACCTGGACGAGCTAGGAACCGGACTCAAAGGCTTCCTCCGTTCTCGCTTACTATCCGCCGTCACTGGGTGTGCATCTATTATGTTTATAGTGCTCGCATCACCCAACATTTCCTTTTGGACCGCATCGGACGAACCCGGCTGCCGAACCATTCGGTGAATGGACGCTACACCGGGCGAGCTAGCGGACGACATTTGTCTAATGTCCATGAGCACTTTTGCCGCTAGCTCTGAATTCATTTGTGACGACGGATGCACACTTGAAGAAGATAACATGGAAACATCACCCTGTTCTGGTTCCTCTGAAATAGAAACTGAGAGAGTAGAGTGACCTTGCGGAGAAAGAGCCGGAATCGCTCTTTCTCCAGAAACAACATATCGTGACACACGTTTCCAATGTTTCTCATCCCAATGTTCACATATAGGACAGGGATTAATGCGAGAACACTGACTACAATTAATACAATGATCATGAAAGTCAGAGGAAGATTTCTTCCTATTACAATTTGAACAACGTCCCTTCATTGTGAAAGAACAATAAGTTCTAGTTACTCGCAAAAACCCCTGACACAAAGATACATAATAACATGATTCATTAATAAATGAAAAAACAATTGCAAACAAAATAATTTTGAAAAAATATTTTTTCAGCGAAGCCCAAGTTGCTGAAAAGTAACGTTGAGCCCCGATGGATCCGATGGCAAAGTGTGGTCAAAAATTTTAAATTTATATTAAATAATTAATGAGACACTTTCGGATAATACAAATGTATCTTATAGTGAGATAAACTACAGCAAAGGCAAACAGCCCCCCTCAAAAAAGGCTGTTGCCAATGAAAACAAACAGTGTAAAAACACCAGAAAACATGACTCCAGGCACTGAAAAAACTGGCCCGGAATCAGTCATCAATTACACTCTATCTGATGCAAAACAGAGACTCCCAGGGGAGAATCTGTAGAACATCAGATGGAAGATGCAGAACACAAACGTTATACACCCATGGGTGAAAACGTAACTATGGGGAAAATAACAGAAAACATTCTGTAACCAAGCAACTCTCCCAGGAAATTTCAGAAATGAAATTTCTCAAAAATATGCCAAAAGCATGGGAGAATTGCAAGGGGGGGACTTTAGAAGGCTAGGGGAGAGGAAACACTGAATAAGCAGTGCAACAATTAGCAAGAATGACAACAAGAGGCCCATGCCTCGAAAATAGGCAACTTAACATAATTTCATCAAAAAATTTTAAGTACAGCCCTGATTATTTTTTGTCATTTCTTTTTCCTCTCCTCCTTCTATCCTCCTTAGAATCACATTTTCTCCAAGAATTACGTGTCTGGCATCCTTTAAACTGAGATTTACAAGCACAAAGATCAGTGAGATGTTGACTGATGAAGGGCCAAACAGAGAATGATAATTGGCGCCAATTTCGGGACATCTGCGTCACTGCGCATGCGCAGTAGAGGCGTAGTATGGAGGTCCTTTAGGACATGATTTCTTTTTGTTTTGGATGCAAATTTTGGGGATTGGGGGGCAAAATTTGTGTTTGGCCCTGGTTTTGTTAGAGTTAGCACCAGCTAAGTCTGGGTCATTGGTACAGTATAAAAATATTTGTGGGTTTTTCTTTTTTCTAAAAGCCAGCAGCAATAGATGTGTACACAGGACTATCGAATCCCATGGACTAATTCTAAAAAACTTCTGAAATTTTAGTCACACGAATGGCCTCGCAACCTATAAGCATTAAAAATAAAACATCTCATAAGAGGAGGCAAACAATGGAGAAGAAATCACAGGGTATGGGTTGCCTACACTCCATAACAGCTGTATTAATAAATATTCATGAACAAATGAAAATAATGATGGAACTTCATTGTTTTGCCCAATGTGCAAGCTGTCCATATCTTGTGAGTTTAAATCAAAATAATAAATAGCACTGTGCATGTTTATATGAAAAGTGCTTTATTTAAAATATTGGCTTCAAATGAACATGAGTTTATGAGTAAATAAATCTTATTTGATTGATAATCACCAAAATGTAATTGCTTGGTTAATGCTTTTCAAAGTCAGGTGCAAAGTTCATCACCAATATTTCTCACCCTCCCCAAATTGGATAATCTTTTGTAATGATGTGTAAGATGCACTTTCAGTTTGGGCCAAAATTGGGGTTCATTTTTTGAGGGAAAAAATGTGACTTATAGAGCGGCAGAAAAAATCCCAGGCTGCAAGCCACAAGTATCTATTGGAAAAATGTGCACCTAAATCCCAAGTGTGGCATATGATTTAATGTGCACCTGAGTTTTCCAAAATTGAAAGGATGATGATAATGTGCTCCTTATTTGTATTCTTCTTCATTCTTCATATTAAACTCTTACCTTGAAAGCAGGAGTGAGATCTGTAAGATAAAGCCGCTGAAATGTAATTTCTGCTACAAGGTGAAAATTCCTGTAAATGAAAAAAAGGTTAGCTTCAGTAAGGAAAGACAGTCATTATTTTTGCTTAAACATCACCTAATTTTCCAACAACATTCACTAAAGGGTCCTTCCTCCATTCCCATTGCAGAGGACTATATGTGTCACTCTACTGTACATGGTGGCCCCAACTTCTTTAATCCATCAAATTGAATGTACAGAACTGATATTTCCATGACTACAATTTGTGGGGAAAGAAGGCGTCAAGTATTTGTGCTGACTAGTGACTGCACAACTGACTGAATCAATCTTTGAGAGATACAGACATACAGACAAATGAGAAATATTTATACTGTGCTGAAATCTCTTAAATATTTAAACAGCAGCATTGTTTACGTTTCTATCTCAATCAAAATGAAGAGAGTGCAAGTTTCATCTCCAGTCTTCAAAATTATCCACAGCAATCAAAAATGCCATGCAAAATACCATAAGATAAAAATGCCATGTTGTGATGAATGAAAACTTCACAGTGACAGCACTTACTGGATGTCAACCATAGATGTTCTCTCTTGGATACTATGTCGGCAATTGTGAAGGCAACAAGCACGCTATTCAGCATGAGGTTATCAAATTCAAAGCCTCCCATCATTTAAACTCTCAGCAGGAAGGTGTCACTAGAACTATCACAGAATGTGATTAATACCCCTGCTTTTAGCTTTTCAGAAGGTACCTCTGAAGATGGTGCTTTGGAAGTTTTGAATTATAGGGATATTTGCTAACCAGTGGACATGTCTGAAATATTTTATCAGTTCATAAATGTAAGAAAAGTTAAGCATCCAAGGATTTCATATAAAACTCTATATTAACCCTAAAGTCCTCAGATTAATTTTACATTAATAACTACTGTATATACATTTATATAGCCTTAGATGACATAACAGTGTTTCTATAACATATGATGTAAAAACACTGTCAACATAAATGCATCCTACTGGTAAAGTTCGCAAGGACAAATACACTTGGAACAACTTTTTCAGAGACATCTAAATGGCACAGTCGGTGGCAGCATGGAGACTTAAGTGTTAAATCTAGGTTCAAGAGGAGATAATTTGGTCAAATTATCATAGCTTGAAAATTTGGGAATATGCCACAGGTCAACTTGCAAGTCATCATTATACCAAGTTTCATCAAAATCAAATAGTATATGTTGGAGGAATTCAACACAGAGGAATTTCATACAAAAATATGTACTAAATCCATGGTGAAGAGGAGATTACAGAGTCAAAATTATTAGAGCTTGAAATTTTTTGAATATGCAGATGTTCACTTGCTAGTGGTCATGTTTGAGAAAGTCCTTAAAAATTGGTTCATAAATGTTTGAGTTGCACACACAAGAAACTTATATAGAAATCTATATTAAATCATTTAAGTTCAAGGGAAGATAACTTTGCTTAAGTTATTACAACTTGAAAATTTGGGAATATGCACATTTTCCATGTAAAGGTCGAGTTAGTATGTTGGAGACCTGACAGTTGATTGCCACTGGTCAGTGGTTCTCTTCTGGTACACTAGCTTTCTCAATCCTTAAAACTGTCCTACACTATGTGACCCCAGCTGTTGAAAGATTCATTAAACCCCAATAAACAAACAACAAAACAAGATGTGATAATTTACAATAGTCAGTTTTTAAACATTTTGAAATATGCACATGTTCACTTCTTAGTGGTCCTGTCAGTGAAGTTTCATTAAAATCAGTTCATATATGAAGAAGGGTTGACCATAAAGGAATCTCATTTGGAAATCTATATCAAAGTTATGTTCATGAAGAGATAACTTGAGTCAAAATTTCACAGCTTGAAAATTTTGAAATATGTACATGCCCACTTGCTAGTCATCATGTGCAAAAAGTTTCATCAACATCAAATCATAAGAGTGTGAGGAGTTGCAGGCATAAGAACTTCATATTGAGATCTGTATCTAAGTTAAAGAAAAGATAAAATGTTTAAAACATGAAAATTGGGGAATTGTCAGTAGTCACGTTTGATAACTTACACTGAAATCAGTTCATAATGTGGGAGGAGCTGTGAATGCAAGAATTTTGAATGGACTGACAGATGTACTGATGGTTGGAACATTTTGAGAGACAGACAGATATACAGGTTGATGACAATACAGCCACAGGGTCTTTGTTAAAATCTGAGGACTGCTAGTATTCTTGTATTCTGAGATGAAGCAGCCGCCCAACCCAGCATGATGAAAAGTCTTCTTGGACGAATGTTTTAAAAAACTGAGAGGGCACAGAACCAAGTAGCAGAGAAAATGCCATTGCAAAGCTGTTGTAGAGCCTCAGGAAGCATACCTTGATACATTTTTTTATGTTTCGTTGCAAGAGCTGAACTTTATTAAGCACTAAGTACTTTGGGTAGCAGGATAGTGTTCATATACTGTGGATGCCTGTCAACTGAATAGCTACTTTGCTTTTGAAAACTACTGCATTAATAGGAATATACAAGGAACAGGAATTTGGTCATTTTTCTATATTGTGGTGTTAAAATGAGCATTTCTTCTAATATACCTTGTTTAATAGGTTAAATACCCGTACTGGATTTCCTGATGCCAAATAGGTATGAAAACAAAGGGAATTAATCGGTTATCTGAGAAAATTTTCGTCAACAATTATTAAAAGATTACTCTATAATTTATATGAAAATAAGGTCTGATTTGTACTGAAGAATGGGAAATGTTTATGTGTTTGGAAATTATATTCAATTAAGTGCAGTCCACTGAACACCATTAGATTTTAATGGTTGACAGACCAAATAACAGTTGAAAACATAATTAAGGCAGTAGAAAAGGTAGTCTTATGACTAAAAGCATGTCTTTTGTCACTGAAAACATGCATTGTGAAATTTAAGATTAATTTTCCTGCTACAACAGTTAACCTTTTACACATCCTGAAAAGTTGATGATTTTTAACAAAATATTTCTTGGATAACTCATTTTTGGCCTCAAAAACATAGTTTGTGAACCCTACGTGAAACAAAAATTTTAAAAATAATATACACCTGGAACTTAATTAAGCACCCCATGAAATGTTTCATGACAGTGAAGTTGCTGTTACTGATTATTGTGTTTTAATGATTGCTATATATTGCAGTACATTTCATCTCGTGAAACATGATGTTTCTGGTTGATAGCATACCCCAAACACATCCCCTCATTCATGTGAAGCATGCTACCCACGAATGTCACAAAAAACACTATCATCCACATTCAATATCTGGGTATAAAAAAAAGAAAATTTTTCACTTCTTTTATTAGTAAATGTTGACATGGCAAGGAGGAGACTGTCAGAGGCACTAATATTTCAAATCGTTGGTATGCATGCAACAGGCATGTCATTCAAAGCTATTGGAATGCAACTTGGCTATTGTCATTCTGTCATCAGCAGACTTGTCCAAAAAAATCAACAAACCAATGATGTTAAGGACCAACCAAGGCCTGGACAATCCCGAAAGACCTGTCCTCGGGAAGATCGGAGCCTGGCACACCTTGTTAGGCATGAACACTTTGCTTCAAGTGGGGTTTTGAAATGCCTTTGGCTCCCCAACAGGTGTTTGTGCAACAGAACTGTCCGAAACCATCTCAAAGCACTGGGTATGAGGTCCAGAAGGGTCATCAAGCATCCAGCTCTGTCCGATCAGCATCAAAGATGACGTTTGGAGTGGTGTATGGCATGGCAACATTGGAATCTCAGGACATTTTGACAACCACCCCGCTGGCTACTCGCCCTGAATTGATGGATGACAATGCAAGGCCACATCGTTCCCATTCTGTTAGAGCATTTCTTCAGAACAACGCTATTACAACACTACCTTGGCCTGCAATGAGCCCCGATCTGAATCCCTTAGAACACATCTGGGACTTTCTTGGACGTCGTGTGCAAGCAAGGCATCCGCCTGTACAGAATTTGGCTGATTTGAAAGCTGCATTGCATGAGGAGTGGCAGCAGTTGCCTCTGGACAGTATCAGAAGGTTCACTAGTAGCATTAGGAGAAGAGTTCAGGCTGTCATCCGGGCATATGGTGGATACACTCGCTACTGACGTCAGACACTGCTATTGTGTTCAGATCACAAGTTACATTTTTTTTGTCAGTAATTACTGGCATTGTTTCATCATAGACCGTTCCAGCACCATTCCTGTCTAGAGAACATTTTTCCATCAAAAACATTAGTGACAGATATGTGTAATTAGCACCATTAAAATACAGCATATTTTCAAAATTGTGTTGTCTTTCATTTGTCAATAGACCATTCTTTCAGCAAACAGTCACTTTTGGCCATCTTGAAGATAGCATGAAAGTAATGACAGTTTCTATTAACACCACTGGGGAAAAAAGCAGCGGGTGCTTAATTAAGTTCCAGGAGTATAGAAATTTCAATGATGGTTTTAGTGAATAAAATTAGCTAGTTTTGGGCCATAATCTTAGGTAAAGGGTTAAAGCACAAAAAAATCCAGACTATTTTTTAGCTACTTTGTATAATTGTCCTTAAATTTAAAACACTGGGTGTGTGGTGGCTCAGTAGTAAAGGTATTGGACTTCAAACCAAAAGGTTCACAGTCCAATTCCCACCAGAGGCAGCTACGTTGTGTCCTTGGGAAAGGAATTCAATCCTGATTGCCCATGTGGAAGCTTGAAGGCACCATGTGCTAGGGCGTACTGCACATGAATCATGCATTTGTTTTCAACCAATGTTAATTCTGCTTTTGTGGTGTTAGTACATTGGGGAGTCTGACAGTTGCTTGCCATTGCTTAGTGGTTCACCCTGGGTACCTCGGCTTCCTCCACCCGTAAAACTCCCTGACATGAGGTGACCCTGGCTGTCGAGAGTGCTATTAAATCTCAATAAAAAAAATTTAAAACATTTTCATGATATTTTATCTTGAACTTCACAACCTTGTTCTCTTAACCCTCTGCAATCTGATGTCAAAATATGAAATTTCAAACAACAGAAAATTTTTCCATGATGCATCTAGGAATTTAACCGATTCAATCTTGTTTGACAAAGCTCACAGAGTTAAATTCTTAATTACATTATGTGAAAATTTTTCAGGTTGCAATTTTGGTATATCCACTTCCGAATGCAGAGCGTTAATGACATATGACATGCCTTCAGCCAAAGGACTATCCACATTACTCAGAAATGGTATTCCATCAACAATCATTTATGCATAGCACTTAACTTTGAACATCTTTGAAATGAGACTGAGGTATGTCATCTTATAGTGATAATGCTCTTTCACCTCATCCTACTCAGTCAACATGCTTAAATCTTAAATAGGTGGTGTGTGTGTGTGGGGGGGGGGGGGGGGGGGCATTAGGAAGGGTGTTAACTTCTAATTATTCTGTCTGTATATGTAATTATTATCTGAAGATACAAGACAAAGATAAAAGTATATTATAAACAAGCTTTACTTATAATAAATAAATATAAATAAACTTACATGATTATTCGCATCATATCCAGTGACAGCAAATGGATACATCAAAAATTTTCCATCACCTCCAAATGATGAAGATGGTGAGCAGTCACCTGAGCCAGGATCATGCTCACTACCCCAGTTATGGCCTAAAAAGAAATAGATACTAAAAATATTAATAACTCAAGTCAAATCAGTGTACAGTTGAAGTGAGAAGAAGACCAAGAAAACTTTTGACATAGTAGCACAACATATTATCTTGAAGTGACAAAGCATTTTTAAGACTTTCCACTGATCAAAGCCTGTAAGAATAGTGGCAAAGCAGAGACCTCTAGTCATGGCTTCTTGTAGAGGCAATCGGCGCTTGACAAGCAACTGGGCAGAACAATTTCGCCAATCTATAGGTGAATTTTAACTGGTTGAGTGCTAGAAGCCACTATCATGGCTCTATAGAAAAGTTCTAAAAGCCACTACAGTGGGTTTATACTGCATATATTAGCTAAACACTTGCTCAGCAGTAGAAAAAAATGATTTCAGCAAATTGTTTTGTTACTATTTATTGGAGAGTGCCCCACAGGCTCTCTCCAATAAATTGTAAAATATAAATTATTTATGAACAAAAGCTTACTAAACTGATGCTTCCCTTGTTGGAAGCAATAGAATCTTTGAAAGAAATACCCATGTTACAAAACCACCTTTGCAAAATAATTCAGCACTCCATTACCAGTTAATGGATATTCAGAGTGGTCTTACAGAAATCCTTGGAATCGTATCATAGAGTGACTGATATGCCAATGTTGCTGTACCACTTACGAAACATGAGCAGTTGGCAGGCCTTCATATTGTCCTAATTTTTACACGACTTATTAGACATGTCATGGTTTAGTCGATTTTGATATTGGGAGTTTGGAAGACCGTTGGGGACATTTTCATTGGGAAATTATTGAAATGAACAGATAATTTGGGCATGTTATCATATTTTGGGCACAGCAATGGCCGTCAGTAAAATGGGGAGAATTTAAAGGCCTCCCAGTTGTATCAGAATGATGTATCCCCTTGCCAAGTTGTTAAGTTATAAAAATTTACCCATAGAAAGACATCTTCTGGTGCATTCTAAGATACCTGAACCTGCCCAAATAAACTTCCATTTTTAATGTTACAAGAATGTGAAATTAAAGCACACACAAGCTGTAATGTTTGTTACTTCTTCTGTGTACATGGTTATTGTTAGATGAACAGGAGTGTTTATTTTGTGCAGCTGCATTACTCATTTAGCAACACATAACGGCTTATATTGCATCTAAATTTGATGCGGATAATCCATTTCGATCTTGCAAATCCATAACCTGCTATGAGTGTCTCAGGATCCCATTAGGCCATCATGGTTGAACCCCTGTTGTATACTGATAACACATGTTAGTCCTTTACCCAACACAGCTTTTTAATTTTTAAAAAATAAACTGAATTTGATAATTTTTTAAAAAGTTAAAAAATTTATAGTAATTTATATATTTTTTATACATACCAATGACCCAGACTTAGCTGGTGCTAACTCTTAAATTCTAGGGCCCAGCACAAATTTTGCCACCCCCCCCCCCCCCCCCAATCCCCAAAATTTGCATCAAAATCCAAAAAAATAGATGTCCTATGTGGTCCTCCATACTTTTATCCACTGGCATGCGCAGTGTCAAGGAAGTCCAAAATTGGAGCCAAATCCTCATTCTTACAACCAGTGCCTGGTAAGTATTATGTAATCAGCAGGGAGGTATGAGTTCCTAACTCATGGGAGGGCCATTCCCGGCTGGTAAGTATAAAAAATATATAAATTACTATAAATTTTTTAACATTTTTATACTGTACCAATGACCCAGACTTAGCTGAATAGAAAAAAGGCTGGAGGGCCTAGGACATAAAGGATAATCCAAAAGACTCAATTACATGTAAACAGAATTATCTCCTCAAGGAAAAGAGGATAACAGGCTTTACATGTATCTTTCTTGTTTATACTTAAAAAGAAAGACACAATACCATTCCGTAATTGAGCACAATAACATCAATGATCTCTATTAACATCCAGTATAACCCATTATACTAATTTATTAAAGGAAAGCCAATAAGTAAAGATAGTCCAGAGATTGAGACTGTTTATACTCATTTAAAAGTGTCTGAGGATTGTATATTAATGCCCGTATGACACGTGACATATACAAATGCTTCACACCAAGCTACACTTTAAAAATATTACATAAATGAGATAGACATTAACTTTACACTTTAAAACCATCCCGGCACCGACTCGGAATTACTAACTCCAGAGGAGGTATTCCCTTGCTTTTTACTATAAAGCAGGTGATATAAGGGAACACCATCCCCCCCCCCCCCCCCCCCCCCCCCCCCCATTCCGCTTACTCTGGGTCAAATACCTCAGAACGAAGAGGGCAGCAGGACAGAGACACTGCCGGAACAGAAAGCCTGCATAACTATAGTTGCAACTTTTTAGTGGACGACATTCTGAGCAACAGCTAACGGACCTAAACAACGCAGGTAGCCAGAAATGGACTCAATATTTCAAAGATAAAACTTCGTCAACGTGGAAGGCTAGGACCAATATGCAGCCTTCATCAAATCAGTAATAGCAACACTATTAGCATAAGCCCAAGATGTAGACAGCGCTCTTATTTCATGTGCCGAAATCTTAAGCACAGACTGGTGAGATGAAGATAATTTATCATAAGCAGTACGGATAGTTAATTGAATCCACCTTGCAATAGAATGGACCGTAATGACCTTTCTATTAGGCAGCAAAGACAAAAAGAAACGCTTACGTCCCTTTCTGATAAACTCAGATCTACGCTTGTAAATACGCATAGCTCTAACTGGACAAAGCAAAGGTCTATGACCCTCTGAAGACGGAAGAGCCTTAATAACAATAGGTTCAGGGTACTTATTAGGAGCCTGATTCTTAGTCAAAAATCCAACATTAGTAGTCAATGTAATAGTATTACCAACACTACAATAGTGAGAATCATCAACAGATAGTGCATGAAGCTCACTAACTCTTCTAGCAGAAGAGAAGGCTAAGAGAAAAGCTGTCTTATAAGATAAGTATTTGAAATCCACCGTATCAAGAGGTTCAAATGTCACTTCTTTAAGCTTCAGGAGAACCCAAGCTAAATTCCACTTAGGAATTAACCTAAGGGTTGTAGGTCTACTTATTGAAAAGTTTTTCACTAACTTAGATAAAGAGACATTAGATCCAATCTGTAAGCTATCATGATGAACATAGGTATCCGATAGCATAGACCTATAACCCTTAATAGTTATTGGCTGCAGTTTGATCTCGTCAAACAAGTAGACCAGAAAATTAGCAATGTCTGGAATGGAGGGATCATAAAAATCAACAGAATGATCCCTACACCATCGAGAGAAAACCTTCCACTTAGCAGCATAATTTAGCAAAGAGGAGGTCCTCCTACAGTTAGAAATTGCGTCCACTGCTCGTCCTGTAAAATGCTTGCCATGCAAGAAGGACCGCACAACGGAAATACCTGACCTTGCTAGTTGTGATGCTGTGTGCGCGATTTCCCCTGCGAAAGAAGATCCTCCCGTGGAGGAAGCTTCCGTGGAATGTCCCACAACAGACATCTGAGTAGATTTATCCATGGTCTCTGCGGTGACAGAGATGCTACCAACAGAATCTTGCAGTGAGATTGCTTGATTTTCAGCAATATCTGTTGAATCAATGGAGCTGGAGGATACATGTATCCTATCATTCCATCCCAAGAGATTGAGAGGGCGTCTACTGCAAACGCTCGAGGATCTGGGCACGGCGACACATACGTCTGCAACTGATTGTTGAGATGCGTCGCAAATAAGTCTATCATAGGACGATCCCATTGGTAGCAGATCTGATTGAATACTCGTTTGTTGAGAGTCCATTCTGACGGCAACATACGACCTTTCCGAGAAAGGGAGTCCGCTAGAACGTTCAGACAATCCGGAATATGACGAATCGACAGAAGAACTTGATGCTCTAGGACAAACAGAAGGATTCCTTCTGTTAGATTGAACGGAATGGAATGAGTGCCTCCCTGGTTCCGAATATACGCTACTACTGTCGAATTGTCGGACAGAATTTGAACATGCGAATTCTGAATAATGTTCATCCACTGACGCAGCGCAAGCCAAATTGACATCATCTTTTTGATGTTTATGTGCTTGTTTAGGAACTGCGGATCCCAAAGACCCTGGCATCTTGAATCTGATGGGCTCAAAGTTGAGCCCCAACCTGTTTGACTCACATCAGTCATTATCATAAAAATCGGATCCGGCAGATGCAGTGGTACTCCCTGAGTTAAGCACTGAATATCAGCCCAAGTCTGAATCTCTTGTTTCACATGATTCGACAAGACGATGTTCGTTTCGAGCGAATGAGTCTTCACACTCCAATTCTGAGTAAAAAATATCTGGACTGGACGAGTGCGTAGCCGCCCCATGGGAATAAGATCCGCAGTGGCTCCGCACAAACCTGTCAGTCTCATGAATTCTCTCGCTGTTACTACATCTGAGAGGACAAAAGCGAGCGTAACAACTGACTAATTTCGTTCTGGTTAACGGCAGACAAACGAGATTGTTGTGCGTCTCGAAGCTCATTCCCTGGTGGCTGAATGACTTGGACGGCACTAGATCCAATTTCTTTTTGTTTACTATGAAACTGAGATGTCGGAGGAATTGAAGCAGACTCTGAACATCGTTCTGAAGCATTAACTTGTTGCCGTACCTCTGAAGAATGTCGTCAAAGTAGGCCGACATTACCACAGATGAATGAGCTCGGAAATGAGTCATTACCGAGTTCATTATTCGAGTGAAGACCCAGGGCGCTAGATTCAGATCAAAGCACATTGCTCGGAACTGATAAACGACTCCTAGGACAGCAAAGCGAAGATACTTTCTGAACACCAGATGTACCATGACGTGAAAGTACGCATCCTTGAGATCTATGCTCACAGCATAATCGTTCACTCGAATGCTCGCTCTGACTGATCAGATGGTCTCCATATAAAATTTCAGAGCCACGATCAGCTTGTTTATCCAGCTCAGATCTATAACTGGACGAAACAAGCCGTCTGGTTTTGGAACCAGGAACAGGTGGCTGTAGAAACCTGGAGATTCCTGGTTTACTACGACATCTATAGCATTCTTGTCCAGAAGAGATTGAACTTCTAATAGAAGCGAATCTCTCTTCTGAACGTTTGACTTAAGCTGAGTCCGACGTGGACTTCGAGTTAACGGAGGTCTTTCCTTGAAGGACAGTTTTAGACCTTCGGAAATAACACCTTACACTCATGGGTGGTCCATAATTGACAACCTATTGGTCAAGAATCTTGACAGCCTTCCACCCACTGGAATACAATAGACGTTTAAACCATCACCTCCTGGCCCTGCGAGGCTTGCGGGAGGAGAAACCACGTCCTCCAAGACCTGCACCTCGCCCAGTCGACATATGGGCATCTGACCGGTTATCTTGGCCAGCATTATGACCCCCTACCTGAGTCGCTACTCTGATGGTCTCCGGAGTAAGATGTAGAGGCTTCCTTAGATCCTCTATAGGAACTTCTCTTGGACGTATTTGCCCCCGAAGTGCCTGCCTTACTCCTCTCTGCTGAGTCAGACTTTTTCAAAGCGGATTTAAAAGCAGAGAATCCGAAGCTTTCTTAGTAATCTGATCATAGATTATAGAAAGCTTACCGTCGAAGAGAAGCTCTCCTGAGACTGCAGTGATTGGAAGAGAGTTTTTCACCTTACTATCCACTCTTGTGGATGCAGCCAGGGCAGCATCACGTCTGACTAACTCCAGATTGCCACTGAAAGGGCGGAGTTGTACGTAGAATATGCTATGGCCCTCGAGAGAACTCTCAATGAAGTTTTGAACATCCTGGAATTCTTTTCCTTCGAGACGTAATGATAACGCTCTGGTAAGGTGTTCTTCGTAAGAAAATGCATCTAAACTGATTTTTTTTTTCTGTTAGATGAGATAGTCATCACCAGAGTACTGGATTAAATCGACATAGACGCCGACAATGACAACTCCAAGTCATCTACCTGGTCGTCTAAACGCAGAGAAACTCTCGGCACACCCTGTCTTGCAATTTCAAATCTATATCTATGATTGATGAAAGGCAGCAGTAGAGCATGAGATGATAAGAAACCAGATTTGCCAGTCTTAGAGGCTAGCTTGAATATGGCGTCATTAAGAAGTTCAAATGTCCACATGACATTTCTGGACTGGGTCGGAAACTCAGGCGCAATGTCCCTATTCCGGCTGAATAAGTCTGTGTCCAGTGACGCTATCAGTCTCTTATCAGGTGACGCAGCATTTTGGTCCGGAGAAACAACTTCTGAAAGGTGTTGCTGGATGAAATCTACAGCCACCTTAAGTTGTTTGGAAAGGGAAAATTTCAGCTCCACTGATTCCCTTTCACCAACCGACTGGACCAAATAAGAATCTCGGTCGTCCCTTTCTGACTCTGCAGGGGAGCGAACCGACCCAGCTTCCTCAGACAGTTTCTTTTATGAAAAAGTTTCTGATGGCTGCTGGAATGTGGGATGAATTGAGCTATCTGCGATAGCAAGTCCGTCACGGAGGCCTCTGGAGCCGCTGTCTTACGTAATTTAGCCGCTGGAAGCTCCTGGGAAGTTAATTCCTGCATACTTCTTATATGCAAACGTCCTGACTGGAAAGGCCTTGTGTCCCCTTGGCTAGCGGATGGCGTGACCTGGTCGACGTGGATTCCCTGGTCAGCGAAGCAGGATGGATATCTGTGGTCACATAGTGGTCGTGTGTGCTGACGTGAGGATGAGGAAGCCAATAGACAAGCCGCGTCAGACTGTCTATGCGACGGTGCATCCCGAGCAGGAGGAGTGGACGTATGCTCCGACTGACGAACATTACATACAACAACATCTGGGCCCAGATGTTGTTGTAAGAGAGAGGGGGCCTCTCACGCTCGCGGTCCGGGTAGACCTGGATGAGCTAGCTACTGGACCTGGACTGACTGGCTTCCTCCGTTCCATCCTCCGAACCGCCATCGCCGGGTGTGTGTGATCCGAGATTATAGTGCTTGCAACACCCCTTCTCTTCTCCTGAACCGCAACGGACGAACCCGGCATCACAACCATTTTGTGAAGGATTGCTTCACCGGGGAGCTAGCTGGCGACAAGAGACTGTCAATCTTACTAGGGAACCTACTAGGGACCTCTTAGGCACTTGCCACATTTCTTTGAGCACTTTGCCGCTAGCTCTTTATTGCGACGACGGAAGCACACTTTTGAAGACATCACGGAAACATCACCATGTTCTTATTCCTCTGAAAAAGAGTCTGAAAAAACTAGAGTGACCCTGTGGAGAGAGGAGAGGCATGGACCTCTCACCACTAACAATATACCGTGACACACGTCTCCAACATTTGTCATCCGAATTGGCACATACAATGAACATGAGAATCAGGAGACTTCCTTGATTTACAATTGAACAATATTCTTTCATTTTGAAAAAATATTAAACAGTCATCGTACTCGCATCAACCCTTGAAAACAAAGATACATAATAATAATGATCCATTACAAACATTTCTAAAATTAATTCAAAAGAAAAAAAAATTTTCGAAAAAATTTCAAGATGAGCCCAAGTTCCCAATGGGAACGATGAGCCAAAATGGATCCCAAAAAAGCCTAAGTGTGGACAAAAATTTTAAAACATGTCTAAAAATTAATGTTACACTTACGGACAATATTAATGTATCTGGCTATGAGCAGAACTAATAGAAGACAAGGAATCACTGTCAGAAGTAACCATTGTCAACGTAAACAAAAGTGAATAAAAACTGGAAACAAGACTCCAGGCACTGAAAATATGGCCCGAAATCAGTAACCAATTTTAACACTATCCGATGTAAAACAGAGGCTTCCTGAGAAGAAACTGCAGTACATCAGATGGTAGATGCATGACCGAAACGCGTAACCACTCTAGGGTGAGGACGTAACCATGGGGAAAAACAGAATAAACATTCTGTTACCAAGCCAAAACTCCCAAGAAATTTCAGTAAAACAAAATTACAAAAATTATGCCAAAAGCATGGGAGAAAAGCAAGGGGGGTAGAAAGGAAAGGGAGAGAGGAAACACTGAACAAACTGTGGAAATTTCATAACAAGAATGAAAACATCAGGCCCATGCCCCATGCCCCCCCCCCCCCCAATCCCCAAACTTTGCATCAAAAACCGAAAAATAAATGTCCTATATGGTCCTCCATACTTTTACTCCACTGCGGATGTGCAGTGTCAAGGAGATCTCGAAATTGGCGCCAATTGTCATTCTTACAACCAGTGCCTGGTAAGCGTTATGTACTCAGCGGGGAGGTATGAGTTCCCAACTCATGGGAGGGCCATCCCCGTCTGGGTCATTGGTAAGTATAAAAAATATATAAATTACTATAAAGTTTTTAACATTTTTATACTGTACCAATGACCCAGACTTAGCTGAATAGTAAAAAGGTTGGAGGGCCTAGGACATAAAGGAAAATCCAATAGGCTCAAATACATATAACAGAATTATCCCCTCAAGGAGAAAAGGAGAGATAGGCTTTACATGTATCTTTCTTATTTGTCTCAAAAAAGAAAGACACAACACCATTCTGTAACTGAGCACAATAACATCAATGATCTCTATTAACATCCAGTATAACTCTTTATACTAATATTTTTAAAGGAAAGCCAATAAATAAAGGAAGTCTAGAGAAATGAGACTCTTTATACTCATTAAAAGTGTCTGAGAATTGTATATTAATGCTCGTATGACATGTGACATACACAAATGCTTCACACCGAGCTACACTTTAAAAATATTACGTGGATGAGTAAACATTAGCTTTACACTTTAAAACCATCCTGGTACCGACTCGGAATTACTTACTCCAGGGGAGGTATTCCCTTGCTTTGCATTATAAAGCAGGTGACCTAAGGGAACACCCCCCCCCCCCCCCCACCTTCCCCTTGCCCTGGATCAAATACTCCAGAGCGAAAAGGGCAGCAGGACAGAGTCACTGGTGGAACCGAAAGCCTACATAAGCATAGTTGCAACTGTTTAGTGGACGACATTCTGAGCAACAGATAATGGACCTTAACAATGTAGATCTCCAGAAATGGACTCAATATTTCTATGATACAAATTCGTGAAAGTGGAGGGCTAAGAACAATATGCAGCCCTCATTAGATCTGTAATAGCAACACTATTAGCATAAGCCCACGATGTGGAAAGAACTCTTACTTCATGAGCTGAAATCTTAAGCACAGACTGCTGAGTTGAAGATATTTATCAAAAGCAGTACGGACAATTAATTGAATCCATCTAGCCATAGAATGGACCGAAATGTGGAGGAAGCTTCCACGGCATATCCCACAACAGATGCCTGAGTAGATTAATCCACGGTCTTTGTGGAGACAGAGATGCTACCAACAGAATTTTGCATTGAGATTATTTTAACTTGAGCAATATCTGCTGAATAAACAGCGCTGGAGGATACGCATATCCTATCATTCCATCTCCCTAGATCGATAGAGCGTCTACTGCAAACGTTCGAGGATCCGAACATGACGACACATACGTCTGCAACTGATTGTTGAGATGCGTCATAAATAAATCCATCATTGACCGCTCTCATTCGTAGCAAATCTGATTAAATACTCGTTGTTGAAAATCCATTCTGACGGCAACAAGCGTCCCCTCTGTGAAAGGGAGTCCGCTAATACGTTCAGACAACCTGGAATATGACGGACAGATAGGAGAATTGATGTTCTGTTACAAACAGAAGGATTCATTCCATTAACTTGAATAACAGAATGGAATGAGTGCCTCCCTGGTTCCGAATATACGCTAATACTGTCGAATTGTCGGACAGAATTGCACGTGAGCATTCTGAATAACGTTCATTCAATGATGTAGCGCAAGCCAAATTGACATCATTAGTTGATGTTTATGTGCTTGAATAGGAACTGTGGATCCCAAAGACCCTGGCACTTCTAATCCGTTGGGCTCAATGTTGCATCCCAACCTGTTTAACTGGCATCTGTCAAAACTGAAAACTCGGATCCGGAAAGTACAGTGGAACTCCCTGAGTTAACCACTGAATATCTGCCCCAAGTTTGAATCTCTTATCACTTGATTTGACAAGAGGAAGTCCGCATCGAGCGAATGAATCTTCACCCTCCAATTCTGGGTCAGAAAATTTGGAAAGGACGAGTGCGTAGCCACCCCATCGGAATAAAATCCGTGGCAGCTCCGCACAACCTATCAGTCTCATGAAATCTCGTGCTGTAACTTTGTCTGAATGAAGACAATAGCGAGTGTAACAACTGATTAATTTCGCTCTGGTTAATGGCAGACGAATGAGATTGTTATGAATCTCAAAACTCATCCCTGGTGGGTAAATGACTTGGACAACACCAGGTCCGACTTCTCTTTTACTTATGAAACCAAGACGTCGGAGCAACAGAAGCAGATTCTGCACATGGTTCTGAAGAGTTAACTCATCGCCGTACCTCTGAAGAATGTCGTCCAGGTAGGCCAACGTTACCGCAGACGAATGAGCTCAGAAATGAGTCATTACTGAGTTCATTATTCGAGTGAAAGCCCAGGGCGCTAGATTCAGACCGAAGCACATTGCTCGGAGCTGATACACGACTCCTATGAAGCGAAGATACTTTCTGAATGCCTGATGTACCATGACGTGAAAGTACGCATCTTGACATCTATGCATGTAGCATAGTCGTTTACCCGAATACTCGCTCTGAACGATCGGATGGTCTCCATATAGAAACTTGGAGCCACGATCAGCTTGTTAATCCAGCTCAGATTTATGAGTGGATGGAACGAGCCATCTGGTTTCAGAACCAGAAACAGATGGTTGTAGAAACCTGGGAATTCCTGGATTTCTACGATCTCTATCGTTATCTTCTCCAGAAGAGACTGGACTTCTAATGGAAGCGAGCCTCTTCTCTGCAGATTTGACGGAAGCTGAGTCCATCTTGGACTTCGAGTTTAACGGAGGTTTTCCTTTGAAGGACAGTTTAGTCCTTCCGAAATCACCCCACGAACCCAAGGAACATCCGTAAACGACTCCCAATTGTTGAGAAACTCGAAAGTCTTCCGCCCACTGGAACACGATAGAGGTTATACCATCACCTCCTGGTCCTGCGAAAGGATAAACCATGTCCTCCACGACCCGCACCTCACCCTGTCGACCTAGGGGCGTCTGACCAGTTGACTCGGCCAGTATTACGACCCCTATCTGAGTCGCTACCCTGATGGTCTCTAGAGTAAGACCTATAGGACGCAAAGAAACCTCTATAGGAACTTCACTTGGACGTATTCGCCCCAGAAGTGCCTGTCCTACTCTTCTCCGCTGAATCCGACTTTATGGAAGTGGATTTGAATAGCAGAGAGTCTGAAGCTTTCTTAGTTATCTGATCATAGATTGCGAAAAGCTTGCCGTCGAAGAGAAGCTCTCTGGAGACAGGAGCGACTCTGAGAGAGTTTTTCACCTTACTATCCACACGCGTGGCTGTAGTCACGTCTAACCAACTCCAGGTTTGCCACTAAAAGGGCGGAGTTATATATGGAGAATGCTATGGCCCTCGAAAGAACTCTTAAGGAGGTTGATACATTCTAGAATTCTTTTCCATCGAGACGTAATGATAACGCTCTAGTAAGGTGATCTGCGTACGATAATGCGGCTAAGCTAGCCCTGTTAGATGATATTGTCATTTCCAACATTGTGGTTTGAATTGACATAGACGACGGTACAGCCAGTACTAGGTCTTCGGCCTGGTCGTCTAGACGCAGAGGAACTCTTGGAATGCCCTGTTCTGCCATTTTGAATTTATTCCATGAATTGATGAAAGGCAGATGTAGAGCATTTGCTAATAAGAAACTGGACCTGCCCGTTTTGGTAGCAAGTTATATATAGCATCATTCAATAGTTCAAATGTCCGTGAGACATTACTGGACTGTGTCAGAAACTCAGGGACGATGTCCCTAAATCGATTAAAGAATTCTGTGTCCAGTGGCGTTATCACTTATTATCTTATTTGGCAACGCAGCATTTTGGTCCGGAGGAAGAACGTCAGATGATAATGCCGGATGCACTCTACGGCAATTATGTTGTTCCGAAAGGGAAAATTACAACTCCTTCGTATCCCTTTCGCCATCCTGTCAGACCACTTGTAAATCTTGGTCGACCGTGCCTGAACCTGCAGCGGAACATACCAACCCAGTCTCCTCGAATAATTCCTGATCTGACAGAGTTTCTGTCGGTTGCTGGGATGCTGCGATAATTGTGCTATCTGTGATAGCACGTCCGTAACGGAGGCCTGTGGAGCTGCGGTCTTACGGTATTTAGCCGCTGGAAGCTCCTTGGACGTTGACACATGCATACATCTTTATGCAAACATCCGGTGTATGTAGGCCTCATATTCTTGGCTACCGGATGGAGTGACCTGGTCGCCGTGGAATCCCTGGTCGGCAAGATAAGTTGGATATCACTGGTCACATAGCCAAGGTGCAGTCGTGTGTGCTGCCGTGAGGATGAGGAAGCCGATAGAGCAGTCTCTCCGGACCGTCTATATAACGGAGAGTCCCAAGAGGTGGACGTATGCTCCGACTGAGGAACATTATGTACCACAACATCTGGGCCCAGATGTTGTTGTACAAGAGAGGGACCTCTCTCGCTCGCAGCCCAAATGGACCTGGACGAGCTAGGAACCGGACTTACAGGCTTCCTCCGTACCATCCTCTGATCTGTCATCACTGGGTGTGCACGTTGTATTTTTACAGTGTTTGCATCACTCAAATCTCCTTCCTGGACCACAACAGACGAACCCGGCTGCCGAGCCATTGGTTTAATGGTCGCTACTCCGGCTGAGCTAGCTGACGCCAAAGCCGTCGATCCTACTAGGGAACTCTTAGGCAATTGACGTATCTGCATGAGCACTTTGCCGCTAATTCTTCATTTGATTGTGATGACGGAAGCACACTCTTGGAAGACATCACAGAAACATCACCCTGTTCTTGTTCCTCTGAAAAAGAGACTGAAAAACTAGAGTGACCCTGCAGAGAGAGGACTGGCATGGTCCTCTCCCCGCTAACAACATACCATGACACACGTCTCCAACGTTTGTCATCCCAATTGACACACACTGAACAAGGGTTAGTGCGAGTACATTGACTACAATTAATACAGTGATCATGAGAATCAGAGGAAGAATTCCTCCCATTACAATTTGAACAATAATCTTTCATTGTGAAAATCACAAACAGTCACAGTACTCGCACTAAACCCTGAAAACAAAGATACATAATAAAATAATTCATTATAACATTACAAAAAATAATTCAAAAAGAAAAATTTTTGGGAAAAAATGTTTTCAGAAGAGCCCAAGTTTCCAATGGGAATGATGAGCCCAAATGGATCCCAAAAAAGCCTAAGTGTGGACAAAATTTTTTAAATCATTTCAAAAAATTAATGTAACACTTACGGGCAATATTAATGTATCTTGCTATGAACTGAACTAAGCAGAAGACAAGTAATCACTATCAGAAGTAACCGTTGTCAACATAAATAAAAAGTGTACACAAACCGGAAACATGACTCCAGGCACTGGTAAACATGGCCCGAAATCAGTTACCAATTTAAACACTATCTAATGCAAAATAGTGGCTTCCAGAGAAGAAACTGTAGAACATCAGATGGTAGATGCAGACCAAAATGCCTAAACACCCAAGGGTGAGGACATAAACATGGGGAAAAACAGAAAATATTATTCTGTTATCAAGCCAAAACTCCCAAGAAATTTTAGTAATAAACATTACAAACAATAAGCCAAAAGCATGGGAGAATAGCTTGGGGGGAATAAAGGAAAGGGAGAGAGCAAACACTATCAAACAATGGAATATTCATAGCAAGAATGACCACAACAGGGCCATGCCTCGAAAATAGGCAACATGAAATAATTTCGTAAAAAAATTATAAGTTACAACCCTGGACATTTCCTTCCACTGTTTCTTCCTCTCCTCCTTCTATTTCCTCCTTATATCCACCATTTCTCTCATAATTAAGTTACAACCCTGGACATTTCCTTCCACTGTTTCTTCCTCTCCTCCTTCTATTTCCTCCTTATATCCACCATTTCTCTCATAATTATGTGTCGGGCATCATTTAAACTGAGATTTACAAGCACAAATATCAGTGAGATGTAACTGGATTGAGGGCCAATGAAAGAATGACAATTGGCACCAATTTCGAGACCTCCTTGACACTGCGCATGCGCAGTGGAGTAAAAGTATGGAGGACCATATAGGACATCTATTTTTCGGTTTTAGATGCAAATTTTGGGGATTGGGGGGCAAAATTTGTGTTTGGCCCTAGATATTTTAGAGTTAGCACCAGCTAAGTCTGGGTCATCGGTACAGCATAAAAATATTATAAGTTACAGCCCTGAACACATCCTTCCACTGTTTCTTCCTCTCATCCTCTTATTTCATCCTTAGATCCACCATTTCTTTCATGATTTTGTGTCTGGCAGCATTTTAACTGAGATTATAAGCAAAGATATCAGTGAGATTTTACTGATTGAAGGGCCAAAGAATGAGGATTTGGCTCCAATTTCGGACTTCCTTGACACTGTGCATGCCAGTGGATGAAAGTATGGAGGACCACATAGGACATCTATTTTTTGGATTTTGATGCAAATTTTGGGGATGGGGCAAAATTTGTGTTTGGCCCTAGAATTTAAGAGTTAGCACCAGCTAAGTCTGGGTCTTTGGTACAGTATAACAAGAGGCCCCACGTGGCCTTAATCGCTCACCTGACAAAGTGACTCTAAGAAGTATTTTAGGTCACCTTCACCATGTCATGCCTCATCAACATTAACTGGTTGAGTGATAGATTTTGTTTGAAGTTCAACATTTGTTACCTAAAATTAGTTTTATTTAAAATCGTTGGTGTGTGGCCTATCTCCAATGATTTTTAATAAAGCAAATTTATCTCTGCAGACAAACTGGTTTAGCATGAAGCACAAACAAGGAATGTGAAGAGATAGCCTTGGACATCTCTCCCCAACTGTGGATATCTTCCATGTGCTACATGTATATATTTGCATGCAAGAAAACAAAAATTTTCACAAATTTTCCAAAATATTAGTTTTTTTTATCATCATTGGAACAAGCTCAAACAGCTTATTCCAATAGGGGTATGGGAAGATCAGGTATATTTTTGAGACAGAAATGTGAATATATAAATAATGGTGTTTTTGTGTGAATGATGCTGGAGAATTTTGCGTAAAGATATGGTAAATGGTTTGTTCTAGATACAGAATGATGCAAAAGTATTTAAATTTGATTAGGCAAGTTGTTCCTATAATGCATTTAAAAATTGAAGTAACTGTTTTTTTGCTGACAAACTTTTAGATGTGTGTGTCTGTGTTTGTGTGTGTGTGTGTGTGTGTGTGTGTGTGTGTGTGTGTGTGTGTGTGTTTGTGTGTGTGTGTGTGTGTGGGGGGGGGGGGGTAAGAGTGTTCTTGCAAACAAAATTTCTGAATAAATGGAAAATTTTATTTTTTGTGTGAAAGACATAGTGCGTGAATGTTGATTGGAACAAGCTTAGAGAGCTCATTTTAATGTGAAGTCATAAAGCTGTGTTTTACGTACGAAATTCTGGAATAACTAAAAAAATTGCTTTTTTGACTCAAAAAGCATGGTGTGTGACCTCTCATTGGAATGAGCTCAAAAAGCTCATTCCAATGGGGTATTTACAAGCGATAAGTACATGTATGTTTAAGAGACAAAAATTAAAATTTGAATAGCGATTTTTGCGAAGAATGCTGACAAGTTTTGGCAGTGATGCTGGTAAAAAGGTAAGATATGCAAAGTGGTTGTTTTTTAGAGGCGACATTTAATTAAGGGGAATTAACCCTTGATTACTGAGGTAACTTCTAAAAGTACTGAAATTTCATGAAGCAATGTGAATAACAGACAACAGTTGCCTAAAAATTTCATGAATAACTAAAATTTTTATTCCTTTGTCTCGAAAACATGGCATATGACCTTTGTTGCAATGAGCTGAATGCATGTGTTCCAATGAGGGGTCATAAAATTTGAACGGAGATTTGTGTGAATAATGCATTAGTACTGCTAGATTTGGGTAAACGGTTCACCCTGGATACCACCCCTTCTATAGTAGATCTTTTCTGCAAATTTTGTCTAAGATTCTATAAACTTTACAAATAAATACGTTCATGAATCACAATCAGATCCACCCCACAATGTTGCATACCAAATATCAAAAGATTCTGCCTGCTGGATCTGGAGAAGAAGATTTTTTAAGAAATATGCCTGAAATGCACTAAGTTAAAATTTGGGCTCCTATACGGAGCTCAAATATAAACCCAGGGGGCCGATTTGAACAAACTTGAATCAGATCCACCCCACAATGTTGCTTACCAAATATGAAAAGATTCTGAAGCTGGATCTGGAGAAGAAGATTTTTGAAGAAATTTGCCTGAAATGCACTAAGTTCGAATTCGAGCTTCTATAGTGAGCCCAAATATGAAACTAGGAAGCCGATTTGAACAAACTTGAATCAGATCCACCCCACAATGTTGCATACCAAATATCAAAAGATTCTGCCTGCTGGATCTGGAGAAGAAGATTTTTTAATAAATTTGCCCGAAATGCACTAAGTGCGAATTCGGGCTTCTATATTAAGCCCAAATATGAATCCAGGGGGGCCGATTTGAACAAACTTGAATCAGATCCACCCCGCAATGTTGCATACCAAATATCAAAAGATTCTGCCTGCTGGATCTGGAGAAGATGATTTTTTAAGAAATTTGCCCGAAATGCACTAAGTCCGAATTCGGGCTTCTATAGTGAGCCCAAATATGAATCTAGGGAGCCGATTTGAACAAACTTGAATCAGATCCACCCCGCAATGTTGCATACCAAATATCAAAAGATTCTGCCTGCTGGATCTGGAGAAGAAGATTTTTGAAGAAATTTGCCCGAAATGCACTAAGTTTGAATTCAAGCTTCTATAGTGAGCCCAAATATGAATCCAGGGGGCCGATTTGAACAAACTTGAATCAGATCCACCCCGCAATGTTGCATACCAAATATCAAAAGATTCTGCCTGCTGGATCTGGAGAAGATGATTTTTTAAGAAATTTGCCTGAAATGCACTAAGTTCGAATTCGAGCTTCTATAGTAAGCTCAAATATGAATCTAGGGAGCCGATTTAAACAAATTTGCATCAGATCCATCCCACAATGTTGCATACCAAATATCAAAAGATTCTGCCTGCTGGATCTGGAGAAGAAAATTTTTTAAGAAATTTGCCTGAAATGCACTAAGTTCGAATTCGAGCTTCTATAGTGAGCCCAAATATGAATCTAGGAAGCCGATTTGAACAAACTTGAATCAGATCCACCCCACAATGTTGCATACCAAATATCAAAAGATTCTGCCTGCTGGATCTGGAGAAGAAGATTTTTTAATAAATTTGCTTGAAATGCACTAAGTTCAAATTTGGGCTCCTATACTGAGCCCAAATATAAACCCAGGGGGCCGATTTGAACAAATTTGAATCAGATCCACCCCGCAATGTTGCTTACCAAATATGAAAAGATTCTGCCTGCTGGATCTGGAGAAGAAGATTTTTTAAGAAATTTGCATGAAATGCACTAAGTTCAAATTCGAGCTTCTATAGTGAGCCCAAATATAAATCCAGGAAGCCGATTTGAACAAACTTGAATCAGATCCACCCCACAATGTTGCATACCAAATATCAAAAGATTCTGCCTGCTGGATCTGGAGAAGAAGATTTTTTAAGAAATTTGCCTAAATGCACTAAGTTCGAAATCGGGCTCCTATACTGAGCCCAAATATGAACCCAGGGGGCCGATTTGAACAAACTTGAATCAGATCCACCCTACAATGTTGCATACCAAATATCAAAAGATTCTGCCTGCTGGATCTGGAGAAGAAGATTTTTTAAGAAATTTGCCTGAAATGCACTAAGTTCGAAATCGGGCTCCTATACTGAGCCCAAATATTAACCCAGGGGGCCGATTTGAACAATCTTGAATCAGATCCACCCCACAATGTTGCTTACCAAATATGAAAAGATTCTGCCTGCTGGATCTGGAGAAGAAGATTTTTTAAGAAATTTGCCTGAAATGCACTAAGTTCGAATTCGGGCTTCTATAGTAAGCCCAAATATGTGTCCAGGGGGCCGATTTGAACAAACTTGAATCAGATCTACCCCGCAACGTTGCATACCAAATATCAAAAGATTCTGCCTGCTGGATCTGGAGAAGAAGATTTTTGAAGAAATTTGCCTGAAATGCACTAAATTCGAATTCGAGCTCCTATAGTGAGCCCAAATATGAATCTAGGGAGCCGATTTGAACAAACTTGAATCAGATCCACCCTACAATGTTGCATACCAAATATCAAAAGATTCTGCCTGCTGGATCTGGAGAAGAAGATTTTCAAAGAAATTTGCCTGAAATGCAGTAAGTTCAAATTTGGGCTCCAATACTGAGCCCAAATATAAACCCAGGGGGCCGATTTGAACAAACTTGAATCAGATCCACCCCACAATGTTGCATACCAAATATCAAAAGATTCTGCCTGCTGGATCTGGAGAAGAAGATTTTTTAAGAAATTTGCCTGAAATGCACTAAGTTCGAAATCGGGCTCCTATACTGAGCCCAAATATGAACCCAGGGGGCCGATTTGAACAAACTTGAATCAGATCCACCCTACAATGTTGCATACCAAATATCAAAAGATTCTGCCTGCTGGATCTGGAGAAGAAGATTTTTTAATGTTTTTCCCATTGCCTACAGTGTTAAAAAGTGCTGACTCAGCACTTTTTCAAAGTCCCGAAACTGTACCCTATGATAAAACCGATGGCAATTTTTTTTTACCAATCCTTTCTGTTGGTCCTAAGGAAGCTGCACACCAAATAAAAATTCTCAGTGCCATGCAGTTTTGGAGATATGGGCGTTTTAAATTTTTTCTATTTTTAGCTCCTGCGGTTCCCACGGGGCTGCGGGAAAATTTTTTTTTGCATAAATCAAGTACTCATGACCCAATAAGCCCTCACATAAAATTTGGTTCAAATCAGCCTCTCGGTTTGGAAAATAGAAATTTTGGGCGGGGCAAAAAATTTTGCCCCTCTCATAACAACGCCAAGTATAGCTCCACAAACTTCTCTTGAACAAATCTGAGTCTACACCTCAAAAGGAAGCTGCACACCAAATATCAAGTCTCTGCTACTGCTGGTTCATGAGAAGAAGATTTACAAAGATTTTGGTGCCCTTTGGGGGCGTGGCACCACCCAGGAGGAGGGGCAACTTCATTTGAACAAATCTGAATTGGCATTAGGTAATAAACATTTAGCCAACATTTGAATAAAATTGGGCTAGTGGTTTAGGAGGAGAAGTCGATAATGTAAAGTTAACGCCGGACGGACGACGACGGACGACGGACGCCGGACGACGGACGACGGACGCCGGACAGAAAGAGATTAGTAAAGCTCCCCTTGAGCTTCGCTCAGGTGAGCTAAAAATATAAAGAATATTTTTATCAATGAAACCTTACAAATATGTATGTCATTGGAACCGGCTCATTGAGACAGCCATATTTGTATGATTTTATCAACAAAGTGTCAAGATATTTCAGGTCATGTTAGCCTTGTATTGGTTAATTTGCTGCTGCTATGTTATGTAAAGGTTTAAACTGACTCAATTCTTTACACGCAAATCCTAGCAGAGGTACAGTGAGAATCTACATGGATGCTCGCTGGCTTTGTTGCATGAGTCTTTGCTCAAATGGATTCTCAGATTCTCATTGAAATATATGTCCTGCATAATCAGCTGTTTATGAATCACTGTATAAAATGGATTAGCAAACCATGATGTTAATCAATAGGACAAGGCTGCTTGACTGTAATGAGCCAAACAAATGTTAACAATATTTTGTGAAAAAAAATATACATGTAGTGGAATTAGCCAACACTTAGCACTTGACTGAAAAAATCAGAAAAAATAAAATTAAAACAACTGACCAAATGCTACAAGCATTGGTTATAATAGCCAGTTGGATTCTGTGTGTTGATATGACATCTTGTGTTTGAAATCGCATTTTCAAGTAAGGATATCCCATTAGTGAAATTACAATTAACTGGTTGAGTGTCAAATTATATTTCAGAGGTGATTTACAAATTTTTTTTTAAAAGATACCATGCTGTCAGCTAGGGAAGCTTTAGTTTAGCAAGATTTTGTTCATAAATAACTATTTTATTGCAATTTGTTAGAGAGAGCCTGTTGACACTCTCCAATAAATTGTAACAACACAATTTGAAAGAAACATTTATTTGTACTCCAAAGCAAATGATAAGATCATCCATATACTTTAATGCAGTCAATGTTTTTCAATAGAGCCATGATAGTGGCTTCTGGCACTCAACCAGTTAACACATCATCAACCATTCTGAACAAACTATTTTAGCCTGTTTTTAAGATACTAGGATACAATGTGTGAGGGTGGGGGAAGGAAACGCCTATCAGAATGAAGCTATTGACAGTTATGTTCTGTGGGCCATTTTGGAATATATAGAATAGTGAGACATGAATAGTACAGACAAAGAATAATACTCTTCAGGAAACAGATAAAAGCATCGATTTTTAAACCAGAATGATGTAGGCTGATGAAGTGTCAATCAACTGAAAACATGATTTAATAAACAACTGATGCAGAAGCTATTTTCATTTTTGTTTGACATATTCATTACAATCTGCCAAAGAACCTGTATCCCATTTAGGAAATAAGAGCAAAACAGTAGCAAAAAAAAAGAGAAAGAAATAACAAAGTACTTTGCTTCCTCAATTTGATGCAATTCTCTTTGTAAGTGACTGTTACTACTTCAATGTTTTTTGAGTGATGCAGCCACCACTTTTTCCTCACAGGTTGGACAATATTGACATCTTAAAAGCCAAATGCAAAAAGCCAGTATCTCAGCTAATCATCAATGTTGAGAAGCATAATGCCACTTCTCATATCCCCATAAATGTCTGATTCCTGGCAAAGTCCCAGTTACCAGGTAAAGAGATTGCTTCATTAATTTTTGTCTTCAAGGAAACTCAAGAGCCCCACTTTGCCTCCTTTCATCTTCTGGCTTCTGTCTTAAGGAACCTGTAAAGGATTTTTTTTTTAAATATATTCATTCCATATTGTTGAATTACATGTGCAAGCAAATTTATACCATGCTTGCATATGTTACTTCCTGTGAAAAGCCTGTATGTTAAATTTTAGCTTTTAACCCCACTACTAGTGTAAAGCTTCTGCTGTGGTTAAAAAAAAATTTACACCTATTGTCGGAAGTTCATCTAACTTGGCATAATTTGCCAACTTCGATACTTTCACACTTCGCTATGTTTCATTCAAACATATGACATTTAGCAGTACTATCTACTTTGTGTAAATGACTTACTTATTAAGTTTAAAATACCTACAATTAAATATTTAAACTAAAATTTAAGAATTGTTAATAATAATTTGACTGAAAAAGCAAGGTAAATTTAATCAACTTTGATGATGTGTCTAGCTGTCAATCAAGCATTCACGTACAGCCGGTAGTACTGCCCACTGGCCTAGATGTAAACAAAACAAACCTGTATGTTTGCGATAGAAAATGTCTTGTTTTCTCCATTCTAAGTGACAAAGTCGATTATTTATTAAGAGCATGGTATAAATACAACAAATAGGTACTAGGGCCGGTAATCAGATTTAAACCACTTGTAGAATAAGGGTTTTAACTACTTGGCAAGCCGAGTGGTTAAAACCCTTGACATACTTGTGGTTTAAATCTGATTAGCGGTCCTAGTACCTATTTATTCTATATGTTATCCATCTCAGAAATGTCATTTCACAGAGAGATTACCCAATATTTAGTTACACTGAACTGCACATGTCAAAAATTACAGGTAAACCTCCTCAGAATGATCAGAATGATAATTCAGAATTAGAATGAGCAACAGAAAAAAAAACAAATTAATAAACCCAGATGTCTTTGCATGCCAGGGATAATCTGAGCATTTGGCATTGGTACAGAGAAAAACACTATACATGTAACAGTCTTTCAGGTATTCCAGCTTGATTTCGTAAATTTATGATTCCAAGTAATAATGGAAAGCAAGAACACAGTGTACCATATTATCTCCTGTACCTTCCCAAGAAGACATCCCTTCCCACTGTCCCACCCCTCCACCACACTCCCTATTGGAAGATGACCTTGAATGTGAACAAAGACATCACCCAGAACTGAAATACTCTTTATACCAACAGTGGGGGAGCACGGTGGCTCAGTAGGTAGAGGTGCAGGCTGCAAGCCGAGAGGTCCTCAGTTCAAATCCCACCTGTGGCAACTGCGTTGTGTCCTTGAGCAAGACACTTCATCTCCATTGCCCACACAGTGGGGGCACAGTGTTGTTGTGTATTAAGACGTGCTGCACGTCGATGGTGCACTTGTCTTCAACCAATGCTAACTCTGAGCTTGTGTGGAGTTAGTATGTTGGGGAGCTGACAGTTGCTCGCCATTGCTCGGTGGTTCTCTCCGGGTACTCCGGCTTCCTCCACCCATAAAACTGCCGCAGTCATGATTAGCCATTGTGCATAAATATGTGACCTTAAACACCAATAAATAAATACTAAATAAATAATAAATATACCAACAGTGACCTTATTCCACATGACAATGAAAAAAATCTCAAATGTACCCTTCTTAGGACACAATCTGTGTATCAAAATGCAGTGTTTGGTCCCAAGCAAAAGAAAGTTGCTGCATTGAAACTTAAATTTGTTCACAATATGTGAGCTTGATGACTTTTACCTACTGTCTACGAAAGCAACTCCATCATATGAAGCCTATGTATGGAGTCTGAGTGTTGTAATAACAAACACAACCCCCCCCCCCTCCCACCCCCACCCCCATATAGCCCACCCTGGCCTCTACAAATTGGTGAACGATTGTTCCGGTCACTTATTGTTTACCTCAAAAGAAATAAGATGAATGACATCTTATTTGCCTACATTACTACAAACTAATCAAATAATGAGAATGTATACTCGAATTGCAAGTGATATTGATTTGTTGACACTTTACCTAATGAATTGGCCGCATTTACAAACTGAGCAGTTGAAAAAAAATATTTTTCAAAAAATTTCAACAAAACCATTATCATGTGCCTCCACCCCCATATTGGAACGAGCTCAGCATGATCATTCCAATGAGGGTGTCATATTATATGGTTTTGTTGAAATTTATTGAAAAATTCGGAAAAAAAAAATTAAATAATAAATTTTGATACCGAGTGCACTGGGTAACAGGTTAAGCCTTCCAGAACCATATATAGAATAAGCGTATAGTGTTTTTAAGTAAAAAATTTATTCTATGAGTAGGATTAAGAATGAAACCAACGAGGCTCTGGTGAGTCGGTTTCATTCTTCATCCTACGAGTAGAATAAATTTTTTACTTGAAAACACTGTCTGTTTATTTCATTTATCCCATAAATCATTTACAGGGCAGTCATGCCAAAATCATGCTGTTACTCACTACAAAAAACTGCAAGAAGTGAGGAGCACACTGGTTCAATTCGATCGACAAGCAAAACTCCAAAAAATAAACATGGCGCAGTGATACATTTTTGTCTGAAAATAATTCCCCTACAAATTTGAGCTAAAGTTGCAAAAACACTTTTTTAAATGAACAATGTTTATCTTTCTTATTTTCGTTTATTGTTGTTTTTTTCCATCGTCGATTCAACTTGAGTTTTATAAACAGAGCAGACGACACGTGCATTTGTTTATTTATACTTTCCTAATTTTGAAAATGAAACATCAGTCATCATGTCTCCGCCTTTCACAATCGAACTTGTATGCTTTACAATGCATGGTTTCGATTGATTTACTTTATATTTTCTTAGTTAATTGTTGTTCATTTTATTGTTAGACAGAGTTGAAATGTGTCATATATTCTAAAGCTAAACATTTTAGTGACAGTCAACATTTGATAAACATTGGTTCATTTTTTCTCCCACAAACTTAAAACAGGTCATGACAACATGAATGCGGTAGAGGTCAGAGGTTAACAAGTCTGTCTCTACTATATGCTTTTCTTAGGAGGGGCGTATGCTGCTTATTCAAGTCAAGTCCCTGGTTTGATATTTAGACTACCATGTCAGGTGAGTGCCCTAAGGCCCACTGGGGCCTCTTGTTGTTCATCACGTCTCTCTCCATCCTTAGTGGCATTATGGAGTCGGTCAGACATGAGGGAGACCTGCGGTTTCTCCTATACTATATGATAACTAAGATGAGCAATTCAAGTAATGTGGGTGAGGGGAGTTCGAGAGTAATTATTTGTCGCCTTGGAATGCAGGCTTAGGAGCTGCTAGTAGGGTGATAAATTTTCTCTGTAGGTTTAACACTGAAAGAATTTATTCCTATAGTCCAACTAGATGAAGCAATTGTGCCCACACAATACACAGGATTTTACTTTTATTTTCAGTTCCTGCACTTTTACGTCCCATAATTGAGATAAACGCATCTAAAAACAGATTTTTTTTTATTTTTGTTCAGAAATTTTTGAAGTCCCAAACAAAATATTTTCAGACTAAAATTTTTTTTTTCTTCTTCTTAAAATTGACCAATATGCATAAAAAAAATTAATTTCCGGATTTTGATAAAAAATTTGTAAGTCCGGACTGGGACCCCAAATTTTCAGTCTAAATATGAACCCAGGGATTTGATTGAACAAACTTGATCTCACCTCCCTAAGCATGCTGCATACCAAATATCAAGATTCCTATTGGCAGATCTGAAGAAGAAGATTTTTAAAGAATATTCCTCATACTGCACTAATTTAAACATTTGGGCTCCCATAGAGAGCCCAAATATGGACCCAGGGAATTGATTTCAATAAACCTGTGAAACAATCTTCCAAAGATGTTATATGTGAAAATTGAAAGCTTTTGGAGCAGTGGTTTGGGAGAAAAGTAGTGTTAAGTGTTTTTCCCATTACCCACAGAGTAAAAAAATGATGACTCAGCACTTTTTCAAAAGTCCCAAAAAAGTACCCCATGATAAAACTGATAGCAATTTTTTTTTTTGACCATTCCATTCTGTTGGTTCTAAGGAAGCTTCACACCAAATAAGAATTCTCAGTGCCGTGTAGTTTTGGAGATCTGGGCGTTTTAATTTTTTTTCTATTTTTAGCTCCTGCGGTTCCCATGGGGTGACAGGAAAAAAAAAATGGGCATAAATTAAGTACTTATGACCCAATTAGCCCTCATATCAAATTTGGTTCAAATCTGCCTCACGGTTTGGAGAATAGAAAATTTGTGATTGGTGAAAAATCTTGCCCCTCCCAGAGCAAAGGCAAATATTGCCGTCAAACTTCTCTTGAACAAACTTGAGTCTACACCTCAAATGGAAGCTGCATCCCAAATATCAAGTCTCTGCTACAGCTGGTTCATGAGAAGATTTTAAAAAAATTTGTGCATTTTGGCCCCACCCCCCTCCTCAATATGAGCAGAAACCCAATTTGAAGAAAAACCCAAATGCCCCTATATAACCGCTCATGTGAATTTTCATTGAACTGCAGCCAGTGGCTTGAGAGAAAATGAACCAAACACCACCTTCACGATGTACAACAGACGACAGACAAAAAGTGATCAGAAAAGCTCACCCTGACTTTCAGTCAGGTGAGCTAATAATACACCATATAGACATAATATCCAGTCTCTAAGGTGGAAATATAATCCACTGAAATAGATTGGATAGAAATGAAAAGGGAGACGAAAACAATGTTCCTTCACCCGATCATAAAAACCTAGATGAATTTCTTACGTTCGATTTGATATCAGGAAATATATTCCTGAGGAGTTAGTATAGGCATTTGAAGAAACGCTCATTAATCACACTATGTTAATACGACGTCATCAATAGGGCTTATTGCCTCTAATAACTAACACCAAACGATACCGGTTGGAAGAGAAAAACTTCCTCCAACATGATGGTATCATGTCCGATAGGACAATGAACTCAGCCTAGCTGAAACAGCTAAAGGTCTTCCTATCTGTGAAGACAATTAAAAGGCTGATAACTGTAGCCTTAGAAGCTCACTAAAAAGACTTACAATGCCAGCCGTAGCTTATAAGTCTTCATCTCCATGAAGACAGATATATCGGTGTAAGTTGTGACCTTGAAAGCTCACTGAATGGAGACCTACAACTATTGTTGTGCAAGATAGGGAATGAAGAGCCACTATATAAACAGCCCTAAATTCCGAAAGAAACAGTAGTCTCAAGAGATAATTATTTCAGTTATGTCACTGCATAATTACTGAAAAAAACATCGCTCATGATTCTAGCTAGGCTACTATGGTGTAAACAATAAGACTCAAGTCTATGACACCTAGTAAAACAAAACTAGGAATCCAGAAAAGTTAAAAAATTTATAGTAATTTATATATTTTTTATACTTACCAATGACCCAGACATAGCTGGTGCTAACTCTTAAAAAACTAGGGCCAAACACAAATTTTGCCCCCCAATCCCCAAAATTTGCATCTAAAACCAAAAGAAATCATGTCCTGAAGGACCTCCATACTTAGCCCTTACTGCGCATGCGCAGTGTCAAGGACGTTCCGAAATTGGCGCCAATTATCATTCTTACAAGCAGTGCCTGGTCAGCGCTATGTACTCAGCGGGGAGGTATGAGTTCCCAACTCCTGGGAGGGCCATCCCCGTCTGGGTCATTGGTAAGTATAAAAAATATATAAATTACTATAAATTTTTTAACATTTTTATACTGCACCAATGACCCAGACATAGCTGAATAGTAAAAAGGCTGGAGGGCCTAGGACATAGAGGAAAATCCAATAAGCTCAACTATATAATATAGAGTCAACCCCTCAAGGAGAAAAGGAGTATTAGGCTTTACATGTATCTTTCTTATTTTATGTTAAATTAGAAAGATACAATACCCTTCATAATTGAGCACAATAACATTCATGTTCTCTATTAACATCCAGTATAACCCTTTATACTAATTATTTTTAAAGTAAGCCAATAAATAAAGTTAGTCCAGAGAATTGAGACTCTTTATATTCTTTAAAAGTGTCCGAGGATTGTATATTAACGCCCGTTTGACACTTGACATATACAAATGCTTCACACCGAGCTACACTTTAAAAATATGACATGAATGAATTTTTAACATTAATATTACACTTTAAAACCATCCCGGAAACGACTCAGAAATATTGACTTCGGAGGAGGCATTCCCTTGCTTTTCACTATAAAGCAGGTGACCTAAGGGAACACCCTCCCCCCCCCCTTCCCCTTGCCCTGGGTCAAATAGCCCAGAGCGAAGAGGGCATCCGGACGGAGTCATTGCCGGAACAGAAAGCCTGCATAACTATAGTTGCAACTGTTTAGTGGACGACATTCTGAGCAACAGATAACGGACCTAAACAATGCAGGTCTCCAGAAATGGACTCAATATTTCTGAGATAAAAATTCGTGAATGTGGATGGCTGAGACCAATAAGCAGCCTTCATTAAATCTGTAATAGCAATACTATTAGCGTAAGCCCAAGATGTAGAAAGAGCTCTTACTTCATGAGCTGAAATCTTAAGCACAGACTGCTGAGAAGAAGATAAATTTTCATAAGCAGTACGGATAGTTAATTGAATCCATCTAGCAATAGAATGGACCGAAATGTCCTTTTTATTAGGCATCAGAGACAGAAAGAAACGTTTTCGTCCCTTTCTGATAAACTGAGATCTCTGTTTATAGATATGTAACGCTCTAACAGGACAGAGTAAAGGCCTACGCCCGTCTGAAGACAGAAGAGCCTTAATAACAATAGGTTCCGGATATTTATTAGGAGCCTGATTTGTAGCTAAAAATCCCACATTAGTAGTGAAGGTGATAGTGTTCCCGACACTACGATAGTGAGAATCATCCACCGACAGTGCATGAAGCTCACTGACTCTTCTAGCAGAAGAGAAAGCTAAGAGAAAAGCTGTCTTATAAGACAAGAATTTGAAATCTACTGTCCCAAGAGGTTCAAATGGCTTTTCCTTCAGTTTAAGAAGAACCCAAGCTAAATTCCACTTAGGAATTAACCTAAGAGTTCTGGGTCTATTTATCGAGAAGTTTCTAACTAACTTAGATAAAGAGACATTAGATCCAATTTGTAAACTATCATGATGTGCATAGGTATCAGATAACAAAGACCTATAACCCTTAATAGTAACAGGCTGCAGTTTGATTTCGTCAAACAAGTATACTAGAAAGTTTGCAATGTCTGGTATGGAGGGATCAAAAATATCAACAGAATGATCCCTACACCAACGACGAAAAACCTTCCACTTAGCCGCATAGTTTAGCGAAGAGGAGGTCCTCCTACAGTTAGAAATCGCGTCCACTGCTCGTCCTGTAAAGTGCTTGCCATGCAAGAAGGACCGCACAACGGAAAAACGTGAAGGTTGAGACCTTGCGGGTTGTGATGGCGTTGACGTGATTTCCCCTGCGAAAGAAGATCCTCCCGTGGAGGAAGCTTTCACGGTAGGTCCCACAACAGACACCTGAGTAGATTTATCCACGGTCTCTGTTGAGACAGAGATGCTACCAACAGAATCTTGCATTGAGATTGTTTTATCTTTAGCAATACTTGCTGAATTAACGGCGCTGGAGGATACGCATATCCTATCATTCCATCCCAAGGGATCGACAGAGCATCTACTGCAAATGCTCTTGGATCCGGACATGGAGACACATACGTCTGCAACTGATTGTTGAGATGTGTCGCAAATAAGTCTATCATTGGCCGTTCCCATTGGTAGCAAATCTGATTGAATACTTGTTTGTTGAGAGTCCACTCCGACGGCAACAAGCGACCCTTTCGTGAAAGGGAGTCTGCTAGTACGTTCAGACGACCCGGTATATGACGGACCGAGAGTAGAACTTGATGTTCTAGAGCAAACAGAAGGATTCTTTTCATTAGATTGAACAACGGAATTGAATGAGTGCCTCCCTGATTCCGTATATATGCCACTACTGTCGTATTGTCGGATAGGATTTGGACATAAGCATTGTGAATAATGTCCATCCAATGACGTAACGCAAGCCAAATTGACATCATTTCCTTTATGTTTATGTGCTTGCCCAGGAATTGCGGATCCCAAAGACCCTGGCATCTCGAATCCGTTGGGATCAATGATGCACCCCAACCTGTTTGACTGGCATCCGTCATAATGGTAAAACTCGGATCCGGCAACTGCAGCGGAACTCCCTGAGTTAACCACTGAATGTTTGCCCAAGTCTGAATCTCTTGTTTCACTTGATCTGACAAGAGAATGTCTATGTCGAGCGAATGAATTTTCACACTCCAATTTTGAGTCAAGAAAATTTGGAGAGGACGCGTGCGTAACCGCCCCATCAGAATGAGATCCGCAGCGGCTCCGCACAGACCTATCCGTCTCATGAACTCCCTCGCTGTGACTTTGTCTGCGTGCAGACAATAGCGAGCGTAACAACTGACTAATTTCGCTCTGGTTAACGGCAGACGAACGAGATTGTTGTGCGTCTCGAAGCTCATTCCCAGATGTGTGAATGACTTGGATGGCACCAGATCTGACTTCTCCTCGTTTATTATAAAACCGAGACGTCGGAGCAATATAAGCAGATTCTGCACATCGTTCTGAAGCGTTAACTCATTGCCGTACCTCTGAAGAATGTCGTCCAGGTAGGCCGGCGTTACCGCAGACGAATGAGCTCGGAAGTATAAATTTTATAGTAAATTTCCTTTCTTATTATACCTACCGAAATTGTTTACAACAGGCTTGCACTACAGTGGAAGAACCTAACTCGGATAAAATACTCTCTATTTTAATCTTTCCCAAGATTTGGGAAAGAAAAGTGGTGTAAAAACACCATGAAAAAATAAGCCAAAACTGGGCCGAGCGCCATCGGCGCACACCCAGTATGGGACGCTCTTCCATAGTACAAATCCCTGACTTCCGTCACAGTGCGCAATGCATCAATTCGTCATTCTTTTGATTCCGAACAACACAGGAGTTATGTGATCAGCGGGGAGGAAGGATTCTTACCAGAATAAGAAGACGGGAGGGCCTCCATGTAAACAATTTCGGTAGGTATAATAAGAAAGGAAATTTACTATAAAATTTATACTTCTTATCAACCTACCTCAATTGTTTACAACAGGCTGAATAGACAAAAGGCTGGAGGGAATCACATAACCAACCCACACATAACTCAATAGCACTGGGACCATGGACAGAGGAAGAGATCCCTAGGCCTATCAAACCATAGCATCACAAACATTAGAAAAGCCAATGAAAGATGAGGCGTATGGTGTAGTGCGACGCACAGACAGAAAAGGCAGTAACAGCACAAAGCTAGAACCGACCCTGAAAAAAGCTGAAAAGCTTGGATAGACAACATCCTGAGCCGAAGAAAGAGGGCTCCAAGGGTCTCTGTCGGCTCCTGCAACTGTCGCAGAGAAAAGGAAAATGTAGCATTTCTCCAGAAGGCTGCCAGTATAACATCAGTCATCCGACATGACAGAGTTATTAAAGAGGAAGACAATGCATGCACCTCCTGGCAGAAAAAACAATTGGTATTACAATCACCAGTAGCTAGACGAGCGGAAGCTGCATGAATAGCAAGACAAGTCCATCAAGAAATGGATGCAGGAGAGATCTGGCATGTGGGAAAACGCATATTCATCCAGGATAAAGGCGTGAACGCCCCCCACCCCCAAGCAGAGCAGCGCCCAAGAAAGTGACCATCTTGGAATAAACTGCAAAGTCCTAGGCCTTTTCAAGGAAAAGAGCTGAACACGCTTGGAGAGGCAAGGATGAGTGTCGAAACAATGCGGTATCACATAAATGTCTCCGAAGCATGGACAAGTACACATAGCTGGAGACCCCCAGAAACAAACATATACCAGAAAACTCCACAAGCAGTGTGATCGAAGGAGTGACAGAAGCAACAGAGTGATCACACACCATCGACAGAAGAACCTTCCACTTAGCCACAGAGGCTAAACCAGTGGAGTGAGTGCCTCCTTGAAGAAAAGCAACTCCACTGCGTGTCTCGAAAAACCACTACGGTGGAGACAGGACCCGATAAAAGACACGTGCGAAGGCACAATGAAGTCGGGTCAACTTGAAAACCTCCCGGGCGACTTTGGCAAAGAAAGTCGCGAGGTAGAGGGAGACATGCCGGAAACGCCGCTAACACAGAGCGGAGCAGAATGATCCACACCCACCGAAGCGACGGGTGTGATCGAAAGGATTCGACGACTGCAGGTTCATATCTGGGTGAGAACCTGAGGCAGAATCGGAACCGGTAGGAAGGTGTAGCCGACAAGACCATCCCAAAGGAGGGCCAGAGCGTCCACGGCGAAAGCCAGAGCATCTGGACACAGGGACACGAAAGTGTCCACCTGATGGTTCCAACTAGTCACAAGAGATCGATGGAACCCGCCATGTGGAGCATCCACCTGGTGGAAATGACCCTGCCCCGACGGGACAGGGAGTCGGCTAGGACGTTCAGACGACCGGGAATGTGACGAACAGCCACCCCGGCGCGGACATCCTGAGCGAGCAGAAGATCCCAAGCCAATTCGTACATTGGAACAGAGAGCGTGCCGCCCTGGTTCCGAATGTAAGCAACCACTGTCGAATGGTCGGTCAACAGAAGGACCTGGCGATTCGATAGGTGAGGGATCCACTGCCTGAAACGCAGAAGAGCAAGAAGCTCCTTCTGGTTGATGTGTAGAGCTGCATGATCCTGGCCCACCATCCCATGAATGGAAAGACCTAGAGGATCCAACGCCGCACCCCATCCGAGATCGCTGGCATCTGCCGTCAGAACGCGATCGGACGTGGGGAAGTCCAACGGTACACCCTGCGAAAGCCACTGGACATCCGTCCAGAGGAGAAGGTGAGGATAAAGATAGTCTGGAAACTGAAGCACCAGATCCAGAAAATCTACATTCGGCCTCCAACGACTGAGCAGAAAGTGTTGGAGAGGTCTGACACGCAGCCAACCAAGAGGAATGAGATCCGTCACCAAACAGCAGAGACCGATTAGCCGGAGAAAACTCCGAGCCGTCGCGGATGTGGACTGGGACAGAGTCGGAGCAAAAGCTGAGAGAATCACCCTTGGCCTGGGGAACCGCCACCAAATTGAATTGTGTGCAGAAAGCCATCCCCAGATGATAAAACGACTGAGAAGGGACCAGGTCCGACTTCTCCTCATTGACTCTGAAACGTAGCGATGTGAGCAAGCTCAACAGAGTGGCGACATCCGACTCCAGGAAGGCAGCATTGGAATGCCCCTGGAGGATATCGTCCAGATATGCCGAAGTAGTCACCCTGGACTGTATGCAATGGAAAGCTATCACATGCGACATCAGTCTGGTGAAAGACCAAGGAACCAGGTTGAGGCCGAAAGGCATGGCCTTGAACTGGTAAACTCGCCCCAGAAAAAAACCTGAGATACTTCCGTAACGCCCAATGAATCGGAACGTGAAAGTAAGCGTCTCGCAGGTCGAAGCTGGAAGCGAAATCTCCCTGGTGAATTGAACGGAGGACCGACCTGAAAATCTCCATGCTGAACTTGGGAGCAATGATAGACTGGTTCAGGAAACTCAGATCGAGAACCGGTCGGAGTCGGCCATCCTTCTTCGGCAACAAGAACAGGCGTGAATAGAAACCCCCTGACCTAATGTTCTTGATGACCTCAATCGCCCCCTTTGTCAGGAGATTGTCTATCTCCGTGGACAAAAGTTCCAGACGTAAAATGTCCGAAGGAACTGTGGTTGAAAAAGGCACCCCAGACAGAGTGGAGTGCTGTCGGAAGGATATTCGCAGCCCGGACCAAACAACATCTAACATCCAAGGATCGGATGTGATGGTGGCCCACGGTCTGCAAACTCTGCTATCCTTCCTCCAACCTGGGATGAGTCGAGGTGAGGACCTTCATTGCGAACCCTGTCGAGGCTCGCGAGAGGAGAAAACACCTCTACTGAATGAAGAATCCTGGGAGTTCCCTCAAGACTGCCGACGCTTACCCTTACCCCTTGAGTAAGAAGTAGAAGCGGTGGCAGAAGGATCAGCCCTTTTTGCTTCGCAGAGGAAGCAGAGGGTACTTGTTAGGCTTGGAACTGCCCGTGCCTACCCTAGAAGGCTGATCAAGCTGAAGAAACAGCAGCTGATCATTGGAATGACGTAGGACGTCATCCCGGACCGTCAACACAGAATCATGGAAAAGTTGCGGACCTGTCAAAAAAGCAGATCGAAGAACAGCGTACTGCTCCTCAGGAAGGGATCGGCCTGTGTCCCGCACAGAGTCCCTTCGAACTAATTCCAGATTAGCCGTGTTACAGGCATGCGCGTGAGGAAGATGCATGAGCGCCTTGGACAGCACACACAAAGCAGCCTGTACCTCGTCAATCTTATCTGAAGGCAGATAGGCAGCAAAAGCTGAGACGACGTGATCGGAGAGAGAAAGCATACCAAGCATCTCTCTCGATAAGCCCAATGTGGACTCCAGAGTCGTCACCGGAATGATGGCAGACTTGGACTTGGAAAGCCCGAGGGAATTGGAGTCCTGATCCAAAACCGTCAAAGTCTGGTAGACCGACGGATTGGCAGAATCGTAGGAACGATAACGCGCCGGAGGCAAAAAGGTGTCAACCCTGATGAAGAACGGAGCCTTCATAGCCTTGGAACTTAGCTTGGAGTCCAAGGCTGAAAATGCTTCAACCAACTGTACCGAAGGGCATGGTCGAAGACGCCCAGAAGCAGGTTGCTCCATAGACTGTTGGCGCGCGACCGATGATCGCGGCCTGGCTGACACTGTCGACTGGTTAGATGGTTTGAAATCCGGAAGGAACCCAAACACGAAATCAAGAGCTGCCTCCAAGTCCGAAGACTGCTGGCTCTCGACATCAAGCATGTCTGACTCTTCCCCTGAGTCGGAAGACACATAGCCCATCGTGGGCAAACCAGCCGACGCCTCCCATGGTGTCGGAACACCAGGGGATCAGAAAGCGGCCTGTTTCTAATCCCGGGAGGCGGCGCCACAGGAGGCGCCTGGAAACCACTCGCTGCCTCGCTGGAAGCAACAGGAAGGCTCGTTGACAGAACCTGAGTGAGTAAGGAGAGGGCCTCCCTAAGCTCACTGCCCGTACTGGCCGGTTCGACAGGGGAACGAACCGGCAAAGTGGCTTCACCGCTGACCCTCTGAACCAGCGAAGGGTCACGATCCTCCAAAAGACCCGACATGGGACGACGGGCAGCAGCCGAAAACGTCTGAAGCCAGACGTGTATAGGGGTGTGACACACCCCGAGGATCAACATAGCAGGAACTCATGAGAGTCACCGCTGACCTCTGCAGGGCAGAAGGTCCAGGCTGCACAAAAGACGTTGGACCCCCAAAACTGGTCGTGTGACCAGAATGAGGGACGGAAACGCCACGGAGTTCATAGTGTCCCACTAAGAACAACCGAAACCAATGACAACTATGGTGCTCAACGGCGCAGAGACCACAGGAGATGGTCCGGCCGGCAGCCACTTCCAACTTCGCCGAGTTGAAGTCAAGGAAGGCTGAGGCCGATACCCCCATGTCTACACAACCAGACACCGCAGCAGACCGCTGCAGGTATAAAACTACTGTGATCATTGGCTGAGAGGACACAGTATAGGGTTCAGTCGGCAGCCCCATTTGACTTCGCCGAGTGGAAGTCTGGGAAGGCTGAGGCCGAAACCCCACAACCATACTACAGACATCCCTGCAGACCCTGGCAGGGAGAAGCCGAGGCCGGCTAAAAACGGTGCCCATGACGTTGTAGACGGAACAGCAGTAGCAGCAGATACGACGGGAGCTGTTGGAACTGGCGGAAAAGCGGAGAGAGCCACCAAGCTCGGCCTCCAAAGGAGGAGTCACAACCCTAGTGACAGCCTCAGATATCGACTGGAGAGGGCGCATAGTCCCGGAACCAGGCATCTCTACACCAGAAAACCAACAGCTCCCGCAGTATCCACCACGGTAAAACACTGCACATTCCCCACGGAAGGGGAATAACTCTCACCAGACATGGTCGAATCGGGAAGCCCCGAAACGAAAGCGGTCCCCACCCCCCGCTGGTGCGGGAGGAGCTGCACATCCCCCACGGAGGAGGAGCAATTCTCATCAGACGTGGTCGAATCGGGCGATCCGAAACGAAAGCGTTCACCACCCCCCGTGGGAGCGGGAGGAGCTGCACATCCCCCACGGAGGGGGGTCAAACTCACACCAGACGTGGTAGAGTCGGGGGGCCCCGAAACGACAGTGCCCCAAAATTTTTTATCAACCGAAAAAATTCATTGTCGAATCGCGATGACACGATGTCGCAAAACACTCGCGAAAACGGAATAGTAATTAATAAACAATGAGAATGTGGGTGAAAATATAAACGAGAATATATAAAACACAGTCCTGTTATTATACGATCTTCAGATCCTTAATTCCAGTCACAGGAAAACCATTATCCACGAGTTGAATTATCACTGTTTCATAATGCATATGGCGGAAACACATCCTGCTCGTGCCTCGGATAGAAAAAGAATGACGAATTGATGCACTGCGCACTGTGACGGAAGTCAGGGATTTGTACTATGGAAGAGCGTCTCATACTGGGTGTGCGCCGATGGCGCTCGGCCCAGTTTTGGCTTATTTTTTTGTGGTGTTTTTACACCACTTTTCTTTCCCAAATCTTGGGAAAGATTAAAATAGAGAGTATTTTATCCGAGTTAGGTTCTTGCACTGTAGTGCAAGCCTGTTGTAAACAATTGAGGTAGGTTGATAAGAAATATATCATTACCGAGTTCATTACTCGAGTGAAAGCCCAGGGTGCTAGATTCAATCCGAAGCACATCGCCCGGAATTGATACACCACCCCTAGGACTGCGAAGCGTAGATACTTTCTGAATGTCGGATGTACCATGATGTGAAAGTATGCATCTTTGACATCTATGCTTGTTGCATAATCATTCACCCGAATACTCGCTCTGACCGATCGAATCGTCTCCATATAAAACTTCGGAGCGACGATCAGCTTGTTTATCCAGCTCAAATCTATGACTGGACGGAAAGAGCCGTCTGGTTTCGGAACCAGAAACAGATGGCTGTAGAATCCCGGTGTCTCCTGGTTTTCTACGACCTCTACCACGTTCTTCCTTAAAAGAGACTGCACCTCTGATAACAGAGCGTCTCTTTTCTGCGGATTTGACGGAAGTTGAGTCCATTTTGGACTTCGAGTTAATGGAGGCTTTCGTTTGAAGGATATCTTTAGACCTTCCGAAATCACCCCTCTCACCCAAGGGTCGTCCGTAATTGACGCCCACTCTTGTGAAAAACTCGACAACCTTCCACCAACCGGCACGCGATAGAGGTTGAAGCCATCACCTCCTGGACCTGCGAGGCCTGCGGTAGGAGAAACCACGTCCTCCGCGACCCGCACCTTGTCCTGTCGACCTCGGGGTGTCCGACCGGTTGTCCCGGCCTGAAGGACGTCCCGCACGTGAGTCGCTGTCTTGACGGTCTCTTGAATAAGACCAAGAGGACGCACTGGAACCTCTATAGGAACCTCTCTTGGGCACATTAGACCCAGAAGTGCCTGTCTTACTCTTATCTGCTGTGTCCGACTTCTTAGACGCAGATTTAAACAGCAGAGAATCCGAAGCTTTCTTAGTAATTTTATCGTAAACTGCAGAAAGCTTGCCAACGAAGAGAAGTTCTCCGGAGACCGAAGCGACTCTGAGAGAGTTCTTCACCTTACTATCCACGAGTGTGGATGTAGCTAGGGCTGCGTCACGTCTAACCAACTCAAGGTTTGCCAATGAAAGGGCGGAGTTACACATGGAATAAGCTACTGCCCTTGAAAGAAGTCTTAAAGAGGATTGTATATCCTGGAATTCTTTCCCTTGAAGACGCAGTGATAACGCCTTAGTAAGGTGGTCTGCGTAAGATAAAGCATCTAAACTGGCTCTGTTAGACGAAATAGTCGTCTCCAACACCGCGGTTGGAATAGACGCAGATGACGGTAATGATAATTCTAAGTCTTCCGCCTCGTCATCCATACGCAGAGGAACTCTCGGGATACCCTGTCCTGCCGTATCGAATTTATTCCTTGCATTAATGAAAGGCAGGTTGAGAGTATTGGCGGACAAGAAACCTGCTTTTCCTGTTTTGGAAGCAAGTTTGAATATAGCGTCGTTCAATAATTCAAATGTTCTTGTGACATTATTGGACTGAGACGGAAACTCGGGAGCGATGTCCCTGAACCGCTCAAAGAAATCAGTGTCCAATGACGCTATAATTCTCTTGTCCGGAACCGCAGCAGTCTGGCCCGATGGAACAACTTGAGGAAGAAAGTGCCGGATGAAGTCCACGGCAGCTTTATGTTGTTCCGAAAGGGATAGCTCCAAGTCATCCATATCCCTTTCACCATCCGGTCGGACCTCATGATACTCCCGGTCGTCCGCACCCGATGCTTCAGCGGAGCGTACCGACCCAGCGCCATCGGATAATTCCCGATCCGACACCGTTTCTGTTGGTTGCTGGGATGCTGCGATAAGTTGTGCTATTTGAACAAGCACGTCCGACATCGAGGCCTGCGGAGGCGTAGTCTTTCGCTGCTTCGCCGAGGGCAGCTCCGCATCTAGTGACTCCCGCATACTCTTCCTATGCGAACGTCCGGAGTCCACCGGCCTCGTGTCCCTGGCTACCGGATGGCGTGACCTGGTCACCGAAGAATCCCTGATCGGCGAAGCTGGTAAAATATCGGCGGTCACGTAGCCAAGGTGCGGCCGTGTGCGCTGGTGAGAGGAAGAAGCCTGAGCAGTCTCAGCGGACTGCCTATACAACGGTGCGTCCCGTGCGATGGACGTGTGCTCCGCTTGCACAGATGTTGTTGTACGAGAGAGGGGCCTCTCTCGCTCGCGGCCCGGCTGGACCTGGACGAGCTAGGAACCGGACTCAAAGGCTTCCTCCGATCTCTCCTACTATCCGCCGTCACTGGGTGTGCACGTTGAATGTTTATAGTGCTCACATCACCCAACATTTCCTCCTGGACCGCATCGGACGAACCCGGCTGCCGAACCATTCGGTGATTGGACGCTACACCGGGCGAGCTAGCGGACGACATTTGTCTTATCTCCATGAGCACTTTTGCCGCTAGCTCTGTATTCATTTGTGACGACGGAAGCGCATTTGCGGAAGATAACATGGAAACATCACCCTGTTCTTGTTCCTCTGAAATAGAAACTGATAGAGTAGAGTGACCCTGCAGAGAAAGAGCCGGCATAGCCCTTTCTCCACTAACAACATATCGTGACACACGTTTCCAATGTTTGTCATCCCAATATTGACATATTGAACAGGGATTAGTGCGAGTACACTGACTACAATTAATACAATGATCATGAAAGTCAGAGGAAGATTTCTTCCTATTACAATTTGAACAATATCCTTTCATTGTGAAAAGTCAACAACAAGTCCTAGTACTCGCACAAACCCCTAAACACAAAGATACATAATAACATGATCCATAAATATTGAAAAAACAATTGAAAATCAAAATAATTTTTGAAAAATATTTTTTCAGCGAAGCCCAAGTTTCTGAAAAGTAACATTGAGCCCCAATGGATCCCAAGGCTAAGTGTGGTCAAAAATTTTAAAATTATATTAAATAATTAATGCAACACTTACGGATAATAATAATGTATCTTATAGTGAGATAAACTACTCCAAAGGCAAACAGCCCCCCTCAAAAGAGACTGTTGCCAATGTAAACAAACAGTGTAAAAACACCAGAAAACATGACTCCAGGCACTGACAATACTGGCCCGAAATCAGTCATCAAAATTACACTCTATCTGATGCAAAACAGAGACTCCCAGGGGAGAATCTGCAGAACATCAGATGGTAGATGCAGAACACAATGTTTATACACCCATGGGTGAAAACGTAACTATGGGGAAAATAACAGAATTCATTCTGTAACCAAGCTAACTCTCCCAAGAGAATTTAGAAATGATCTTTCTCAAAAATATGCCAAAAGCATGGGAGAATAGCAAGGGGGGACTTAGAAGACCAGGGGAGAGGAAACACTGAATAAGCAGTGCAACTTTATAGCAAGAATGACAACAACAGGCCCATGCCTCGAAAATAGGCAACTTAACATAATTTCATAAAAAATTTTAAGTACAGCCCTGATTATTTTTTGTCACTCCTTTTTCCTCTCCTCCTTCTATATCCTCCTTAGAATCACCATTTCTCTAATAATTACGTGTCTGGCATCCTTTAAACTGAGATTTACAAGCACAAAGATCAGTGAGATGTTGACTGATGAAGGGCCAAACAGAGAATGATAATTGGCGCCAATTTCAGAACGTCCTTGACACTGCGCATGCGCAGTAAGGGCTAAGTATGGAGGTCCTTCAGGACATGATTTCTTTTGGTTTTAGATGCAAATTTTGGGGATTGGGGGGCAAAATTTGTGTTTGGCCCTAGTTTTTTAAGAGTTAGCACCAGCTATGTCTGGGTCATTGGTACAGTATAAAAATTCTAGGAGTGTGCATGCACACTCAAAGCAATAAAATGTTTCTTGGCAGATCTCTCAATTAATTGTTTTCTGAAAATCTGGAATGATTTAAGCCCAGACACACAACAATGCAGTAGGTCCCTGTTTACAAAGGTAAAAATCAATACAACTCGAAATCTCCAATCATTACTTGTGCCAATCCCTTCGGTCCCAGTTAGTTATGTAAATAAAGGGATCTCATCTTCCAAACCCATTATTTCTTCTTTCAAACTATTAATCTTTTAAACTGGTGTGACTTGAGCAAGAAATGTCGCAGGCCCATGCATAGGGAGTGTTTTTATTTTATTTAGGCAAAAACCAAGAGGAAGAGGCAATGGAAGGGCTTTAAAGTCAAGAAATCTGATGTGTCGCAATGGCAGGAAGAGAGCTTCTCCGGCTATGTTATGTCCATGCAATGTACATTTACTTTTTTATTTTGTTGTTGTTATTTGATATGGTAGTCGTGTAGGTTGAAAGTTAAAAAATTTATAGTAATTTATATATTTTTTATACTTACCAATGACCCAGACTTAGCTGGTGCTAACTCTAACAAAACCAGGGCCAAACACAAATTTTGCCCCCCAATCCCCAAAATTTGCATCCAAAACAAAAAGAAATCATGTCCTAAAGGACCTCCATACTATGCCTCTACTGCGCATGCGCAGTGACGCAGACGTCCCGAAATTGGCGCCAATTATCATTCTTACTGGCAGTGCCTGGTCAGCGCTATGTACTCAGCGGGGAGGCAAGAGTTCCCAACTCCAGGGAGGGCCATCCCCGTCTGGGTCATTGGTAAGTATAAAAAATATATAAATTACTATAAATTTTTTAACATTTTTATACTGTACCAATGACCCAGACTTAGCTGAATAGTAAACAGGCTGGAGGGCCTAGGACATAGAGGAAAATCCAATAAGCTCAACTGTATAGTAAAGAGGTAACCCCTTAAGGAGAAAAGGAGTATTAGGCTTTACATGTATCTTTCTTATTTAATATTAAATTAGAAAGATACACTACCCTTAATAATTGAGCACAATAACATTCATGTTCTCTATTAACATCCAGTATAACCCTTATACTAATTATTTTTAAAGCAAGCCAATAAATAAAGTAGTCCAGAGAATTGAGACTCTTTATAGTCATTTAAAAGTGTCCGAGTATTGTATATTAAAGCCCGTTTGACACTTGACATATACAAATGCTTCACACCGAGCTACACTTTAAAAATAAGACATGAATGAATTTAAACATTAATATTACACTTTAAAACCATCCCGGAAGCGACTCAGAAATACTGACTTGGAGGAGGCATTCCCTTGCTTTTCACTATAAAGCAGGTGACCTAAGGGAACACCCACCCCCCCCCCCCTTCCCCTTGCCCTGGGTCAAATAGCCCAGAGCGAAGAGGGCAGCCGGATGGAGTCACTGCCGGAACAGAAAGCCTGCATAACTATAGTTGCAACTGTTTAGTGGACGACATTCTGAGCAACAGATAACGGACCTAAACAATGCAGGTCTCCAGAAATGGACTCAATATTTCTGAGATAAAAATTCGTAAATGTGGATGGCTGAGACCAATAAGCAGCCTTCATTAAATCTGTAATAGCAACACTATTAGCATAAGCCCAGGAAGTAGAAAGAGCTCTTACTTCATGAGCAGAAATCTTAAGCACAGACTGCTGAGAAGAAGATAAATCTTCATAAGCAGTACGGATAGTTAACTGAATCCATCTAGCAATAGAATGGACTGAAATGTCCTTTCTATTAGGCATCAAAGACAGAAAGAAACGTTTCCGTCCCTTTCTGATAAACTGAGATCTCTGTTTATAGATACGTAGTGCTCTAACAGGACAGAGTAAAGGCCTACGCCCGTCTGAAGACGGAAGAGCCTTAATAACAATAGGTTCCGGATATTTATTAGGAGCCTGATTCTTAGCTAAAAAACCCACATTAGTAGTGAAGGTGATAGTGTTCCCAACACTACGATAACGAGAATCATCCACCGATAGTGCATGAAGCTCACTGACTCTTCTGGCAGAAGAGAAAGCTAAGAGAAAAGCTGTCTTATAAGATAAGAATTTGAAATCTACTGTCCCAAGAGGTTCAGATGGCTTTTCCTTCAATTTAAGGAGAACCCAAGCTAAATTCCACTTAGGAATTAATCTAAGAGTTCTGGGTCTATTTATCGAAAAGTTTCTAACCAACTTCGATAAAGAGACATTAGATCCAATTTGTAAACTATCATGATGTGCATAGGTATCAGATAACATAGATCTATAACCCTTTATAGTAACAGGCTGCAGTTTGATTTCGTCAAACAAGTATACTAGAAAGTTTGCAATGTCTGGTATAGAGGGATCGAATATATCTACAGAATGATCCCTACACCAACGACGAAAAACCTTCCACTTAGCCGCATAGTTTAGCGAAGAGGAGATCCTCCTACAGTTAGAAATCGCGTCCACTGCTCGTCCTGTAAAGTGCTTGCCATGCAAGAAGGACCGCACAATGGAAAAACGTGAAGGTTGAGACCTTGCGGGTTGTGATGGAGTTGGCGCGATTTCCCCTGCGAAAGAAGATCCTCCCGTGGAAGAAGCTTCCGCAGTAGGTCCCACAACAGACACCTGAGTAGATTTATCCACGGTCTCTGTGGCGACAGAGATGCTACCAACAGAATCTTGCATTGAGATTGTTTTATCTTTAGCAATACTTGTTGAATTAACGGCGCTGGAGGATACGCATATCCTATCATTCCGTCCCAAGGGATCGACAGAGCGTCTACTGCAAAAGCTCTTGGATCCGGACACGGAGACACATACGTCTGCAACTGATTGTTGAGATGTGTCGCAAATAAGTCTATCATTGGCCGTTCCCATTGGTAGCAAATCTGATTGAATACTTGTTTGTTGAGAGTCCACTCCGACGGCAACAAGCGACCCTTTCGTGAAAGGGAGTCTGCTAGCACATTCAGACGACCCGGTATGTGACGGACCGAAAGAAGAACGTGATGTTCTAACGCAAACAGAAGGATTCTTTCCGTTAGATTGAACAACGGAACTGAATGAGTGCCTCCCTGATTCCGTATATACGCCACTACTGTCGTATTGTCGGATAGGATTTGGACATGAGCATCGTGAATAATGTCCATCCAGTGACGTAACGCAAGCCAAATTGACATCATTTCCTTGATGTTTATGTGCTTGCACAGGAATTGTGGATCCCAAAGACCCTGGCATCTCGAATCCGTTGGGATTAATGATGCACCCCAACCTGTTTGACTGGCATCCGTCATAACGGTAAAACTCGGATCCGGCAACTGCAGCGGAACTCCTTGAGTTAACCACTGAATGTTTGCCCAAGTCTGAATCTCTTGTTTCACTTGATCTGACAAGAGAACGTCTACATCGAGCGAATGAATTTTCACACTCCAATTCTGAGTCAGGAAAATTTGAAGAGGACGTGTGCGTAACCGCCCCATCGGAATGAGATCCGCGGCGGCTCCGCACAGACCTATCAGTCTCATAAATTCTCTCGCCGTGACTTTGTCTGCGTACAGACAATAGCGAGCGTAACAACTGACTAATTTCGCTCTGGTTAACGGCAGACGAACGAGATTGTTGTGCGTCTCGAAGCTCATTCCCAGATGAGTGAATGACTTGGACGGCACCAGATCCGACTTCTCCTCGTTTACTATAAAACCGAGACGTCGGAGCAATAGAAGAAGATTCTGAACATCGTTCTGAAGCGTTAACTCGTTGCCGTACCTCTGAAGAATGTCGTCCAGGTAGGCCGACGTTACCGCAGACGAATGAGCTCGAAAGTAGATCATTACCGAGTTCATTACCCGAGTGAAAGCCCAGGGTGCTAGATTCAATCCGAAGCACATCGCCCGGAATTGATACACCACTCCTAGGACTGCGAAGCGTAGATACTTTCGGAATGTCGGATGTACCATGACGTGAAAGTACGCATCTTTGAGATCTATGCTCGTTGCATAATCGTTCACCCGAATACTCGCTCTGACCGATCGAATCGTCTCCATATAAAACTTCGGAGCGACGATCAGCTTGTTTATCCAGCTCAAATCTATGACTGGACGGAACGAGCCGTCTGGTTTCGGAACCAGAAACAGATGGCTGTAGAATCCCGGAGATTCCTGGTTTTCTACGACCTCTACCGCGTTCTTCATTAAAAGAGACTGCACCTCTGATAACAGAGCGTCTCTTTTCTGTGGATTTGATGGAAGATGAGTCCACTTTGGACTTCGAGTTAATGGAGGCTTTCGTTTGAAGGATATCTTTAGACCTTCCGAAGTCACTCCTCTCACCCAAGGGTCGTCCGTAATCGACGCCCACGCTTGTGAAAAGCTCGACAACCTTCCGCCAACCGGAACGCGATAGAGGTTTAAGCCATCACCTCCTGGACCTGCGAGGCCTGCGGTAGGAGAAACCACGTCTTCCACGACCCGCACCTCACCTCGTCGACCTCGGGGCATCCGACCGATTGTCCCGGCCTGAAGGACGTCCCGAACGAGAGTCGCTATCCTGACGGTCTCTCGAATAAGACCAAGAGGACGCACCGGAACCTCTATAGGAACCTCTCTTGGGCGCATTAGACCCAGAAGTGCCTGTCTTATTCGTGTCTGCTGTATCCGACTTCTTAGGAGCAGATCTGAACAACAGAGAATCATTAGCTTTCTTTTTAATTTTATCATAAATAGCGGAAAGCTTGCCGTCAAAGAGAAGTTCTCCTGAGACCGAAGCGACTCTAAGAGAGTTCTTCACCTTAGAATCCACTAGTGTGGATGTAGCTAGGGCTGCGTCACGTCTAACCAACTCCAGATTTGCCACTGAAAGGGCGGAGTTACACGTGGAATAAGCTACTGCCCTTGAAAGAAGTCTTAAAGAGGATTGTATATCCTGAAACTCTTTCCCCTGAAGGCGCAGTGATAACGCCTTAGTAAGGTGATCTGCGTAAGATAAGGCATCTAAATTGGCTCTGTTAGACGCAATAGCTGTTTCCAACACCGCGGTTGGAATAGAAGCTGACGACGGTAATGATAGCTCTAAGTCTTCCGCCTCGTCGTCCATACGCAGAGGAACTCTCGGTATACCCTGTCCTGCCGTATCGAATTTATTCCTTGCATTAATGAAAGGCAGGTTGAGAGTATTAGCGGACAAGAAACCTGCTTTCCCCGTCCTGGAAGCAAGTTTAAATATAGCGTCGTTCAATAATTCAAATGTTCTTGCAACATTATTGGACTGCGACGGAAACTCGGGAGCGATGTCCCTGAACCGCTCAAAAAATTCAGAGTCCAATGACGCTATAATTCTCTTGTCCGGAAGCGCAGCAGTCTGGCCCGACGGAACAACTTGAGGGAGAAAGTGCCGGATGAAGTCCACGGCAGCTTTATGTTGTTCCGAAAGGGATAGCTCCAAGTCATCCGTATCCCTTTCACCATCTGGTCGGACCTCATGATGTTCCCGGTCGTCCGCCCCCGATGCTTCGGCGGAGCGTACCGACCCAGCGCCGTCGGATAATTCTCGATCCGACACCGTTTCTGTCGGCTGCTGGGATGCTGCGATAAGCTGTGCTATCTGCACAAGAATGTCCGGCGTCGAGACCTGCGGAGGCGCAGTCTTTCGCTGCTTCGCCGAGGGCAGCTCCGCATCAGATGGCTCCCGCATATTTTTCCTATGCGAACGTCCAGAGTCCATCGGTCTCAAATCCCTGGCTGCCGGATGGTGTGACCTGGTCGCCGAAGAATCCTTCATCGGCGAAGCTTGTAATATATCGGCGGTCACGCAGCCAAGGTGCGGTCGTGTGCGCTGACGAGAAGAGGAAGCCTTAACAGTCTCTGCGGACTGCTTATACAATGGAGCGTCCCGAGTGACTGACGTATGCTCCGCTAAAGACACATTTTGTACCACAACATCTGGTCCCAGATGTTGTTGTACGAGAGAGGGGCCTCTCTCGCTCGCGGCCCGGCTAGACCTGGACGAGCTAGGAACCGGACTCAAAGGCTTCCTCCGTTCTCGCTTACTATCCGCCGTCACTGGGTGTGCATCTATTATGTTTATAGTGCTCGCATCACCCAAAATTTCCCCTTGGACCGCATCGGACGAACCCGGCTGCCGAACCATTCGGTGAATGGACGCTACACCGGGCGAGCTAGCGGACGACATTTGTCTAATCTCCATGAGCACTTTTGCCGCTAGCTCTGAATTCATTTGTGACGACGGACGCACACTTGAAGAAGATAACCTGGAAACATCACCCTGTTCTGGTTCCTCTGAAATAGAAACTGAGAGAGTAGAGTGACCTTGCGGAGAAAGAGCCGGAATCGCTCTTTCTCCAGAAACAACATATCGTGACACACGTTTCCAATGTTTCTCATCCCAATGTTCACATATAGGACAGGGATTAATGCGAGAACACTGACTACAATTAATACAATGATCATGAAAGTCAGAGGAAGATTTCTTCCTATTACAATTTGAACAATGTCCCTTCATTGTGAAAGAACAACAATAAGTCCTAATTACTCGCAAAAACCCCTGACACAAAGATACATAATAACATAATCCATTAATAAATGAAAAAACAATTGCAAAACAAAATAATTTTGAAAAAATATTTTTTCAGCGAAGCCCAAGTTGCTGAAAAGTAACGTTGAGCCCCGATGGATCCGATGGCAAAGTGTGGTCAAAAATTTTAAATTTATATTAAATAATTAATGAGACACTTTCGGATAATATAAATGTATCTTATAGTGAGATAAACTACAGCAAAGGCAAACAGCCCCCCTCAAAAAAGGCTGTTGCCATTGAAAACAAACAGTGTAAAAACACCAGAAAACATGACTCCAGGCACTGAAAACACTGGCCTGGAATCAGTCATCAATTACACTCTATCTGATGCAAAACAGAGACTCCCAGGGGAGAATCTGTAGAACATCAGATGGAAGATGCAGAACACAAACCTTATACACCCATGGGTGAAAACGTAACTATGGGGAAAATAACAGAAAACATTCTGTAACCAAGTAACTCGCCCAGGAAATTTTAGAAATGAAACTTCTCAAAAATATGCCAAAAGCATGGGAGAATTGCAAGGGAGGACTTTAGAAGGCTAGGGGAGAGGAAACACTGAATAAGCAGTGCAACAATTAGCAAGAATGACAACAAGAGGCCCATGCCTCGAAAATAGGCAACTTAACATAATTTCATCAAAAAATTTTAAGTACAGCCCTGATTATTTTTTGTCACTTCTTTTTCCTCTCCTCCTTCTATCCTCCTTAGAATCACATTTTCTCCAAAAATTACGTGTCTGGCATCCTTTAAACTGAGATTTACAAGCACAAAGATCAGTGAGATGTTGACTGATGAAGGGCCAAACAGAGAATGATAATTGGCGCCAATTTCGGGACGTCTGCGTCACTGCGCATGCGCAGTAGAGGCGCAGTATGGAGGTCCTTTAGGACATGATTTCTTTTTGTTTTGGATGCAAATTTTGGGGATTGGGGGGCAAAATTTGTGTTTGGCCCTGGTTTTGTTAGAGTTAGCACCAGCTAAGTCTGGGTCATTGGTACAGTATAAAAATATAAAGTTTCAAGGGCTCTGAGAGCCCTTTCCGTTTCAAGGGCTCTGAGAGCCATTTCCAACAGTGCATTACATCACAGTACCTCATTCACTTTGAAGGAATTTTATTTTATTTTCACCTCAGCTTTTGCACAAACACTAGTAAATATACTACTCAAAGTTTACTAAGCACCACATATTTGACACATCATTGTGAAATTTTCTTGTGACACATTTGCAATTTTTTTGGTGGATATGATTGAGGAATGTAGAGATGGTCCCCAGTGTTTACATTAGCTCTCTTGACAGGCAGACTTTTCATGACAGTCATGGAAAGCATGTCTCCCTTGATTGATTTTCATGATGCTTTTGTGTACTGTCTACATGTACATGAGATGTGTAGGGTGTTCAGTCTTCATTTCAACACAAACCCTTGGGATTTAATGACTGAATATGGTGAATGCAAATGTAAGAAGACATTTGTCTGAAGCAGAAATGTGGTGGGCTGTAGGGATGGTGGAACAAGGGGTACCCATCGTCAGGTTGGTGAAACCCTTGGTATGCACCATATGGCGATCACCAGAGCCTGGGCAACATTTCAGAGGTATGACACACCAGTCAGATGACATGGTGGTGGCAGAGACAGGGCAACATCTGCAGCTGAAGACCGATTTTTGATCATTCAGGCCCGTAGGAACCACTTTGACACAGCAACCCAGCTTCGCAATGACCTTCAGAATTTATCCAGGGTAAATGTTTTGATGCAGACTATCCAGACATGGTTGCATGAAGGTGGTCTCCAATCGAGAAGACCATGTATTTGCATTCAGCTGCCCCAGAACCACTGCCAGGCATGATATGAATGGGTCTTGGATCATGTTGGATGGACCAGAGAAGATTGTTGACCTGTCCTTTTTACACATGAGTCAAGGTACTGCCTAGACAACACAGATAGGCATTCTTGGGTATGGAGAAGACCAGGAGAGCGATTCCATGCAGCCAATATTGCTGAGCATGACCGCTAAGGTGGAGGGCCAATAATGGTCTGGGATGGCATCAGCTGGGATGGACGTACACTGCTCTGTGTCCTTGACCGTGGTACATTGACTACACAGCGGTATATTGATGAGATCCTGGATGCCCACGTCAGATTGTATGCAAGTGCAGTGGGTGATGGATTCATTCTAATGGGATAATGCCTGTCCTCATGTTGCCCATGCAGTCCGGGAGTATCGACAGAGGGAGGGGTTTGAATGTTTGGACTGGCCAGCAAGATCCTCTGACCTCAATTCAATCAAACATGTCTGGAATGAGTTGCAGCTTGCAATTTCAGTCCGTCCAGTCCAACCAAGAAGTGTCCAGGAGCTTGGTGCCATGCTGGTCCAAGAATGGAACAACATCCCACAAAGGACCACCAGGAACCTGATTGGGAGCATGAGAAGGCATTGTCAAGCTGTAATTAACAATAATGAGTCTCATACTCAATATTGAATCCACATCAGTTCGCTCCGTCAACATTTTGGCAAATTTGAAAAATTTTGTCTTCTACCAATAATATCGTTTTTCCATGGTTTTCATATTCAAAAGCTAAAAAATTATAAATTCATAGTAATTTGTATATTTTTATACTTACCAATGGCCCAGACTAGCTGGTGTTTAACTTAAAGTTATTAAGGGCCAAACACAAATTTTTAACCCCCACAATCGCCAAAATTTGCTTGCAAAATCGAAAATTAAAAGTCCTATCTGGCCCTCCATACATTTACTCTCCATGCATGCACAGACGTCAGGAAGTGACCGGAGTTGGCACCAACATCATTCTTTGTAGACGAGAGTACTACATAAAAATTCAGCGGGGAGGAATGAGTGCCCACTCATGGAAGGGCCATCTCCGTCTGGGCCATTGTTAAGTATAAAAATATACAAATTACTAAGAATGTTAAAAAATTTATAGTAATTTATATATTTTTTATACTTACCAATGACCCAGACTTAGCTGGTGCTAACTCTTAAATATTTAGGGCCAAACACAAATTTTACCCCCCAATCCCCAAAATTTGCATCAAAAACCGAAAATTACATGTCCTATATGGTCCTCCATACTTTTACTCTACTGCGCATGTGCAGTGTCAAGGAGGTCTCAAAATTGGCGCAATTATCATTCTTACAACCAGTGCCTGGTAAGCATTATGTACTCAGCGGGGAGGTATGGTTTCCAAACTCATGGGAGGGCCATCCCCGTCTGGGTCATTGGTAAGTATAAAAAATATATAAATTACTATAAATTTTGTAACATTTTTATACTGTACCAATGACCCAGACTTAGCTGAATAGTAAAAAGGTTGGAGGGCCTAGGACATAAGGAAAATCCAATAGGCTCAACTACATAAACCCGAATTATCCCCTCGAGGAGAAAGGAGAAATAGGCTTTACATGTATCTATCTTATTTGCATCAAAATGAGAAAGACACAACACCATTCTGTAATTGAGCACAATAACATCAATGATCTCTATTAACCTCCAGTATAACCCATTATGCTAATATTTTTAAAGGAAAGCCAATAAATAAAGGAAGTCCGGAGAAATGAGACTCTTTATACTCATTAAAAGTGTCCGAGGTTTGTATATTAACGCCCGTATGACACGTGACATATACAAATGCTTCACACCAAGCTACACTTTAAAAATATTACATGAATGAGTAAACATAATTAGCTTTACACTTTAAAATCATCCTGGTACCGACTCGGAATTACTGACTCCAGGAGAGGAATTCCCTTGCTTTACACTATAAAGCAGGTGACCTAAGGGAACACCCTCTCCCCAACCCACCCCCCCCCCCCCCCCCCCACTTACCCTTGCCCTGGATCAAATACTCCAGAGCGAAGAGGTCAGCAGGACAGAGTCACTACCGGAACAGAAAGCCTGCATAACTATAGTTGCAACTGTTAAGCGGACGACATTCTGAGCAACAGATAACGGACCTAAACCATGCAGATCTCCAGAAATGGACTCAATATTTCTAAGATACAAATTCATGACAATGGAAGGCTGAGACCAATATGCAGCCCTCATTAGATTTGTAATAGCAACACTATTAGTGTAAGCCCAAGATGTAGAAGAACTCTTACTTCATGAGCTGAAATCTAAAGCACAGACTGCTGAGTTGAAGATATATATCATAAGCAGTACGGATAGTTAATTGAATCCATCTAGCAATAGAATGGACCGAAATGTGGAGGAAGCTTCCACGGCATTTCCCACAACAGACACCTGAGTAGATTAATCCACAGTCTCTGTGGAGATAGAGATACTACCAACAGAATTGCATTGAGACTGTTTAACTTGAGCAATATCTGCTGAATCAACAATGCTGGAGGATACGCATATCCTAGCATTCCGTCTCACGAGATCGACAGAGCGTCTATTGCAAACGCTCAAGGATCCGAACATGGTGACACATACGTTTGCAACTAATTGTTGAGATGTGTCCCAAAAAAGTCCATCATTAGCCGCTCTCATTGGTAGCAAATCTGATTGAATACTCGTTTGTTGAAAGTCCTTTCTGACAGCAACAAGCGGCCCCTCGGTGAAAGGGAGTCCACTAGTACGTTCAGACGACCCAGAATATGATGGACCGATAGGAGAACTTGATGTTCTAGTACAAACAGAAGATTCATTCCATTAACTTGAATAACAGAATGGAATGAGTGCCACCCTGGTTCCGAACATACGCTAATACTGTTGAATTGTCAGACAGAATTTGCATGTGAGCATTCTTAATAATGTTCATCCAATGACGTAGCGCAATCCGCATTGACATCATTCTTTGATGTTTATGTGCTTGATTAGGAACTGCGGACCCCAAATATCCTGGCACTTCAAATCCGTTGGGCTCAATGTTGTGTCCCAACCTGTTTGACTGGCATCTGTCAAAACTTAAAACTCAGATCCGGCAATTGCAGTGGAACTGCCTGAGTTAACCACTGAATATCTGCCCAAGTGTGAATCTCTTGTTCACTTGATTTGACAAGAAGATGTCCGTATCGAGCGAATAAATCTTCACCCTCCAATTCTGAGTCAGAAAAATTTGGAGAGGACGAGTGCGTAGCCGCCCCATTGGAATAAAATCCGCGGCAGCTCAGCACAAACCTAACAGTCTCATGAAATCTCTTGCTGTAACTTTGTCTGTGAAGACAATAGCGAGCGTAACAACTGATTAATTTCGCTCTGGTTAAAGATAGACGAATGAGATTTGTTGTGCATCTCGAAGCTCATCTCCCGGTGGGTGAACGACTTGGACGACCCCAGATCTGACTTCTCGTTTACTTATGAAACCTAGACGTAGGAGCAATAGAAGCAGATTCTGCACATCGTTCTGAAGCGTTAACTCATTGCCATACCTCTGAAGAATGCCGTCCAGGTAGGCCGACGTTACCGCAGACGAATGAGCTCATTACTGAGCTCATTATTCGAGTGAAAGACCAGGGCGCTAGATTCAAACCGAAGCACACTGCTCAGGATACTTTCTGAACGGCGCTGATGTACCATGACGTGAAAGTATGTATCTTGAGATCTATGCATGTAGCAAAGTTGTTCACCCGAATACTCGGTCTGACCGATCGGATGGTCTCCATATAGAATTTTGGAGCCACGATCAGCTTGTTTATCCAGCTCAGATTTATGAGTGGACAAAACGAGCAGTCTGGTTTCGGAACTAGAAAAGGATGGTTGTAGAAACCTGGAGATTCCTAGATTTCTACGATCTCTATCGCGATCTTCTCCAGAAGAGACTGGACTTCTGATGGAAGCTAGCCTCTTCCTGCGGACTTGACGGAAGCTGAGTCCATCTTGGACTTCGAGTTAACGGAGGTTTTCCTTTGAAGGAAAATTTAGTCCTTCCGAAATCACCCCTCGAACCCAAGGGATGTCTGTAATCTACTCCCAATTGGTTGAGAAACTCGACAGTCTTCCGCCCACTGGAACACGAAAGAGGTTAACACCATTACCTCCTGGTCCTGCGAGGCTTGCGGAAGGAGAAACCATGTCCCCCACGGTCTGCACCTCGTCCCGCCGACCTAGGGGCATCTGACCGGAAGTCTCGGCCAGTATTACAGCCCCTACCTGAGTCGCTACTCTAACGGTCTCTAGAGTAAGACTTAGAGGATGCATAGGAATCTCTATATGAACTTCCCTCGGACGTATTCGCCACAGAAGTGCCTGTCCTACTCTTCTCCGCTGAATCCGACTTATTCGAAGCAGATTTAAATAGCAGAGAGACTGAAGCTTTCTTAGATATCTGATCATAGATTGCGGAAAGCTTGCCATCGAAGAGAAGCTCTCCGGACACCGGAGCAACTCTCAGTTTTTCACCTTACTATCCACACGCGTGGATGTACCAGGGCCACGACACGTCTGACCAACTCCATATTGCCACTAAAAGGGTGGAGTCATACATGGAGAATGCTAAGGCCCTTGAAAGAACCCTTAAGGAGGTTGTACATCCTGGAATTCTTTTCTTTCGAGACGTAATGATAACGCTCTGGTAAGGTGATCTGCGTACGATAATGCATCTAAGCTAGCCCTGCTAGACGATATTGTCGTTTCCAACGCCGTGGTTGGAATTGACATAGACAACGGTATTAGACAATACTAGGTCTTCTGCCTGGTCGTCTAGACGCAGAGGAACTCTCGGAATGCTCTGTCCTGCCGTTTCGATTTATTCCTTGAATTGATGAAAGGCAGGTGTAGAGCATTTGCCGATAAGAAACCGGACCTTATGGTAGCAAGTTATATAATATAGCATCATTCAATAGTTCAAATGTCCGTGAGACATTTCTGGACTGTGTCGGAAACTCAGGGACAATGTCCCTAAATAGATTAAAGAATTCTGTGTCCAGTGGCGCTATCAGTCTCTTATCCGGCAACGCAGCATTTTGGTCTGGAGGAACAACGTCAGATGATAATGCCGGATACACTCTATGGCAATTTATGTTGTTCCGAAAGGGAAAATTACAACTCCTCCGTATCCCTTTCGCCATCCTGTCGGACCACTAAAAATTCTTGGTCGTCCGTGCCTGAACCTGCAGCGGAACAGACCGACCCAGCTTCCTTGGATAATTCCTGATCCGACAGAGTTTCTGTCGGATGCTGGGATGCTGCGATAATTTGTGCCATCTACGATAGCACGTCCGTAACGGAGGCCTGCGGAGCTGCGGTCTTGCAGGATTTAGCCACTGGAAGCTCCTCGGACGTTGACTCCTGCATACTTCTTATATGCAACGTCCGGAGTAAGAAGGCCTCGTTTCCTTGGCTACTGGATGGCGTGACCTAGTCGCCGTAGAATCTCTGGTCGGTGATGTTGGTTGGATATCACTGGTCACATAGCCAAGGTGCGATCATGTGTGCTGCCGTGAGGATGAGGAAGCCCAAAGAGCAGTCTCTCCGGACTGACTATATAACAGAGCGTCTCGAGCGGTGGGCGTATGCTCCGACTGAGGAGCGTTTTGTACCACAACATCTGAGCCCAGATGTTGTTGTACGAGAGAGGGACTTCTCTCGCTCGCAGCCCAGATGGACCTGGACGAGATAGGAACCGGACTAATAGGCTTCCTCCGTACCATCCTCGTATCCGTCGTCACTGGGTGTGAACATTGTATTTTTATAGTGCTCGCATCACCCAAATCTCCTTCCTGGGCCGCAACGGACGAACCCGGCTGCTGAGCCATTCGATGAATGGTCACTACACTGGGTGAGCTAGCGGACGCCAACGCCGTCGATCCTACTTGGTACCTCTTAGGTAATTGAAGTATCTGCAAGAGCACTTTTTCCGCTAGCTCTTCATTTGACTGTGATGACGGAAGGACACTTTTGAAGACATCACGGTAACATCACCCTGTTCATGTTCGTTAATGAGACCTGTGGAGCCACGGTCCTACGCAATTATCCGCTGGAAGCTCCAGGGACGTATATTCCTGCATTTATATAATATGCGAATGTCCCAACTGGAAGGCCTCATGTCCTTGGCTAACAGATGGAGTGACCTGGTCGACGTGTATTCCCTGGTCGGCGAAGCAGGAGCACCATGGATGTTCATTCCTGCATTTATATAATATGCGATCTCCTGGAAATCTGTGGTCACATAGCCAAGGTGCGGTCATGTGTGTTGACGTGAGGATGAGGAAGCCAATATAACAGCTGCGTCAGACTGTCTATGCGACGGAGCGTCCCGAGCAGGAGGAGTGGACGTAAGCTCCGACTAACGAACGAACATATAACAACATCACGGCGCAGATGTTGATGTAAGAGAGAGGGGGCCTCTCTCGTTCGCGGTCTGGGTGGACCTGGATGAGCTAGCTACCGGACTGACAGGCTTCCTCCGTACTATCCTCGGATCCGTCGTTGCTGGGTGTGCACATTTGATGTTTTATAGTGCTCGCATCACCCAAACTTCTTCCCTGGACTGCAACGGACGAACCCGGCAGCCGATCCATTCAATATTGGGCGGACTAGCGGACGATCAATGCCTTCGATCCTACTAGGGAACTCTTCGGCAATTGTTGTATTACCTTGAGCACTTTTCCGCTAGCCCTAATATTGCAACGACGGAGACACACTTGTTGAAGACATCACGGAAACATCCCCCTGATCTTGTTCTTCTGAAAAAGAGACTGATAAAGTAGAGTGACCCTGCGGAGAGAGGACCGGAATGGACCCCTCACCGCTAACAAGATACCGTGACACACATCTCCAACGTTGTCATTCCAATCAGCACACACAGAGCAAGAATTAGTGCGAATACACTGACTACAAGAAACGCATGAACCTGAGAATTAGAGGAAGATTTCCTCGCATTACAATTTGAACAATATTTTTTCATCAAGTAAAAATATACACAGTCATAGTACTCGCACTAACCCTTGAAACAAAGATACATAATAATAATATAATCCATTATAATCTTTTTGAAAGAAAATAATTTCAAAATTTTTTTTTTTTTTTAATTTTCAGAAGTGCCCAAGTTCCCAATGGGAACAATGAGCCCAAATGGATCCCAAAAAAGCCTAAGTGTGGATAAAAATTTTAAAATCATTTCAGAAAATTAATGTAACACTTACAGACAATATAATGTATCTTGTTATGAACTGAACTAAGCAGAAGACAAGCAATCACTATCAGAAGTAACCGTTGTCAACATAAATAAAAAGTGTACACAAACCGGAAACATGACTCCAGGCACTGATAAACATGGCCCGAAATCAGTTACCAATTTAAACACTATCTGATGCAAAACAGAGGCTTCCAGAGAAGAAACTGCAGAACATCAGATGGTAGATGCAGACCAAAGCGCCTAAACACCCAAGGGTGAGGACGTAAACATGGGGAAAAACAGAATATTTATTCTGTTACCAAGCCAAAACTCCCAAGAAATTTTAGTAATCAACATTACAAAAAATATGCCAAAAGCATGGGAGAATAGCAAAGGGGGAATAAAGGAAAGGGAGAGAGCAAACACTAATCAAACCATGGAACATTCATAGCAAGAATGGCAACATCAGGGTCATGCCTCGAAAATAGGCAACATGAAATAATTTCGTAAAAAAATTATAAGTTACAGCCCTGAACATTTCCTGCCACTGTTTCTTCCTCTCATCCTTCTATTTCCTCCTTAGAACCACCATTTCTCTCATAATTATGAGTGTGGCATCATTTAAACTGAGATTTACAAGCACAAATATCAGTGAGATGTAACTAAATTGAGGGCCAAACAAAGAATGATAATTGCGCCAATTTCGATACCTCCTTGACACTGCGCATGCACGGTAGAGTAAAAGTATGGAGGACCATATAGGACATGTAATTTTCGGTTTTTGATGCAAATTTTGGAGAATGGGGGGTAAAATTTGTGTTTGGCCCTAAATATTTAAGAGTTAGCACCAGCTAAGTCTGGGTCATTGGTACAGTATAAAAATTTATAATATTTTTACACTGTAAACCAATGGCCCAGACTAGCTGAATCGTAAAAAGGTGGAGGGCCTAGGACTTCAGAATTAGTACATCAACATAGTTCCAATTCTGTAATCCAAGGTGAAAGGAAATTAAAATTATTAGGAATTATATGTATTTCTCTCCATACAGTAATAGAGAAGACATATCATACAAAAGGAGCCCAGTTCAAGTAATTCCGTATACTTAGCATGAAGACTATGCCAATTGATGTAACAAGTTCCCAATTTTTAGAGCTAGCCCGAACTAAGCTCCAAAAAATTAGGATGGCGTATTTGAGAAAGAGAGAATATCCCCCACAAACATAAAATAAAACACCAGCTGTATGCAGGATATAATTACAGACAAAACAGCTTCACTCATATACTTTATTAAGATGGAGGAGAGGTAAAAAAATCACCCCCCTTTTCTTTTGAAGGAATCTTCAAAAGAAAGAGGGGAGCGCTCTGGAATCAGTAAAAGCGGTACCAAAAACAATATAAATATCTGTCAAACAGGCACTCAGATATTAATTATTATTAATAAATGGTGCTTAATGTCACTTCAGAAGCTAAGGCTATAGTAACGATCCCGATAATTAATATTGCCTGCTATATAACATACACCAAAGACAGCATACACAGATAGGTTGAAAACCGGTGATATAATATGACATACACATGTCCAATCAAACCACAATGAACGATCTCTGGAGAGTAAACACACTTCCGAGGTAACCCACAGGTGAGCCAATTCAGGTGTACAATAAATTCCAGTAACAACACTCCCTGACGTGTACTATCCAATATCTATGACACTATAAACATGCGAATATACGAAAGTGTAAATCAAGGTGTATTCGATTGAGTACCGACACTAATAGAAACCTGGATCTAGAAATGGAAGTAGGTATGATTAACAGGCTCGACACGGACTGCCCCCGAAATGAATTCATAATTTCTAAGGTCCATAACATACAATAATGCGACAGCCTAATAATTATTATGCATGTGAGCATTAACATCCTGCATGTAATCATCTGAATACCAGTTACCTGGCTATGCAGCCTCCGAGGTACCCAAAGACTAGCAATTTATTTATGCTGAATTATGCGCTCGTATATGACATATAGACGAAAAATCACAGGAAACCAACCAACTAAAAAGTGGATGTGCCCATGAGGTCACCATAGAACACGACCCTGAGCCGCCAATCGAGAAGTGAAGAAATGCATGTATGTATTTAAACTCTACACAAGGCTTGCGGGAAGAAAACTACGTCTTGCCTGGTAATCGCCTCTAAACACATTGGCGGTGTGGGGGGGGGGGGATTCGAAGTCATATCGAACCCTGCTCACCCACATTACTTAATCGTTCTTGTGTTAGTCATAAAATAATATAGGAACCGCAATGGTTCCCTCACGTCTAACCGACTCCATTCTGCCACTATGGGCAGAGAAGAACGTGAAGAACATAAACTTCCCCTGATAAAGAAGGTCCTCTCGTGGAGGAATCTTCCTGGGAACATCCCAAAACAGACACCTGAGAAGACTGATCCAAGGTTTCTGTGATGACAGAGGTGCTACTAGAAGGATTCACGACGAGACTGTTTGATCTTAAACATAATCTATTGCATCAACTGAATTGAAGGATACGCATATCCTATCATTCATCCCTATGAGATTGACAGAGCGTCTACTGCATACGCTTGATGGTCTGGGCATGGCGACACAAAGGACGGTAACTGATTGTTCTGGTGCATCACAAACAGATCTACCATGGGCGATCCCTCTGGTAGCAAATCTGCCCAAATACTCGCTTGTTGAGCGTCCGCTCCAATTGCAACAGGCGATCTTTTCGAGAGAGCGAGTATGCTATAGTACGTTCAGACAACCCGGTATATGACGGATAGAAAGTTGAACATGATGATTCATGACGTATTAGAAAATCTTCTCTGATAGTTGGCATAACAGAAAAGAATGGGTGCCGCCCTGGTTCCCAATGTACGCTACTACTATCAAGTTGTCAGACCAAATCTCAACATGGATGTCCGTTACTATGTGAATCCAATGTTGTAGCGCAAGCCATATTGACATCATCCCTTTGACGTTTATGTGTACTCCTGGAACCGAGGGTACCAAAGACCCTGACACTTCAAGTCTGGGGGCCTTAGGGTTGAGCCCCAACCCGCCTGACCTGCATCTGTCATAATCATGAAAGCCGGATCCGGCAGTTGCAGCGAAACTCCCTGAGTTAACCACTGAATATCTGCCCAAATCTGAACCCTTGTTTTACTAGGTCCATTTAAACAATACTGGTTCAAGTCAAAGCGTCTTCACACTCCATTTCTGAGTAAAGAATATCTGGAGGGGATGGCAGACAGCCCATCGGAATGAGATCCACAGCCGCTCTGCACAGCTCCAACAGTCACATGAATTCCCTCAATGTCTGAGTGTAGACAAAAGCATGCATAACAACTGACTAATTCGCTCTGTGTAACGGCAGACGAACCAGATTGTTGTGAGTCTCAAAGCTCATTCCCAAGTGAATAGATGACTTGAACAGAGCTAGATCTGGCTTTTTCTCGTTTACGATAAAGCGGAGACGTCGAAGTAATAGAAGCAGACTCTGAACATCGTTCTGAAGAATAATTCTGTTGCTGTATCCCTGTAGAAGGACGTCCAAGTAAGCCGACGTGACCGCAGACGAATGAGCTCGTAAGTGTGACATTACCGAGTTCCTTATTCGAGTGAATGCCCAGGGAGCCAGGTTCAGACCAAAGCATATTGCTCTGAACTGATAACCTTCCCTTATACAGCGAACCGCAGGTACTTTTAGAATGCCGGATGTACCAGGACATGAAAGTGCGCATCCTTAGATCTATGCTTGCCGCATAGTCGATCACTCGAACGCTCGCTTTTACCGACCGAATGATCTCAATAAATAAATTTTTGTAGCCATGATATCCTTGTTATCCAGCTGAAGTCTATTACAGGTCGAAACAAGCCATCTGACTTTGGTACGAGGAACAGGTGACTGTAAAAATCTTGAGAATCTTGACGACCTGTATTGCTTCCTTTGATAAGAGAGCCTATACCTCAAATAGGAGAAACTCTATTATGCAAGAATTTGATGGAACATTTGTCCAACGCGGACAACTTGTTTGTGGGGTTTTTGCTCAGAATGATAGCCATAAGCTGTCCGAGAGTACACTTCTCACCCACTGATCTTCCGTGATTGTTATCCAGTTTTTTGCAGAGCTTGATAACCTTCCACCAATTGGCCAGCAATAGAGGTCTAAAGCATCACCTGTATGACCTGTGAGGCTTACGGGAGGAGGAACCAAGTCCTCCCCATGAAAAACCTCATCTTGTGGCCCTAGGGGCATCTGACCTATAGTCCCGATCAGACCTATGCCCCTTTTCCAAGTCGCTATACTGACGACCTCCAGACTAACAATAAGAAGGTTCTTGTACCCTCGTGAGGAGTTTCCTTTTGACAATTTTGTCTGGAACACCCTCCTTTACTCTTGTATGCTGAAGACTAACGAAAGCTAGTCGTTGAAAATAAAATGTCCAGAAACCGGAGCGACTTGGAGAGACCTTTTCATCTTATCAATGATGATGACGCAAGGACAGCATCACATCTGATTAACTCCAGATTAGCCACTGTTAGGGCGGAGTTACACATGGTATACATAAATACCCTGGAAAGAACTCTAAGAGAGGTACAAACATCCTCAAATTCCTTTCCCTTGAGACGTTGCGCCATAGCTTTTGTAAGGTGATCTGCGTAAGACATAACGTCCAAATTTGCTCTATTTGAAGAAATTGTCATCTCAATTGTGTCTCAGCGAATAGTGAATGATACAGGTAAGGATACCTCTAGATCCCCGGCCTGCTCATCCAAATGCAGAAGAACTCTCTGAACATCTTCTCCTATCGTTTTTAAATACGGAAGATGAAGATAAGAAACTGCCTTCTTCTTCGCACTCAAGAGGATAAATACGGCATCGTCTATATGGCCAAAGGCCTGCGACACCTGCATAAACTGAACCGGAAAAGAAAGGACTTCCTCCTTTGCCCAGATAAAGTCTGCGTCCAACGACGTCGGCAGTTTCTCTCTTGTCGTCGCAGCATTCTGATTCTGTGGAACAAAATCAGGGTAGTATTGATGGATGAAAAACATCGCAACCCTGTACTGTTCCGAAATGGAAGGATAATTCTCTTCCTTATCCCTTTCACCATCCGAGAGAATCACTTGCGAATCTCGGTCCATTGCACATGCGTGAACAGACGACTGGAGTGACCCAGCACCGTCCGACAGCTCAGATTCATCTGCACTTGCTGGGATCAGCTTTGCAATCTGCAACACAGAGTCCATCATCGAGGCCTGAGGAGCAGCAGTCTTCCATTCCTTAGCCGCATGCTGCTCCTGGGATGGTGTCGGAAACGGATCCTGCTCCGAACGTCCCGATGATCGAGCCCTCATCTCCCTAGCTACCAGATGGTCTGACTTCACGGGCGAAGAGTGGTTCAGAAAACTTCATTTCGGCCTTGTGAAATGTAGCGGAGGAAGCTGTGACTGAAGCCGACCCCGGCTGCGGACTAAACAGAGCGTCCCGAGTGGATGGTGGACATATGATCCGGCTTGTGCAAGTTTCTCAAAACAACATCTGACCACAGACGTTGCTAGATTAGAGAGGGGGGCCTCTCCCACTTGCGGTCTATCAGACCTTGCTGAGTACAAGAACTTGCTGACTTCCTCCCTATTCCTCCCTATTCGTCGCTGGGTGAGCTAGTTATATTATACTGCTCGCTCTACCCATAACCACTTCTTATTACCACAATGGACTTACCCGGCATCATGGCACCCACGGACACAGTACTGATTCACCGGTCGAGCTAGCTGCTTGCAAGAGATTAAAACCCTTAACAAAAGGCCCTAACTCTTGCAATAATCAGCACTGCAGCTAACTCTATATGCTCCACAGAGCGTGACAACTGTAGCACACATGGAAAGGTGTCAGAATATCATCAGCATGTTCATGTTCCTCTGAAATAGAAACTGACAAAATGAATTAAAACATGATGAGAGCCCTGATCTTCAGAACCCCACCGTCAACAATTTACCGCGACACCCGACTCTAACATCAGTCATCCCAGTGAACACAAGAATGACAAGAGTCTGCAGGAGTGTATCAACTAAAGTCGATATCAGTCCTACAAACTCCACAACAATATATATATATAACTGAGATACATAAATAATAGCAATCATAATTAAATTCAAAATATTTTTTGTAGACAAAAAATTTTGAAAAAAGCTTAAGTTTCCAAAGGGAACATTAAGAGCCCAAGGGCATCCCAATAGAGCCTAAGGGTGAACAAAATCCAACTTTTTTGAACTACACTACCGGAATAATAATCCATGTATCCTACAGTATACTACATTAATAGAATATAAAAAAAACTACCTATATATGAGGACGCTGACAATGTAAACAACGTCAATGTAAACAAGACATCAGGCACACAAAATGGCCCAAGGTCAGAACCAATTTAAATGCTACCAGATGCAAAGCTAGGTCATCATACGAAGAAAAAATGATAAATCGGATAGAAGATGCAAGACTAAATGACCTAACACCCTAGGGTGAGGACGTAACCATGGGGAAAAACAGAATAAATATTCTGTAATACATGTCCCAAGAAATTTAATAAAAAATTTCAAATAAAAAATAGCCAAAAAGCTTAAGAGTTTAACAGGAAGGGTTCATGGAAGGATAGGAAGGAATACTTAACAAACAGTGGAATAATCATTATCAAAAATGATAAATTCATAGTAATTTGTATATTTTTATACTTGCCAATGACCCAGACACAGCTGGTTGTAACTCTAAAATATCCAGGGCCAAACGCAAATTTTGCCCCCCAATCCCCAAGATTTGCATCAAAAACTGAAAATTTCATGTCCTATGTGGCCCTCCATACATTTGACATCTGCGCATGCGCAGAGATCAGGATGTACCGAAATTGCCATGAAATATCATTCCTTCTATAGTGCCTGCTAAATGTTATAGCCACTGGGGAGGTATGAGTGCACACTCATGGGAGGGCCATCCCCATCTGGGCCATTGGTAAGTATAAAAATATACAAATTACTATGAATTTATATTTTTACACAGTAACCAATGGCCCAGACATAGCTGAATGGTAAATAGGTTGGAGGGCCTACGACAAAAAGGAAAATCCAATTACTCAATCACTTCTAAAAGAATATCTCCTACAGGAGAATAGGAGAGAATGGAATTACATATGTCTTTCATATTTATTTAAATAAGAAAGACATAACACCAACAATGTAATTGAGCATTACTCAGTATATATATATTTTCCATTAATGCCAGCATAACCCATTATGCTAATTCCATGAAGGGAAGCCAATATATAAAAATAGTCCAGAGAATGAGACTCTTTATACTCATTTAAAAGTGTCCGAGGATTGTAAATTAACGCTCGTTTGACACGTGACATATACAAATGCCTCACACCAAGCTGCACTTTAAAAATATTACATAAATGACATCATAATTGATTCCACTGAGCTACACATTAAAACCATCCCAGTACCGACTTGGAACAACTGACACCGGAGGAGGTCTTCCCTTGCTTTTCACTATAAAGCCAGGTGATATTAAGGGAAAACCGTCCCCCCTTTTTCCCCTTGTTCTGGGTCACATAACCGCAGAATGAAGAGGGCAGCGGAACAGCGTCAATGATGGAACGGAAAGCCTAAATAACTATAGATGTAAACTTTTAGTGGACGACATTCTGAGCAACAGATAAAGGGCCTAAACATCTAAGGTCACCAGAAATGGACTCTATATTTCTAAGGTAAAACTTAGTGAATGTGGAAGGCTGTGTCCAGTACACAGCTTTCATGAGATCAGTAATGGCTATACTGTGAGAATAAGCACAAGAGGTTGACAGTGCTCTGACTTCATGCGCTGAAATCTTATTAACAGAACACTGATCAGGAGATAGATTATCATAGGCAATACGTATTGCGAATTGAATCCATCTAGCTATAGCCTGAACAGAAATATGTTTTCCGTTAGGCATTAATGATAGAAAGAAGCATTTCCTTTCTTTTCTAATAAATTCAGATCATCGTTTATATATGCGCATAGCCCTGACTGGATACAGCAAAGGTCTACGGTTGTCCGTAGATGGCAGAGCCTTTATGATAATAGGCTCAGGCCACACATTAGGAATCTGATTCTTAGCCAAAAATCCCACTTGTGTAGTTAAAGTGATGGTATTCCCAACACTACGGTAGTGAGGTTCATCCACCGATAGTGCATGAAGTTCACTAACTCTTCTAGCGGACGCAAAGGCTAAGAGAAATGCTGTTTTATAGGTCAAGAATTTGAACCCTACAATGTCTAACGGCTCTTTGAGCTTCAACAGAACCCATGCTAAATTCCACTTCAGAATTAATCTGAGAGTTCTAGGTCTATTAATAGAGAAATTTCTAACTAGTTTTGATAAAGAAGTATTAGATCCAATATCCAAATTATCATGATGTAAGTAAGTGTCTGAAAGCATAGACCTATAGCCCTTAATAGTGATGGGCTGCAGTTTGAGAACGTCAAACAAGTAGACCAGAAAATTTGCAATGTCTGGTATAGATGGATCATAAACGTCTATCGACTGATCCTTACACCAGTAGAAGAATACCCTCCACTTTACTGCATAAATCAGCGAAGAGGAGGACCTCCTACAGTTAGAAATTGCGTCCACTGCTCATCCTGTAAAACGCTTGCCGTGCAAGAAAGACCGCACAATGGTAATACGTGAAGGTTTAGACCTTGCGGATTGTGATGCAGTGCATGTGACTTCCCCTGATAAATAAGATTCTCCCGTGGAGGCAGCTTCCGGGGAATGTCCCATAACAGACACCTGAGAAGATGTATCCGTGGTTTCTGTGCCGACAGAGATGTTACTAACGGAATCTTGCAATGAGATTGCTTGATCTTTAACAAGATCTGTTGAATTAACGGAGTTGGAGGATATGCGTATCCTATTATTCCGTCCCATGGAATTGAGAGAGCCTCTACTGCATGCGCTCGAGGATCTGGGCATGGCGACACGTAAGTCTGCAACTGATTGTTGAGGTGTGTCGTGAATAAGTCTATCATAGGTTGATCCCACTGGTAGCAAATCTGTCTGAACACTCACTTGTTGAGAGTCCATTCTGAAGGCAACAGGCGACCTTTCCGAGAGAGCGAGTCTGCTTGTACGTTCAGACGGCCCGGAATATGACGGATTGATAGTTGAACTTGATGTTTCAAGACAAAAAGAAGGATTCTTTCTGTTAGTTCGTACAACGGAATCGAATGTGTGCCTCCCTGGTTCCTTATGTATGCTATGTCTGTCGAGTTGTCAGACAATATTTGAACATGAGCGTTCTCTGTAATGTGAATCCATTGTTGTACCGCTAGGCATATTGTCATCATTTCCTTGATGATTATGTGCTTTACTAGGAACTCTGGGTCCCAAAGACCATGGCAATTCGAGTCTGTCGGATTCAGGGTCGCACACCAACCTGTTTGACTCGCATCCGTTATAATCGTGAAAGCCGGATCCGGCAGTTGCAGTGGAACTCCCCGAGTTAACCACTGAATATCTGCCCAAATCTGAACCTTTTGTTTTACTTGGTCCGTTAAAGCAATATTGGTTTCGAGCGAATGCATCTTCACACTCCAGTTCTGAGTAAAGAATATCTGGAGAGGACATGTGCGTAAGCGACCCATCGGAATGAGATCTGTGGCCGCTATGCACAGCCCCATCAGTTGCATAAATTCCCTCGCTGTTAATGCATCTGAGTGTAGACAAAAGCGAGCATAACAACTGACTAATTTCACTCTGGGTTACGGCAAATGAACCAAATTGTTTTGAGTCTCGTAGCTCATCCCCAAGTGAATGAATGACATGGACGAAGCTAAATCTGACCTCTTCTCATTTACGATGAAACCGAGACGTCGGGAGTAGTAAAAGCAGACTCTGAACATCGTTCTGAGGTATCTTTGTTGCCGTACCTCTGAAGAATGTTGTCCAAGTAAGCTGACGTTACCGAAGAAGAATGAGCTCGGAAGTAAGAAATTACCGAGTTCATTATTCGAGTGAACGTGCAGGGAGCTAGATTCAGGCCGAAGCACATTGCTCGGAACTGATATACCGTTCCTTGAACGGCGAACCGTAGGTACTTTCTGAATGCCAGATGTACCATGACATGAAAGTGCACATCCTTTAGATCTATGCTTGTAGCATAGTCGTCCACTCGTATGCTTGCCCTTACCAACCGAATGGTTTCCATATAGAACTTTGGAGCTACGATTAGCTTGCTTATCCAGCTGAAGTCTATTACTAGTCGGAACGAGCCATCTGGTTTCAGTACGAGGAACAGTTGACTGTAGAAACCTAGTGATTCCTGGTTTTCTATGACATCTATTGCATCCTTTTCTAGGAGAGACTTTACCTCCGAGAGAAGAAACTCTCTTTTTGTAGAATATGGCGGAAGTTGAGTCCACTGCGGACTTCATGTTAGCGGTGATTTGGCTCGGAACGACAGTCTTAGTCCTTCGGAGACCACAGTTCTCACCCACCGATCTTCCATTATAGTCATCCAGTTTCTCTTGAATCTTGATAGCCTTCCGCCAACTGGGATGCAATAGAGGTCCTGACCATCACCTGTAGGACCTGTGAGGCCTGCGTGAGGAGAAACCATGTCCTCCCCGTGATGAGCCTTGACTCTCCGGCTTGGGGGGCGTCTGACCGGTTACCTCAGCCAGACCCATGCCCCCAACCTGAGTCACTAAATTGACGATTTAGTGAGTAATTATAACAGGATCTTCTGTATCCTCGTGAGGAGTTCCCTCTGAACGATCTTTGTCCAGAACCTCCTGCCTTACTCTCCTCTGCAGGTGCGGGTTTATTTGACGCCGACTTTAAAAGCAGAGAATTTGAAGCTTTCTTTGTAGCTTGGTCATAGACCAAAGAAAGCTTATCATCGAAATTATCATGTCCTGATACAGGAGCAACTCTAAGAGAGTTTTGCACCTTGTCATCTATCAAAGATGAGGATGCAAGGGCTCCGTCACGTCTAACTCCATAACTAACTCCAAATTAGCCCTGGAAAGAACCTGTAAGGAGGTACGAAAGTCCTCAAATTCCTTTCCATTGAGACGTTGTGCCAAAGCTCTCGTCAGGTGATCTGCGTAAGACATAGCATCTAAATTCACTCTATTAGATGAAATTGCCGTTTCAATAGTATCCGAGCGAATTGAAAATGATGGAGGTAAGGCCAAATCTAGGTCCTCAGCTTGCTCATCTAAATGCAGAGGTACTCTCTGTACACCTTCCCCTACCGTTTTAAATGGACGTGGTCCAATAGACGGTATACGGATGGAAGATGAGGATAGAAAACTGTCTTTTTTCTTTCCACTTGAAAGACTAATAAAAGGCCACTCGGCCGCATGTCCCTCGAAAAAACAAGTCGAAAAAGGGGCATAACTCTAGTAAAAATGATCGGTCCGAACCCATATTCTTATATTACTACCCCAGAAAGTTACATACCAAAATTCTTTCCGATCAAATAATTCTACCTGGCATTATCTTCCGGACACCGCAAATCTTGAAATTTCTAAGTCGAAAAAGGGGTATAACTCAAATAAAAATAATCTGGCCGAACCCATATTCAAACTTGACCTGTGGTTTGGGCTAAGAAGGTCACGTACCAAAATTGGTTCCAATCAAATGATCCAAACTGGAGTTGTCATGGGAACACCAAGTGGGACGGATGCACAGATGGACGGACGGACGCATGCATGCATGGACTGACACCGCTGATTTCTATAGTCCCCTGAAAAAATTTTTGGGGGACAAATATAGCGTCGTTAAGGAGATCAAAGGTATTTGACACTTGTTTTGACTGCACTGGAAAGGAAAGGACATCCTCCCTTGACCGGATATAGTCCACATCTATCGATGCTGGCAGCTTTTTATGAGCAGTCGCAGCAGTCTGATTCTCTGGAACAATATCAGGAAAGTATTGATGAATAAAATCCATCGCTACCATGTGTTGTTCCGAAAGGGACAGGTCCGTATCCTCTATTTCCCTTTCAGCATCCGATGGAATCAGGTTATCCTCACGGTCTTCTGCATCTGAATGGGCAGATGACTGGACCGACCCAGCGTCATCTGACAGCTCGTGTTCCGAGGCTGCCGTAGTTTGCTCTTGATTTTGCTGGGATGTTGCGATGAGCTGCACAATCTGTGACAGCAAGTCCGTTACTGAGGCCTGAGGAGCAGCAGTCTTTTGTTGCTTGGCCGCTGGCTGCTCCTGGGACCGTGTGTCCGAGACGGCTCTTTTCTGCAGATGTCCCAATGAACGAGGCCTCATTTCCTTGGCTACCGGATGATTTGACTTTTTTGCAGAAGAGCAGTCCTTGCTCGGCGATTCCAGCTGGATATCCGATGTCACATAGCCAAGGTGCGGTCGTGTGTGCTTAATAGTATCAGAGGAAGCCATTCTTATAGCCATCCCTGGCTGTATATTTGACGGAGCATCCCGGACTGGCTGCGTGGACGTAAGCTCCGTATGATGCAAGTTCTGTACTACAACATCTGGCCCCAGATGTTGTTGATAAAGACAGGAGACTCTCTCGCTCGCGGTCCTATCAGACCTCGCCGAGCTGACCATCGAACTTGCTGGCTTCCTCCTTTCCATCATCGCTGGGTGAGCCGGTTTAGAGATTATAGTGCTCGCTCTACCCTTTTTTCCTTTCCTCGATTGCAACGACACACCCGGGGTCGCAGTACCCACCGCTTCACACGTCGAGCTAGCTGGTAACAGAGCTTTGTAACCACCGGTGCGGGGTTTATTGCTGTCTTATATTTAGGAGCACTTTTGCCGCTAGCTCTGACTATCAATATGCAACGACGGATGCACACTATCGGACGGAGTCACAAAACCATCACCATGTTCTTGTTCCTCAGAAATGGAAACTGAAAAGCTAGGGTGACTGTGTGGCGAGAGGACCGGCATTGTATTGTCCTCCCACCACTAACAACATACCATGACACACGTCTCCAACGTTCGTCATCCCAACTGACACAAGTTGCACAGGAATTAGTGCGAGTACAATGACTACAAGAAACACAAAATTCATGTGAATCTGAGGAAGACTTCCTCGAATTACAATTAGAGCAAAAAGCTTTCATTTTAAATAAACATGAAAGTCAACAGTACTCGCACTAACTCCCAATTATAACTGAAAAAGATACATCAGAACATTAATCAAAACAAGGATTCGAAAAGAATTTAAAGAAAAAAAAAATTTCAAAAAAATTTTGACATGAGCCCACGTTCCCAAAAGGAACCATGAGCCCAAATGGATCCCGATAGAGCCCAAGTGTGGACAAAAAAAAATTTTCACTTCTAAAAATTAAGGCCACACTATCGGAATATAATATGTATCTTACACTGGTCCTAACATGATTAATTCATAGAAAAATTACATGTCTAAGGAAGCATTGTCAATGTAAACAACATCCAGGCACTAAAAATATGGCCCGAAGTCAGTAACAGATGTAACACTATCCGATGCAAAGCAAGATCTTCATAAGAAGAAAATACAATACATCAGATGGATGATGCATGACCACAGACACCTGAACATCCCTGGGATGAGGACGTAACCATGGGAATAAACAGAATAAACATTCTGTGAAAAACTTTGAACTCCCAAGAAATTACTAAAAAAAATTTCAATAAAAAGCCAAAAAGCATGGGAGTTTAGAAGGATAGGGAAGGAACACTTAACAAACAGTGGCAAAATCATTAGGAAGAATGATAATTTCAGGCCATGCCCTGAAAATGGGGAACAAGAAATAATTTCGTCAAAAAAGTTAAAAGACCCAGACTTAGCTGGTGCTAACTCTTAAATTCTAGGGCCAAACACAAATTTTACCCCCCAATCCCCCCAATCTAAAACCGAAAAATACATGTCCTATATGGTCCTCCATACCTTTCCTCCACTGCGCATGCACAGTGTCAAGGAGGTCTCAAAATTGGCGCCAAAAGTCATTCTTACAAGCAGTGCCTGGAAAAGCGTTATATACTCAGCGGGGAGGTATGAGTTCCCAACTCATGGGGGGCCATCCCCGTCTGGGTCATTGGTAAGTATAAAAAATATATAAATTACTATAAATTTTTTAACATTTTTATACTGTACCAATGACCCAGACTTAGCTGAATAGTAAAAAGGTTGGAGGGCCTAGGATATAAAGCAATCCAATAACTCAACTATATATATACAGAATTATCCCCTCAGGAGAAAGGAGAAATAGGCTTTACATGTATCTTTCTATTCTGCATCAAAAGAGAAAGACACAACACCATTCTGTACTTGAGCATAATAACATCACTGATGTCTATTAACCTCCAGAATAATCCATTATGGTAATTATTTTTAAAGGAAAGCCGCTAAATAAAGTAGTCCAGATAAATGAGACTCTTATATTCATTAAAAGTGACCGATAATTGTATATTAACGTCTGCATGATATGTGACATATACAAATATTACACACCGAGGTAAACTTAAAAATATTACATGGATGAGTAAAAAAGATCTTTACACTTTAAAAATCATCCCGGTACCGACTAGAATTACTGACTCTAGGGGAGGTATTCCCTTGCTTTTCACTATAAAGCAGGTGACCTAAGGGAACACCCCCCCCCCCCCCTTCCCCTTGCCCTGGGTCAAATACCCCAGAGCGAAGAGGGCAGCAGCACAGAGTCACTGCCAGAATCAAAAGCCTACACAACTATAGTTGCAACTGTTTAGTGGACGACATTCTGAGCAACAGATAACGAACCTAAACAATGCCGGTCTCTAGAAATGGACTCAATATTTCTGAGGTATAAATCCGTGCAAGTGAAAGGCTAAAACCAATATGCAGCCGTCATTAGAACTGTAATAGCAACGCTATTAGCATAAGCCTCTGAATTAGAAAGAACTCTTACTTCAAGAGCTAAAATCTTAATCGCAGACTGCTGTGTTGAAGATATTATCATAAGCAGTACTGAAAGCTAATAGAATCCATATAGCTATAGAATGGACCAAAATGTGGAGGAAGCTTCCACAGCATAAGCCACAACAGACACCTGAATAGATTAATGCACGGTCTTTGTGGAGACAGAGGTGCTACCAACAGAATTGCATTGAGATTATTTAACTTAAGCAATATCTTCTGAATCAACGGCACTGGAGGATACCCATATCCTATTATCCCGTTTCACGAGATGGATAGAGCGTCAACTGCAAACGCTCGAGGATCCGAACATGTTGACACATACACTTGCAACTGATTGTTGAGATGCGTCGCAAAAAAGTCCATCATTGGCCGCTCTCATAGGTAGCAAATCAGATATAAATACTCGTTGTTAGAAGTCCATTTGACTGCAACAAGCGGCCCTTTCGTGAAAGGGAGTCCGCTAATACGTTCAGACGACCCGGAATATGATGGACCGATAGGAGAACTTGAAGTTCTAGTACCAACAGAAGGATTCATTCCGTTACAGTGAATAACAGAATGGAAAGAGTACCTCCCTAGTTCCGAAAATACGCTTATATCATTGAATTGTCGAACAGAATTGCCTGTGGGCATTCTGGATAACATTCATGCAATGACGTAACGCAAGCCAAAATAACATCAATTCCTGATGTTTATGTGCTTGATTAGGAACTACGGATCCCAAGGACCCTGGCACTTAAAAACCGTTGGGCTCAATGTTGGGTCCCAACCTATTTAACTGGCATCCGTCAAAACTGTAAAACTCGGATCCGGCAATTGCAGTGGAAGTTATTTCCCTGAATAAACCACTGAATATCTGCCCAAGTCTGAATCTGTTTCACTTGACTTACAAGAGGATGTACAAAACGAGCGAAAGAATCTTCACCCTCCAACTCTGTTCTTTTTGAGTCAAAAAGATTTGGAGAGGACAAGTGCGTAGCCGCCCCATTGGAATAAAATCCGCGGCAGCTCCACACAACCCTATCAGTCTGATGAATTCTCTCACTGTAACTTTGTCTAAGTGAAGACAATAGCGAGCGTAAAAACTTATTAATTTCGCTCTGGTTAACGGCAGACGAACGAGATTGTTGTGCGTCTCGAAGCTCAGTCCCAAGTGGGTGAATGACTTGGACAGCACCAGATCCGACTTCTCCTCTTTTATTATAAAACCGAGACGTCGGAGTAATAGAAGCAGATTCTGCACATCGTTCTGAAGCGTTAACTCGTTGACGTACCTCTGAAGAATGTCGTCCAGGTAGGCCGACAGTACCGCAGACGAATGAGCTCGGAAATGTATCATTACCGAGTTCATTATTCGAGTGAAAGCCCAGGGCGCTAGGTTCAAACCGAAGCACATCACTCGGAACTGATATACAACTCCTAGGACTGCGAAGCGTAGATACTTTCTGAATGTCGGATGTACCATGACGTGAAAGTACGCATCCTTGAGATCTATACTTGTAGCATAGTCGTTCACCCGAATACTCGCTCTGACTGATCGAATTGTCTCCATATAGAACTTCGGAGCGACGATCAGCTTGTTTATCCAGCTCAGATCTATGACTGGACGGAACGAGCCATCTGGTTTCGGAACCAGAAACAGATGGCTGTAGAAACCCGGTGATTCCTGGTCTTCTACGACCTCTACCATGTTCTTCTCCAGAAGAGACTGTACTTCTGATAGAAAAGCGTCTCTTCTCTGCGGATTTGACGGAAGCTGAGTCCATTTGGAGGCTTTCGTTTGAAGGATATTCTTAGTCCTTCCAAAATTACCCCTCGAACCCAGGGGTCGTCCGTAATTGACGCCCAATTGTTTATAAAACTCGACAATCTTCCGCCTACCGGAACACGATAGAGGTTCATACCATCACCTCCTGGACCTGCGAGGCTTGCGGAAGGAGAAACTACGTCCTCCATGACCCACACCTCGCCCCGTCGATCTAGGGACGTCTGACCGGTTATCTCGGCCAGAATAATGTCCCCCACATGAGTCGCTGCCTTGAAGGTCTCTAGAATAAGACCTAGAGGATGCATAGGAACCTCTATAGGAACTTCTCTTGGGCGTACTTGTCCCAGAAGTGCCTGTCTTACTCTTTTCTGCTGTATCCGACTTTTTAAAAGTGGATTTGAATAGCAGAGAATCCGAAGCTTTCTTAGTTATCTGATCATAGATTGCTAAAAGCTTGCCGTCGAAAGAGAAGCTCTCCGGAGACCGAAGCGACTCTGAGAGAGTTTTTCACCTTACCATCCATGCGTGTGGATGTAGCTAGGGCCGCGTCACGTCTAACCAACTCCTGGTTTGCCACTGAATGGGCGGAGTTATACGTGGAATAAGCTATTGCCCTTGAAAGAACTCTTAAGGAAGATAGTACATCCTGGAATTCTTTCCCTTCAAGGCATAATGAAAACGCTTTAGTAAGGTGATCTGCGTACGATAATGCGTCTAAGATAAATCTGTTAGACATTAATGTCATTTCCAACATCGCGGTTGAAATTGACATAGACAACGGTATAGATCATTCTAGATCTTCAGCCTGAACGTCTAGACGCAGAGGAACTATCGGTATGCCCTGTCCTGCCGTTTCGAAATTATTCCCTGAATTGATGAAAGGCAGATGTAGAGCATTCGCCGATAAGAAACCTGACTTGCTCATTTTGGTAGCAAGCTTATATATAGCGTCCTACAATAGTACAAATGTTCTTGTGACTTTATTGGACTGTGTCGGAAACTCGGGGCCGATGTCCCTAAACCGATAAAATTATTCCGTGTCCAGTGACGCTAACAGTTTCTTATCCGGCATCGCAGCCTTTGGTCGGACAGAACAACTTCTGAAAGATAATGCCGAATGATATCTACTGCAACTTTATGTTGTTCCGAAAGGGAAAAAACCAACTCCTCGGTATCCCTTTGCCATCCTGTCGGACCACTTGAAATTCTCGGTCGACCGTACCTGTTGCTTCAGCGGAGCGTACCGACCCAGCGTCGTCGGATAAATCCTGATCCGACAGAGATTCTGTCATCTGCTGGGATGCTGCGATAATTTGTGCTATTTGTAATAGCACGTCCGTTATGGAGACCTGTGGAGCAGCGGTCTTACGTTACTTAGCCGCTGAAAGCTCCCTGGATGTTAACTCCTGCATATTACTTATGCGAACATCCGGCGTCTATAGGCCTCGTATTCCTGACTACCGGATGGCATGACCCGGTCGCCGTGAAATCCTTGGTCACCGAGACTGGCTAGAAAACAGTGGTCACGTAGTCAAGGTGTGGTCGTGTGCGCTGCCGTGAGGATGAGGAAGCCATTAGAGCAGTCTCTCCGGACTGTCTATATAACGGAGCATCCCGTGCGGTGGACGTATGCTCCGAATGAGAAACATTTGTACCACAACATCTGTTCTCAGATGTTGTTGTACGAGAGAGGGCCCTCTCTCACTCGCAGCCCGGGTGGACCTGGACAAGCTAGGAACCAGACTTAAAGGCTTCCTCCGTACCCTCCTCGTATCCATTGTCACTGGGTGTGCATGTAGTATATTTTATAGTGCTCGCATTACCCAAATCTCCTTCCTGGAACGCAACGGACGAACCCGGTTACCGAACCATTCGATGAATGGACGCTACACCGGGCGAGCTAGCGGACGCCAAAGCCATCGATCCTACTTGGGACCTCTTAGGCAACTGACGTAATATCATGAGCACTTATCTGCTAGCTCTTCATTTGAATGTGACGACGGAAGCACACTTTTTGAAGACATCACAGAAAATCACCGCATTCTTATTCCTGAATGAGGCCTGTGGAGCCGTGACTTACATAATATCCACTGGCAGCTCCAAGGACGTTCATTCCTGCATTTATATAATATGTGAACGTCCCATCAGGAAAGACCTCATATCCTTGGCTAACAGATGAAGTAACCTGGTCGACAATATTCCCTGGTCGGCAAAGCAGAAGCTCTAGGAACGTTTATTCCTGCATTTATATAATATGCGAACGTCCCCTGAAACTCTGTGGTCACAAGCCAAGGTGCAGTGGTGTGTGTTGACATGAGGATGAGGAAGCCCATAACACAGCCAGTTCGGACTGTGTTTGTGACGGAACATCCCGAACAGGAGGATTGGACGTATGTTCCGACTAACAAACAAACATACAACAACATTGCGGCACAAATGTAGTTGTAAGAGAGAGGAGGCCTCTCTCGCTCGCGGTCCGGATAGACCTGGACGAGCTAGCTACTAGACTGACAGGCTTCCTCTGTATTATCCTTGGATCCGTCATTGCTGGGTGTGCACGTTCCAAGTTTATAGTGCTCGCATCACCCACACTGCTTCCCAGAACCGTAAAGGACAAACCCGGCTGCCGAGCCATTTGATGAATGGTCGCTACACCGGGCGGACTAGCGGACGATCAATGTCTTCGATCCTACTAGGGACCTCTTCGGCAATTGTCGTATTACCTGAGCACTTAGCCACTAGCCCTAACACTGCAACGACGGAGACACACTTGTTGAAGACATCACGAAAACATCACTCTGAATTCTGAAAAATAAAATGATAATATAGAGTGACCCTATGGAGAGAGGACCGCTATGGGCCCCTCCCCGCAAACACAATATCGTGACACACGCCTCCAATGTTGTCATTTCAATCAACACACACAGAGCAGGAATTAGTGCGAATACATTGAACCTGAGAATTAGAGGAAGAAATCCTCGCATTATAAATAAAAAATATTTTTTCATCAATAAAAAATACACAGTCATATTAGTTGCACTATCCTTTGAAATAAAGATACATAATATAACACAATCCATTATAATGTTTGAAAGAAAATAATTTTCAAAAAAAAAATTTTTTGAAAAAATTTTTCAGAAGAGCCCAAGTTCCCAATGGGAACACCGAGCCCAAATGGATCCCAAAAAAGTCTAAGTGTGGACAAAAATTTTTAAAACATTTTAAAAAATTAATGGAACACTTACATACAATATTAATGTATCTTGCTATGTCTAAACTAATGTAAAGACAAAAAATCACTATCAGCAGTAACCGTTGTCAATGTAAACAAGAAGTTGTACAAAAAATGGAAACATGACTCCAGGCACTGATAAACATGGCCCGAAATCAGTTACCAATTTAAACACTATCTGATGCAAAACAGAGATTTCCATAGAAGAAACTGCAGAACATCAGATGGTAGATGCAGATCACAACGCCTAAACACCTAAGGGTGAGGACGTCAACATGGGGAAAAGAACAGAAATTCATTCTGTTACGAAGCCAAAACTCCCAAGAAATTTTAGTATTAATTATTACAGAAAATATGCCAAAAGCATGGGAGAATAGCAAGGGGGGAATAAAGGAAAGGGAGAGGGGCAACACTGATCAAGCAGTGGAACTTTCATAGCAAGAATGATAACAACAGGCTCATGCCTCGAAATTAGGGAGCATAACATAATTTCGTAAAAAATTTTAAGTTACAGCCCTGATTATTTCCTGCCACTGAATTTTCCTCTCATCCTTCTATTTCCTCTTTAGATCCACCATTTCTCTCATATTTATGTGTCTGGCATCATTTAAACTGAGATTTACAAGCACAAATATCAGTCAGATGCGAACTGATGAAGGGCCAAACAAAGAATGACTTTTGGCGCCAATTTCGAGACCTCCTTGACACTGAGCATGCGCAGTGGAGGAAAGGTATGGAGGACCATATAGGACATGTATTTTTCGGTTTTAGATGCAAATTTTGGGGATTGGGGGTAAAATTTGTGTTTGGCCCTAGAATTTAAGAGTTAGCACCAGCTAAGTCTGGGTCATTGGTACAGTATAAAAATTTATAAAGTTTCAGCCCTGAACATATAAAAACCACTGTTTCGTCTTTCCTTTCTTCCATCATTCTACTCTTTCCTCTGATCCACGATAATCATCATTGATCTGTGTCTGGCATCATTAAAACTGAGATTTAAGATTTAAAAGCACAAAAGTCAGTTTGTTGTTATCTGACAGAGGGCCAAACAAGGAAAGATATTTGGTGGCAATTTCGGTACTTCCTGGGCACTGTGCATGTGCAGATGTCAAATGTATGAAGGGCCACATAGGACATGAAATTTTTGGTTTTTGATGCAAATTTTGGGGACTGGGGGCAAAATTTGTGTTTGGCCCTGGATATTTTCGAGTTAGCACCAGCATTGTCTGGGCCATTGGTTACTGTGTAAAAATATGATGACATCAGGCATATGTCCCAAAATTGGGAAACATAAAATAATTTTATAAATATTATAAAGTTACAGCCCTGAACGTCCAAAACCACCGTTGAACACTTTCCTCATCCAATAACAGCCTTGTATCCACCAATTCTTGCATTGATTTGTGTCTGGTATCCTCAAAAAGGAGATTTTAAAGCACAGATATCATTTCATTGTTGATGACTTTAGGGCCAAACAAAGAATGATGTTGGTGCCAATTCCAGTCACTTCCTGACGTCTGCGCATGAGCGGAGAGTAAATGTATGGAGGGCCAGATAGGACTTTTAATTTTCGGTTTTGCAAGCAAATTTTGGGGAGTGGGTGGTTCAAAATTTGTGTTTGGCCCTTAATAACTTTGAGTTAAGCACCAGCTAGTCTGGGCCTTTGGTTTACGGTGTAAAAATACAAAATATGTACAAATTGTATACTTTTACTCACCAAATTCTTTTGAAGTGGACATGAAAAATAAAAAAAACATTTCATTAGTTTTATAATATAATGCATTTAAAATAATTCAATTGTATTAGGCCTTTACCAATTGTAATAGCTATTTTCCACCAGTTTGGATTCACAAAAACTGCTATTGAAACAGTCTTCGAAAATGGTATGTGCGCTGTGTACTTCTCGCTACCATTTAAAGTGAGGTGTGCTATTGTTGAGTCTTGGCATTGGGAAATTGTTTAAGAAAGTCATCAATAACCATGATTTGTCAGGTGGGATTTTACAAAGAACACCACCACCCCACCCCCCCCCCCCCCCCCACCTCACTGGTCTTCGTGAAAAGGAAGCAGTTGTTTCTTCACTGTTAAAGAGAGCAATGCTCACTTTTTTTAACTTGTTCTGAGTGACATTCTCAAGTGTGTGCACCAAACATACTTTACCCTGACTGTGAAATGGAGTGGATTCTCTGGAGATCTTTTTAACAAATTCCACTCTGCAGAATCCTGAGGTGTCCCCAAATATTTCTTCAGATAAAATAAAAATTAATAATGAGTATCCCAAGTATCAGATAAGTATTTAAAGTATTTACTTTTATTATATGCAAACGGGTAAATTATTGAAAATTACCTAAAAGATATTTCTCAATATCCATTGACTCAATAGGTATCGATAAATATCCCTCAGCAGCTTAGCTTCCTAAATGACATCATGCTAGGTGCAGGATTTCGCCTTGAAGGAACAATCAGCTGATGTTTGTTATTGTTTTGAAACGTACGCGTTTGGGGTTGAATTGGGCTGAACACTGTGCATAAAATGTCTCGTAGCATATAATGAAAAGAAAATCGACTCTATTTTAGTCATGAGTGTGGACCTGAAAGTTTTATTTTTCACGAGCGCTTGCAGGAGTGAAAAATAGGCCAATGAAATCGTCAAGATGTGTACCCATGCGCGCAACTAGTAGAAAGCTGTATGACGGAGGGCCACCACGGATGCAGACATTATGTACACCATACAAGGAGTGTCTAATTTGATGGATAAAGGGTTAATATCTCCGGAGCAAATTATCAGATTTACATAAAAAACTATACAGCACAGCACATCAGTAACCTGAATAAAAAAGTAAAGTAACATGACAATCGGATTGATATTTTTTGAGTTATCTCATGCCAAAGGGATTGGAGGAATTTTCAATTTGAAGGATAAAGGGGGTTAATTTCTCCAGATCAAATTATCAGATTTACACCAAAAACTATACAGATCAGCACATCAGTAACCTGAACACAATTATAAAGTAACTTGACAATCCAAGCAATACTTTTCAAGTTATCAAATGCCAAAGGGACTGGAGGAATTTTCAATTTGAAGGATAAAGGGTTAATATCTCGGGATCAAATTATCAGATTTACACCAAAAACTATACAGCTCGGCAAATCAGTAACCTGAACACAAATATAAAGTAACTTGACAATCCAAGCAATATTTTTTGAGTTATCAAATGCCAAAGAATTTGGAGAAATTTTCAATTTGAAACATAAAGGGTTAATATCTCAGGATCAAAATAACAGATTTACACCAAAAACTATACAGCTCGGCACATCAGTAACCTGAACACAAATATAAAGTAACTTGACAATCCAAGCAATATTTTTCAAGTTATCGAATGCCAAAGGGATTGGAGGAATTTTCAATTTGAAGGATAAAGGGTTAATATCTCGGGATCAAATCATCAGATTTACACCAAAAACTATACAGCTCAGCAAATCAGTAACCTGAACACAAATATAAAGTAACTAGACAATCCAAGCAATATTTTTCAAGTTATCGAATGCCAAAGGGATTGGAGGAATTTTCAATTTGAAAGATAAAGGGTTAATATCTCAGGATCAAATTATCCGATTTACACCAAAAACTATACAGCTCGGCACATCAGTAACCTGAACACAAATATAAAGTAACTTCACAATCCAAGCAATATTTTTCAAGTTATCGAATACCAAAGAAATGGATACGGACGCCGGACGGACAGATGGACAGACGGACGGACAGACGGACGGATGGACAGACGGACGGACGGACGTTCCAACTATTTGGGTTTAAGGGCTACGAAAAAAACATTTTATATGTCCATCACCTTATATTTAACCCTAACCCCACCCCATCCACTCAAAAACACACACCCTAACCCTAACCCTACCCTACCCTGACCCTAAACCCTAAAACCCGACCCCTGACCCTAACCCCCACCCCTCTGGAACCTAATCCTCCCCAAACTTAAGATCTACTCTGGGGCTACCCCTAACCCAACCCAACCCCACCCCTGACCCTAACCCCCACCCTAGCCAGACCAAAAGGATTAGGGGCTATTTTTTGGTTTAGGGGCTATAAAAACTAATACCCCACCCCTGACCCCAACCCCCACCCCCCTGGGTCCTAACCCCCTCCAACCTTTAGCCCTGCCCTGGGGCTACCCCTAACCCTAACCCCACCCCTCTCCTAACCCTAATACTACCCTAATTTTGACTAACCTCCTAAAAATAATAGCTCCTAAACAGGTTTAGTTGGCCCGGACAGATGGACGGACAGACGGACGGACAAAGGATGGATGAACAACGGATGGTCACGCCAGATGCCGGCATTATTTGTACCATACACAGTATGGGTACACATAAAAATAAGATTTTCAGGTCCACACAATGAATTTTTTCAGTAGCTTCCTAAATGGCGTTATGCTTTGGTGCATGATGTCGCCTTGAATGCCACCTTGAATGTGTGATAGGCTGATCTTTGATATTGTTTTGAAACATACGTGTTTGCAGTGAAATTGGGCTGAATATTGCACAGTAAAATGTCACATAGCATATAATAAAAAGAAAATCTACACCATTTTAGTGAATATCAGGAATTAACTCATTTGTGTGGACCTGAAAGTATTATTTTTCACTCGCACATATTTATGTGTATCAAGGGAGATTACTTGTGATGCATATCTCGTATCTCTGCATTACTATTATCAACATTTGAAATTTTGTGTTTGCTGAATCACTTTGTTTACGTAACAATTCCCGGAAAGCAAAATTTGATTAGTTTAAAGTCTTGGAATGTTAAAGTTTATAATTCCATAATTCGTGGAATATTATTAACTTTTCCATTCATGCATTGTATAATCTGACCCTTTTCCCATGAACAGTGTTTAATAGCTCACAGGGCAGAGCCGAGATACACTTCTGACTACTCCCCAAAAATAAAAATTGCGGTTTCAATGACATGCACAGCACATATGGAAGTCAAAAGATTGCATTGAAATTCTATTATTTTATCACACACCTATTAATGTAAAACACAGGATTTCCACAGTTCTGCCTTAATGATAAAAATAAAGTTGTATTGCACAGGTGGTAAGGCAAAACACATTTGATTTTGTTTCCAACGTAAACAGAGAAGGAACAAGTCTAAATAAATCACGTCACTCATTAGTCGAATGCACCGGCGTCGAGATCACTTGGAAATTCCAGGTTCCTCATTTAGATTCGTTTACCCGGGGTATTTAAACAATCAGATTCGAATAAAAAATTTCAAAATAAAAATAACATTCTGACTGCTTGCTCTTTGACAAATACTTTCCACAACAGGTCATATAATAAAGTTTTTGTTGTGTTATTCCCTATTTGAAGTTCGATCATCGTGACTGTGACACTAATCAGCATCAATTGGTTTCGACCAATTAAATACCGTAAAAATTAAAAAGCAAATTAGGGTTAGTACCCCACCACCTAACAGTGATGTCTCGTTGACAACAAAGGAAACGCAACAATTATCCAGTTGAAAAGTGCTTTTAGTTCAATTTTCGTGTATACTGGTTGTTACATGGGACGTGTGCGATAAATACAGAACCGCACATACATTTGAATGGGTTAAGAATTATCACAATCGATTGCTTTGGCCCAGGATATCACTCGAGCCTTTGGCTCTCGTGATATCCTGGGCCAAAGCAATCTAATGTGATAATTCTTAACCCATTCAAACGTGTGTGCGGTTCTGTATATTTCTCATTTTTGCCTCCAAAACATAACTCATGTCTCCTTAATGGAAAGAGCTTTTTGTGCTTATTTCAATGGAATGGGGAGGTCAAAAGCTATGTATTGGAGATAAAAACAAAAAAGTAAAACATTTGAATTACTGAAGAAAATCTTTTGCATATGTCTCTAGTCATTTCAGGTAAAGTCAATGTCGATGTGGTAAAGCTGTGATTGAATTGGTTTCAGAACTAGAACTGAATTAATCTTCTCTTATTTTTCATTAACTGTCTACCTAACACAAATAGCCAACAGCAGTTGCAGCAAAAATTTCTGAATAGCTAAATATTTTTATTTTTTGTCACAAAAACATAGCTCAACTCGCTCAATCCAGTGAAGGGTCACAGTCTATGTTTTTGAGACAAAAATTGAAAAAAATAATAAAATTTGGGTGGTGGTTTTCATGAACAGCACTGGTCAGCTTTAGCGTTAGCTAAAAGATTAAATTACACATTTTGTAATAAAAAGAATATCAAATTCATCACAATTTGACATGAAATTTCTAGCACAAGACACTTTCCAATAAATAGGAACAAAACAATTATTGATGAACAATATCTTACCAAAATATGGCTCCCCTTTATTCATTAAGTAGTTGCATCACTTAATTCTACATACTGCACCTCATGGAAATCAACTCAGTGAGAATGTCTCTTTTTCAAATTTCTCTTGTGCCGTAGAATCACGAAAGGAGAAAGGACGCAGGCTTTATTCATTTACCTTGTATAAGCAATTCATAAAATTTCATAACTCGCATTAAAATCTTCATACATGTTATGTAGATTTGACACAGCTAGTTGACCATTCAGTTATAAAAAAAAATTGGTAAAACTCTTGGTCAAACATTTTCCTAATTGTTAAACAAGGATCTCAATTTGTCATTTTGTAGTAGTATTGCATGCTTAGCAAATAGCATACATACTTTGTAACTTGGGAATTATCCCTGGCTGAACTATTTTAATGCCACGCGCTATTCTGGAAAGCAGGGTCTTTATTAGAAAGATGTACCAGTGCTAGACAGTAAATTCTTTCTCAACCAAGATGTAATGATAGATTGATACAGCTGAACCATTATAGCATTGTTACCAGTTGCCATCCGCTCATTAGGCAACTGGTAGTTCCATAAAGAGTATGGCTGAGTACAATGAGCTTCCCATAACAAGACTGTATTTGCAGAGTATTACATCCAGAAAATAATAAATTTAAAATAATTTGTATATTTTTTATACTTACCAATGGCCCAGACTTAGTTGGTGCTAGCTCAAAGTTATCAAGGGCCAAACACAAATTTTGATGCCCCCCCCCCCCACCCCACCCCCCATCCCCAAAATTTGCCTGCAAAACCGAAAATTAAAAGTCCTCCATACTTTTACTCTCCGCACATGCACAGTCGACAGGAAGTGAGCAAAATTAGAGCCAACATCATTCTTTGTAGAAAAGAGTACTACATAATAACTCAGCGGGGAGGTATGAGTGCCCACTCATGGGAGGGCCGTACCAGTCTGGGACTTTAAATTTATAATATTTTTATACTATAACCCAATGGCCCAGACTTAGCTGAATCATAAAAAAGGCAGAGGACCCAGGACTTCAAAATTAGTAGACCAACATAGTTCCATAGTCTGTAATCCAAGGTGAAAGGAAATTAAATTTAAAAGGAATTACATGTATGTCTCTCTATACAGTAATAGAGAAGACATATCATAAATAAGGAGCTAAATTCAAGTAATTCCATATTCTTAGCATGAAGACCATGCTAATTGGATGTAACAAGTTCCCAATTTTTTAAGGCTAGTCCGGACTAAGTCCCCAAAATTAAGATGGCGTATTTGAGAATGAGAGGATATCCCCCACAAACATACGCCATATACAATAAAACACAAGCTGTATCTAGGATATCATCTACAGACAAAACAGCTTCACTCATAGTTACATACTTATCAAGCCGGAGGAGAGGTAAAAAAATCACCCCCCCCCCCCCTTTTTGAAGGAATCTTCAAAAAGAAGAGGGGAGCGCTCTGGAATCAGTAAAAGCAGTACCAAATAACAATATAAATATTCATCGAATAGACATCCAGGTATTAATAATTTTAATAAACTGGTGCTAAATGCCACTTCAGAAGCTAAGGCTATAGCGACGATTATTAATATCGCCAGCTTGTAACGTATACCGGAGTTGGCGTACACAGATAGGTTGAAAACCGGTAATATAATATACAACATACACATGTCCAATAGAATCACAATGGACGATCTCTGGAGAGTAAACACACTTCCAAGGTAACCCACAGGCGACCCCATTCAGGTGTACAATAAATTCCAGTAAATAACACTCCCAGAAGTGTTTTATCCGATATCTATGTTCCTGGAAATGTGCGAATATACGAGAGTGTAAGACAAGATGTATTCAATTGGGTACCGCCATTAATAGAAACCTGGATCTAGAAATGGATCGAGCTATGATTAACAGACTCGCCATGGACCGCCCCCGAAATAATTCATAGTTTCTAAGGTCCTTAACATACAATAATGCGTCTGCCTAATAATGTGATTATTATGCACGTGAGCATTGAAATCCCGCATGTAATCATCTGAATACCAGTTAACTGACTAGACAAACCCCCAGATACCCTAAGGCTAGCAATTTATTGACTATGAATCATAGGCTCGTATATGACATATAGACAAACAACCACAGGAAACCAACCAATTAGAAAGTGGATATGCCCATGAGGTCACCATAGAACATGACCCAGCCGCCAATCGAGAAGTCATGAAATGCATGTATGTACTTAAATGCATACAAGGCTTATGGGAAGAAAACTATGTCTTGCCCGTTAAGCGCCTCTTAACATATTGGTGGTGTGGGGGGAGGGGGATTCGAAATCATAACGAACCCCCTTCACACGCATTACTTGAATCGTTCTTGTGTTCATCATCAAATAGCATAGGAACCGCAAGGCTCCCTCATGTCTGACCGACTCCATAATGCCACTATGGGCGGAGAAGTACGTGAAGAACAAATACTTCCCCTGATAAAGAAGGTCCTCTCATGGAGGAAGCTTCTGGGGAACATCCCATAACAGACACCTGAGAAGATTGATCCAAAGTTTCTGTGACAACAGAGGTGCTACTATCTACAAGCAGACTGTTTGAACTAAACAGAATCTGCAAAATAAACGGAGTTGGAGGATACGCCTATCCTGTCATTCTGTCCCATGAGATCAATAGAGCATCTACTGCGTACACTCGATGATCTTGGCATGGTGACACAAGCATCGGTAACTGATAGTTCTGGTGTGTCGCAAACAGATCTATCATGGAACGATCCCACTGGAAGCAAATCTGCCTGAATATTCGCTTGTTGAGAGTCCGGTCCAATGGCAACAGGCAACCTTTCTAGCGAGTCTGCTAGTACATTCAGACAACCCGGTATATGATGGACAGAAAGATGAATATGATGATTCATGACGTACAGGAGAATCTTTTCTATTAATTTGCATAATGGCATTGAATGAGTGTCATCTTGGTTCCTAATGTAAGCTACTACCGTCGAATTGTCCGACAAAATTGAACATGGACGTCTGCTATTATGTGAATCCAATGTTGCAGCGCTAGCCAAATTAACATCATCTCTTTGATGTTTAAGAGCTTCTCTAGGAACCGAGGGTCCCAAAGACCCTGACACCTCAAATATGCGGGACTTAGGGTAGCAAATCCGCCCATATGACTCGTATCCGTCATAATCGTGAAAGCCGGATCCGGCAGTTGCAGCGGAACTCCCGGAGTTAACCACTGAATATCTACCCAAATCTGAACACCTGTTTTACTAGGTCCGTTAAAACAATACTAGTTTCGAGCGAATGCATCTTCACACTCCAGTTCTGAGTAAAAAATATCTGGAGGGGACGTGAGCAGGCGGCTCGTTGGAATAAGATCTGAAGCCGCTCCACACAGCCCCATTAGTCGCATGAATTCTTTCACTGTTAATGCATCTGAGTGTAGACAAAAGCGAGCATAACAACTGACAAATTTCGCTCTGTGTAACGGCTGACGAACCAGATTGTTGTGAGTCTCGAAACTCATTCCCAAGTGAGTGAACGACTTGGATGGAGATATATCCGACTTTTTCTCATTTACGATGAAACCGAGACGTTGGAACAAAAGAAGCAGACTCTGAACATCGTTCTGAAGAATAATTTTGTTCCGTATCTCTGAAGAATGTCGTCCAAGTAAGTTTGTTTGTTTGTTGGTGGTTAACGTCACATATTTATGCACTATGGCTAATCGTGACACAACATGGAGATGAAGTCAAGTTTAGTCAATCGTTGATCAACATGTTGCCCATTTTAGAGGACTTTCACCCCAAGCATTGGTGACTGGGTCCTATTTTACTAGTAAAGCGGAACTGGTTTACCACAGTAAACAAGTGCTGCTTACTTCCCGGGGTTCCCACGGGGATCCAAGTAAGTTGACGTTACCGCAGACGAATGAGCTCGGAAGTATGATATGACCAAGTTCATTATACGAGTGAATGCCCAGAGAGCCAGGTTCAGACCAAAGCACATTGCTCTGGACAGATACACCTTCCCTTGTACGGCAAACCGCAGGTACTTTCTGAATGCCGGATGTACCAGGACATGAAAGTATGCATCTTTTAGATCTATGCTTGCCGCATAGACGTTCACTCGAATGCTCGCTCTTACTGACCGAATGGTCTCCATACAGAATTTTGGAGCCACGATAAGCTTATTTATCCAGCTCAAGTCTATTACCGGTCGGAACGAGCCATCTGGCTTCAGTACGAGGAACAGGTGACTGTAAAAACCCTGAGAATCCTGATTCTTGGCGACCTCGATTGCTTCCTTTAATGTAGAACCTGTACCTCTGCTAGGGGAGACTCTCTTTTGAAAGGATCCGACGGAAGATCTGACCAATGCAGACATCTTGTTAGTGGGGGTGCCACTCAGAATGATAGCCGTAGGCCGTCCGAGACTACACTTCTCACCCACTGATCTTCCATGACTGCTGTCCAGTTTCTCGTGAAGATGATACCCTTCTGCTAACAGGCAAGCAACAGAGGTCTTGAATATCACCTGTATGACCTGCGAGGCTTACGGGAGGAGAACCTCGTCCCGTCGGCCTAGGGGCGTCTGACTGATAGTCCCGATCAAACCTACGCCCCTTTCCGAGTTGCTATATTGACGACCTCCAGAGTAATTTTAAGAGGGCTTCTTGTACCCTTGTGAGGAGTTCCCTTTTGATGTTTAGATCTGGAACGTCCTCCTTTACTCTTGTCTGCTGAAGTGGGTTGATGAAACGCTGACTTCAATAACAGATCACTTGACGCTTTCTAAATAGCCTGATCACAGGCTGACGAAAGCTTGTTGTCCAAAATAGTATGTCCGGTGACCAGAGCAACTTGGAGAGAGCTTTTCACCTTGTCATCTATAAGTGATGAAGATGCAAGGGCAACATCACATCTGATTAACTCCAGATTAGCCATTGTAAGGGCGGAGTTATACGTGGTATACAAATTGCCCTGGAAAGAACTCTAAGAGAGGTACAAACATCCTCAAATTCCTTCCCGTTGAGACATTGTGCCATAGCTCCGGTAAGGTGATCTGCATAAGACATTGCTTCCAAATTCTCTCTATTTGATGAAATTGCCATTGTAATTGTGTCTGCGCGAATAGTGAATGATACAGACAAGGATACATCTGGAGCCCCAGGCTGCTCATTCAAATGCAGAGGAGCTCTCTGAACATCTTCTTCAACCGTTTTTAAATGAACGTAGTCCATGAAACGGTATGTTTATGGAAGATGAAGCTAAGAAACCGCCCTTTCCTCGCACTTGAGAGGAGAATATGGCATCATCTACATGGCCGAAGGCATGCGACATCTACCTGGACTGAATCTGAAAAGAAAGAATTCTCTTCCTTTGTCCGATTAAAGTCTGCATCCAATGACACGAGCAGTTTCTCACTTATCGTCGCAGCATTCTGATTTTGTCGGAACAAATTCAGGGTAGTATTGATGGATGAAATCCATCGCAACCATGCGCTGTTCTGAAAGGGAAGGGTAATCCTCTTCCTTATTCCTTTCACCATCCGTGAGAATCAGTTGCGAATCTCGGTCCATTGCATCTGCGTGAACAGACGACTGGACCGACCCAGCACCATCCGACAGTTAAGATTCTGAGTCTGAGGGAAGCTGCTTCTGTACTTGCTGGGATGCTGTGATCAGCTGCTCAATCTGCAACAGCAAGTCTGTCATCGAGGCCTGAGGAGCAGCAGACTTTTGTTTCCTTGCCGCTTGCTGCTCCTGGGACAGTGTGTCGGAGATAGATCTCTTCTCCACATGTCCCAATGATCGAGACCTCATCTCCCTAGCTACCGGATGATCCGACTTCATGGGTGAAGAGTAGTTCCTTCTTCATACAGAGGGCTGGATATCCGAAGTTGGGTAGCAAGGATGCGGTCGTGTGTGCTTTAATAATCTAGCGGAGGTAGCCATGACTGAAGCCGACCCCGGCTGCAGACTAGACGCAGTGTCCCCAGTGGTGGGTGGACGTATGCTCCGTATTGTGCAAGTTTCCAACCAGAAAACTTCATTTCCGCTTGTGAGACGTAGTGGAGGAAGCCGTGACTGAAGCCGACCCTGGCTGCAGACTAAACAGAGTGTCCCGAATGGAGAGCGAACATATGCTCCGGCTCGTGCAAGTTTCTCATAACAACATTTGGCCCCAAATGTCTGTTAGGTTAGCCATTCGCGGTCTATAGACCTCGCCGAGTTCAAGAAACTTGTTCAATTCCTCCCTATTTCCTCCCTATTTCCATCGTTGCTGGGTGAGCTATTTATATTAAAGTGCTCGCTCTACCCAATCCACTTCTTAGACCGCAATGGACTTATCCAGCGTCACGGCACCCACGGACAGAGTACCACTTCACCAGTCGTGCTAGCTGCTTGCAAGAGATTAAAACCCTTAACAAAAGGTCCTAACTCTTGCAATCATGAGCACTGCAGCTAGCTCTATATGCTCAACGGAGCACGACAACAGTAGCACACTTTGATGGGTGTCAGAATATAAGCACCATGTTCATGTTCCTCTGAAATAGAAACTGACAAAATGAATTATAATGCGGTGGGAGGCCTGCCATCAGAACCTCACCGCCAACAACGAACTGCGACACCCGTCTCCAACATTAGTCATTCTGGTGAACACAAGAATGACAAGAGTCCACAGGAGTGCATCGACTAAAGTCGATATCAGACCTCCAAACTCCACAACAAAATATATATAATTAAAATACATGAACAATAGCAATCAAAATCAAATTCAAAATATTTTTTGGAACTTAAAAAATTTATAGTAATTTATATATTTTTTATACTTACCAATGACCCAGACATAGCTGGTGCTAACTCTTAAAAATATAGGGCCAAACACAAATTTTGCCCCCCAATCCCCAAAATTTGCATCTAAAACCAAAGAAATCATGTCCTGAATGACCCTCCATACTTCACCTCTACTGCGCATGCGCAGTGTCAAGGACGTCCCGAAATTGGCGCCATTAATCATTCTTACCATCAGTGCCTGGTAAGCGCTATGTCCTCAGCGGGGAGGTATGAGTTCCCAACTCCTGGGAGGGCCATCCCTGTCTGGGTCATTGGTAAGTATAAAAAATATATAAATTACTATAAATTTTTTAAGATTTTTATACTGTACCAATGACCCAGACATAGCTGAATAGTAAAAAGGCTGGAGGGCCCAGGACATAGAGGAAAATCCAATAAGCTCAACTATATAAAATAGAGTCATCTCCTGGAGGAGAAAAGGAGAATTAGGCTTCACATGTATCTTTCTTATTTATGATAAATTAGAAAGACACAATACCTTCTATAATTGAGCATCATAACATCCATATTCTCTATTAATATCCAGTATAATTCTTATACTAATTATTTTTAAAGTAAGCCAATAAATAAAGTTAGTCCAGAGAATTGAGACTCTTTATACTCTTTTAAAAGTGTCCGAGGATAGTATAATAACACCTGTTTGACACGTGACATATTCAAATGCTATACTTTAAAACTATGACATGAATGAATTTTAAAACATAACTTTTCACTTAAAAAACCATCCCAGTAACAGCTCAGAATTACTGACTCCGGAGGAGGTATCCCCTTGTTTTCATAATAAAACAGGTGACCCAAGGGAACACCCTCCCCCCCCCCCTTTTTCTTGCCCTGGGTCAAATAGCCCAGAGCGAAGAGGGCAGCAGGACGGAGTCACTGCCAGAACATAAAGCCTACATAGCTATAGTTGCAATTGTTAAGTGATCGACTTTCTGAGCAGCCGATAATGGATCTAAATAATGCAGGCCTCCAGAAATGGACTCGATATTTCTGAGATAACAATTTGTGAATGTGGATGGCTGAGACCAATATGCAGCCTACTTTAAATCTATAATAGCAACACTATTTACGTAAACCCAAGATGTAGAAGAGCTCTTACTTCATGAGCCGAAATCTTAAGCACCGACTGCTGAGTTAAGAATAGATTATCCTTAGCATTACCGATAGTTAATTGAATGCATTTAGTAATAGAATGGACCGTAATGACCTTTCTATTAGGCATCAGAGCCAGAAGAAGCTTTACGTCCTTACTGATAAACTGAGATCTGTTAATAAATACATAAAGGTCTATCCAGACAGAGTAAAGGCCTATGCCCGTTCAAAAAACGGAAGGACCTTAAAAACAATAGGTTCCGGATATTAGGAGCCCGATTCTTAACCAAAAATGCAACATTAGTAGTAAAGGTAATAGAGTTTCCGATACTATGAAACTAAGAATCGTCCACCGATAGTGCCTGAAGCTCACTGATTCTTCAGCAGAAGAGAAGACTAAGAGAATTGCTGCCTTAAAAGGCCAGAATTTGAAACTACACTCTCAAGAGGTTCAAATGGTTGCTTTAGTTAATAAGAACCCAAGCTAAATTCCGTATAGGAATTAATCTAAGGATTCTAGGTCTATTATCGAAAAGTTTCAAACTAACTTAGATAAAGAGACATTAGGCTCAATTGTAAACTATCATGGTGTGCATAGGTATCAGATAACATAGACCTATAACCTTTAAAAGTAACTGGCTGCAGTTGATCTTGTCAAACAAGTATACTAGAAAGTTTGCAATGTCTGGTATGGAGGGATCAAAAATATCAACATAAAGATCCCTACACCCCAACGACGGAAGACCCTCCACTTTAGCCGCATAGTATAGCGAAGAGGAGGTCCTCCTACAGTTAGAAATCGCGTCCACTGCTCGTACTGTACAATGCTTGCCATGCAAGAAGGACCGCACAACGGAATACATGAAGGTTGAGACCTTGCGGGTTGTGATGAAGTTGACACGATTTCCCCAGCGAAAAAAGATCCTCTCGTGCAGGAAGTTTCCGCGGTAAGTCCCACAGCAGACATCTAAGTAAATTTATCCACCGTCTCTGTGGAGATAGAGATGCTACCAACAGAATTGTATTGTGAATGTATAATCCTAGCAATACTTGCTGAATCAACAGCGCTGGAGGATACGCATATCCTATCATCCCGTCCTACTAGATCGATAGAGCGTTAACTACATATGCTCGGGGATCCGGACACGGTGACACATACGTCTGCAATTGATTGGAGAGTTGTGTCGCAAATAAATTATCACTGGGCACTCCCATTGGTAGCAAATCTGATTGAATACCTGTTTGTTGAGAATCCATTCTGACGGCAACAAACGGCCCTTACGTGAAAGGGAGTCTGCTAATACGATCCGACGACCCAGAATATGATGGACCGAAACAGAACTTGGTGTTCTATAACAAACAGAAGGATTCTTTCCGTTAAAATCAATAACGGAACCGAATGAGTGCCTCCCTGGTTCTGGATATACGCAACTACTGTTGTATTATCGGACAGGATTTGGACATGCGTTTCTGAATAATGTTCATCCAATGACGTAGTGCAAGCCAAAATAGTATCATTACTAGGAAGTTAAGTGCTTGCCTAAAAACTGTGGAACCCAAAGACCCTGGCACTTCGAATCCGTTGGGATCAATATTGTGTCCCAACCTGTTTGACTGGCATCCGTCATAATCGAAAAACTCGGATCTGGCAACAACAGTGGAACTCTCTGAGTCAACCACCGAATGTTGCCCATGTCTGAATCTCTTGTAACACTTGATTGACAAGAGAACGTGTATATCGAGCAATTCAAAGATTGCTGAAAGGTTGCCGTCGAAGAGAAGCTTCTCCGAGACCGAAGCGACTCTGAGAGAGTTCTTCACCTTACTATCCACGCGCAGCTAGGGCTGCGTCACGTCTAACCAACTCCAGGTTGCCACTGAAGGGCGGAGTTATACGTGGAAAACCAGTGCCCCTGAAAGAAATCTCATTTAGGATCATATCCTGGAATTCTTTCTCTTGAAGACGTAATGATAACGCCTCAGTAAGGTGGTCTACGTATGATAAAGCGTCTAAGTTAAGTCTATTAGACATCATTGTCGTTTCCAACGTCGTGGTTGGAATTGACATAGACGGCGAAAAAGATAATTCCCAGTGTTCAGCCTCGCCGTCTTAGACGCATAGGAACTCTCGGTATGCCCAGTTCTGCCAATAAAAATTTATTTTCCTAGAATTGATGAATGGCAGAATAGAGCATTGTGGACAAGAAACTAGACTAGCATGTTTGGTAGCAAGCTTATATATAGCGTCATTCAATAATTCGAATGTTCTAATGACATTATTGGACTGCGTCGGCAACTCAGGGACAATGTCCCTGAACCGATCCAAAACTCCGTGTCCAATGACGCTATTAGTCTCTTATCCAGCATCGCAGCAATGTAGTCCGACAGAACAACCTCTGGAAGATAATGCCGGAAGAAATGTATGGCAGCTTCTGTTGTTCCGAAAGGGAAAGCTCGAAATCGTCCGAATCCCTTTCGCCATCCTGTCGGACCCTATGAAGTGTTCGGTCGTCCGTACCTGATGCAACAGCGGAGCGCACTGACCCAGCGCCATCGGATTATTCCTGATCCGACCGAGAATCTGTCATTTGCTGCGATGCTGTGATAAGCTGTGCTATTTTGGATAGCACGTCCGTCACTGAGGCCTGTGGAGAAGCAGTCTTATGATGCCTTGCCGCTGGAAGCTCCGTGTTCGTTACCCCGTGCATACTTCTCTTATGCGAGCAACCGGAGTGTACAGGCCTCCGGATGGTGTGACCTGTTCGCCGTGGAATCACTGAATGACAAAGCTGGCCGGATACTCGAGGTCACGTAGCCAATGTGCGGTCGTGTGCGCTGCTGTGAGGATGAGGAAGCATTATCGACAGTCACTCGGACTGTCTATATAACGAAGCGGAGGACATATGCTCCGAATGCGAAATGTCTGTACCACAACATCTGGTCCCATATGTTGTTGTACGAGAGAGGGACCTCTCTCGCTCACCGCCCGGACGGACCGGACGAGCTAGGAACCGGATTAACAGGCTTCCTCCGATCTCTCCTCTAATCCGTCGTCACTGGGTGTGTACTAAAGTCTATTATAGTGCTCGCATCACCCAAATCTCCTTCCTAGACCGCAACATATGAACCCGACTGCCGAACCATTCGATGAATAGACGCTACACCGGGTGAGCTAGCGAATGTCAACTCCGTCGATCCTACTAGGGACCTCTTAGGCGATTGACGTATTCCATGAGCACTAATTGCTGCTAGCTCTTCATTAACTATGACGACAGAGGCACACTTTTGAAAGACATCTCAGTAATTTTGCGAACAAGAAACCAGACATGCTTGTAAATAGCAAGCATATAAAAAATATATATATAGCGTCGTTCAATAAATCGAAAGTTTCTGAGACATTATTGGACTGTGTCGAAACTGAGGGACGATGTCCCTGAACCGAACCAAAAATTTCTGTGTCCACCGACGCTATCAGTTTCTTATCCGGCATCGCAGCATTCTGGTCCGACGAAGAACCTCTAGAAGATGAAGTCGGATGACATATACAGTAGCTTATGTTGTTCTGAAAGGGAAAGCTCGAAATCCTCCGAATCCCTTTCGGCATCCCGTCGGACCGTATGAAATTTTCGGACTTCCGTGCTTCCGCGGAGCGTCCCAACCCAGCGTCATCGGATATTACATGATGCGACAGAGATTCTGTCATTGCTGGGATGCTGCGATAAATTGTGCTATTTGGGTTAGCACGTCCGTCACCGAGGCCTGTGCAGTAGCGGTCTTACGATGCTTTGCCGCTGGAAACTCCGTGTACGTTCACTCCCGCATACTTTCTTATGCGAACGTCTGGAGTCGCCAGGCCTCGTGTCCCTGGCTATCGGATGGCGTGACCTGGTCGCCAAGGATTCTCTGATTGGCGAAGTTGACTGGATATCCGAGGTCACATAGCCAAGAGCGGTCGTGTGCGCTACCATGAGGAAGAGGAAGCCTTATTGACAGTCTCTCCGGGCTGTCTATCTAACGGAGCATCCCAAGCAGCGGACGTATGCTCCGAATGCGAAACATTTTGTACAACAACATCTGGGGCCAGATGTTGTTGTACGAGAGAGGGGCCTCTCTCGCTCGCAGTCCGGATGGACCTAGACGAGCTAGGAACCGGACTAAAAGGTTTCCTCCGTTCTCTCCTCTAATCCGCCGTCACTGGGTGTGCATTTGGTTGATTTATAGTGCTCGCATCACCCAAAACTCCTTCTGGACTGCAACGGACGAACCCGGCTGCCGAACCATTCGATGAATGGACGCTACACCGGGCGAGCTAGCGGACGTCAAAGGCCGTCGATCCTACTAGGGACCTCTTAGGCAATTGACGTATTTTCATGAGCACTTTTCCGCTAGCTCTTCATTAATTGTGACGACGGAGGCACACTTTTGGAAGACATCACGGATACATCACCCTGTTCTTGATCGTCTGAAATAGAGATTGATAAACTAGAGTGACCCTGCGGGGAAAGGACCGGAATGGCCATTTCCCCACTAACATACCGTGACACACTCTTCTCATGTTGTCATCGAAATTAATACATACAGAACAGGAGTTAGTGAGAGTACACTGACTACATTTATACAATGATTATGAAAGTCAGAGGAAGATTTCCTCTTATTACAATTGAACAACATCCTTTCAATGTGAAAAGAAAACAAAGTCCTAGTACTCGCACCAACCCCTGACAATCAAAATACATAATAACATGATCCATTAACATAGAAAAAATAATTGAAATCAAAAAATTTTGAAAAAATATTTTTTCAGAAAAGCCCAAGTTTCTGAAAAGTAACGTTGAGCCCCAATGGATCCCAAGCCTAAGTGTGGGCAAAAATTTTAAAAATATTTTAAAAAATTAATGCAATACTTACGAACAATAATAATGTATCTAGTAATGATTAAACTAACATCAAAATATTATTTTCAAGAAATCCCCCCTCGCACAAAGGGCTGTTGTCAATGTAAACAAGAAGTGTAAAAACACCAGAAACAAGACTCCAGGCACTGATAACCCTGGCCCGAAATCAGTTACCAATAATACACTCTCTGATGCATAACAGAGACTTCCAGGGAAGAAACTGCAGAACATCAGATGGTAGATGCAGAACACTATGCCTAACCACCCATAGGTGAAGACGTAAACATGGGGAAAAGAACAGAATTCATTCTGTTATCCAGCTAAAACTCCCAAGAAATTTTAGTAATAATATTACAGAAAATATGCCAAAAGCATGGGAGAATAGCTAGGGGGGGGGGGGGGGGGGGGGGGGTGGGGGGGGGGGGCCTTAAAGGAAAGGGAGAGAGGAAAAAACTGAACAAGCAGTGTAACTTGATAACAAGAATGACAACAACAGGCTCTTGCCTCGAAAATAGGTAACTTAACATAATTTAAATTTTAAGTTACAGCCCTGATTATTTTCTGTCACTCATTTTTCCTCTCCTTCTTTTATATCCTCCTTAGAGTCACCATTTCTCTAATATTTATGTGTCTGGCATCATTTAAACTGAGATTTACAAGCACAAAGATCAGTCAGATGTTAACTGATGAAGGGCCAAACAAAGAATGATTAATGGCACCAATTTCGGGACGTCCTTGACACTGCACATGCGCAGTAGAGGTGAAGTACGGAGGGCCATTCAGGACATGATTTCTTTGGTTTTAGATGCAAATTTTGGGGATTGGGGGCAAAATTTGTGTTTGGCCCTATATTTTTAAGAGTTAGCACCAGCTATGTCTGGGTCATTGGTACAGTATAAAATTTTTTTTTTTTTTTAAAAATGCCCAAGTTCCCAGAGGGAACATAAAGAGCCCAAAGGCTAAGTGTGGACAAAATTCAAATTTTTTGAGCTACACTACCGGAATAATAATCCATGTATCCTACAGTAATTCTACAGTAATAGAATATAAAAAAAACTACATATATATGAGGTCCTTGTCAATGTAAACAACGTCAATGTAAACAAGACATCAGGCACACAAAAAGGCCAAAAGTCAGAAAACAATTTAATGCTACCAAATGCAAAGCTAAATCTTAATACAAAGAAGAAATGATACATCGGATAGAAGATGCAAGACTAAATGACCTAACACCCCTAGGGTGAGGACGTAACCATGGGGGTAAAAAATACAGAATAATATTCTGTAATAAATGTTAAACTCCCAAGAAATTGAATAAAAGATTTCAATAAAAATTAGCCAAAAAGCTTAAGAGTTTAACAGGAAGGGTTCACAGAAGGATAGGGAAGGAATACTTAACAAACAGTGGAATAATCATTAACATCTAGAGGTCACCCCAAACAAGCAGGCCAGGTTTCAAAGCAATCCGATCATAAATGTGCCCTGTAGGGTGTGCCAAAGGGAAATATTGAGGTCTGACTAAACTACGTTCTAAGAACGTTGGCCACAGCAACATTTTTTGACGGAATTTGAAGAAAATCGATAGCTCCCATCTAGAGGACACCCCAAACAAGCATACCAAGTTTTAAAGCGATCCAATCATAAATGTATCCCTGTAGGGTGTGCCAAAGGGAAATATTGAGGTTTGACTAAACTAAGTTCTAAGAACGTTGGCCGCAGCAACATTTTTTGACGGAAATTGAAGAAAATCAGTAGCCCCATCTAGAGGTCACCTCAAATGAGCATACCAAGTTTCAAAGCGATCTGATCATAAATGTGACCTGTGAGGTGTGCCAAAGGAAATTGTGGACGTACGTACGTATGTACGTACGCCAACGGACGAGAAGTGATGGCAATAGCTCAGCTTGACTTTGTCAAGTTGAGCTAAAAATGATGACGGACAGGCATATGTCCCGAAATTGGGAAACATGAAATAATTTTATAATTATTATAAAGTTACAGCCCTGAACGTCAAAAACCACCGTTGAATACTTCCATCATCCAATAACAGCCTTGGATCCACCAATTCTTGCACTGATTTGAGTCTGGCATCCTCAAAAAAGGAGATTTTAAAGCACAGATGTCATTTCATTGTTGATGACTTCAGGGCCAAACAAAGAAATGATGTTGGCGCTAATTTCGGTCACTTCCTGGCGACTGTGCATGCGCAGAGAGTAAAAGTATGGAGGACTAGATAGGACTTTTAATTTTCGGTTTTGCAAGCAAATTTTGGGGATTGGGGGGGTTCAAAATTTGTGTTTGGCCCTTGATAACTTTGAGTTAGTACCAGCTAAGTCTGGGCCATTGGGTTATAGTATAAAAATATTGATGGAATAGCAAACTATCCAAGGCTTGCTTAGAAACTTCATAAACAAAGGTCACTTGGTCATTGAAAAGGCATGACTTGGTTAAAGGAGGTGCTCCACTTGATGCCAGGAGGTCTGTATCCAGCACTGAAGATAAGACTAAAGCATTATTCCTTCTGATGAACTCAAGATTTACAACATTACTTGCTGTATACTGAATGTCAGAATCCGTAGCCCGTGATAATACCCAAAGAGGAGACAAAATGTCCATGAACTCTGTGTTTTCAAACTATTTATATAATGCTGAAGGGATGTGATCTGCAAATGATAGCACACTGAGCATCTGTCTAAATGATTTGAAGGCTTGGTCTAAAAATCGACAAAAGTATCAAACACTGAGCAGGGATATTGATGTTCAGAGACGAACACTTCCTGTCCGGAGGTAAAATGTCTGTTTGAACAAAAGTTGAAAATAATGACTCCCTGAATGGTAGAGATAACTCTTTCTTAGTAATGTAGGAGTTACCTTCAGCTTTGTGTGTTAAAACTCTTGAATGCTTCAGAAACTACAGAAGACTGCTTCGGAATCAACAAAGCTGTGTCTTGTCTCTGCCTATGATGTCTATCTAATAAAGACAAGAGCATAGATGTAGACATCATATTCTGTAGCTCCTTTAAACTGTACCAGGACAATAATGTTCAATAAAATGCATTGTCTGAGTATGCTGTAGAAGCAATGATGGTCCAACTGCAGTCATCTGACAACTTTTTAGAATGAGAGCGAGATGATCCAAAATGATAGTCACTGTCCTCAGAATGTTGATCCAACTGGGAATAAGAACCTGAATGGTTTGCATGAGAAGAGGAAGTGTGCATTCTACTAAATCACTCCTCCCTTGCAGTAAAAGTAGTAGAGAGCAATTGCAGTGCCTGTGGAAATGCCTTTCCAGACATGGGGAGTCCCATCAAAGCTGTCTTTTGGCAGGTGACTGTGACAGTGAGATGCTGCGTCAACGTGTATAACTGTGATGTCTGGCCTCAACAAGCGTGAATGATACAAAGAATCTGTCCAGTGATGTATGCTTCCAACTTCCTACAGAGGTGATGGCTGTGTGAAGATCAATGTCTTCTAGAAGAGTGGTGGTTGATGATACTCAAGAAGCTGTGTCAACGAAGTGAACCAGAATAAGTTTCAACAATGTAGCTTTTAAGATGCTTCCAGCTGATTTATCTGAGTATTCACTTCATGGTAAGACACCCTTCTGTGAAACCCCTTAAGGGCTACTAGTCTCTCCGGCTTTATGGATATAGTTTAAGCTCATGTGACCTTGGGAGCTGGCATCTGCACCACTGGATTGCACTGTTAACAGAGTCGGAGTGGCTGTATTATTATGTAGCACCCATGATGCCAGCTCATCTGTTAACTGTATATAATTTCCAAACAATTGCATACTTTCAGTACAAATTTGACCTATTACGAGTATTTACAAATATGTTATTAAGTAAACTATTGTTAATTGAACAGAAAATCTTGTGATCTGTTAAAGATTTACTCTGCCTGCAACTGAATTCCTCAGGAATATAGGCCTATTTAGCCCCAGTACACCCAATGTGGGCATTTATTATACGCTTAACAATAGATTATTGAGAAACAATGTGGAAAGACAGAAGTCGTATTCCCCACTGTGAAGATATAGAAATTTTCACTTTCATGGTATCAATCAAAATGGCGGCTTTTAAAGCATCACTTCAAGGTGAATATGAGTCAAATTATCAGTAGAAAAGATCAATTTGTTCTAAAAACATATAATGAAAAGAAAATCTAGTGTTTTTGAGTGGATACTGATAATTTCCAGCAATAATTCAACATGTATTCACCTTGAATTGATGCATGTAACCCGTCAGCTGAATCAGATCGCAAGATGCTGCAAGTTCTGAGTATCAATCAAATCACTTACATATAGGCCCCTGTTGATGTCTGCGAGCATTCTGGAAACTTGGCAAAGTCCATGTGTAGTGGCAATACCTTCAGTGGGATTGTGAATGTATATATATCCAAGCTTCCCAGAATCACAAAAACACTAATGAACAGAATGTCAGCTTTAATCCGACGCATTTCTAGCAAATTTGCATATTTGACAATGATAGTGACTGAATTTCCATGTGTGTTGTTTGCCAACATTAATGTTGAGAGTTTCAAGTGCAGCTTCAAGAACATTTGGGGGGAATACCTCTGCTGAATTAGCAGTGGTATAATTTATTACACATATGACATATGTTTACTGTTATCATTCTAGGTGCATTAAATCTATTCTGTGTAAAATGAAAGTGTCAATGACACTGAAACTCAGCTTGACAAACTTGAACTTGTTAAGTTATAAATGAAATGGCAAAATTGAAGATCATTGGTACCAATGTTATTTGATGAAATTTCAAAATAACAGCATTGTGTGTGCACAACGTCAGAGTAATCCATGTATTTTTAAATGTAAACTGTAAGACTGGCTAAAGGAAGAATGTTGATACACAAATGCAGTATGTTCAGAGGTTATTGAAAATGGCAACTTTTTTCACAGAAATGAATGCTAATCAACAGCTCTTATCTAGAGTTCTTGACTAATGAGCACACCAAGTTCAAAAACAATCCTATAATAAATGTGACCTGTAGGCCATGTCAAAGAATGTTGATGTACAAATGCAATAAATTCAAAGACTGTTGCTAACAGCAACAGTTTTTGATGGAAATGAAAAGAAAATCAATAGATCCTATCTTTGTCACCTTGCATAGGCATCCAAAGTTTCAAAACAACCTGATAATGAATGTGCCCTCTGAGGCATGCCAAAGGAAGAAGTTAATGCACAAATGCACTAAGTAGAAGGTCATTGCTTTGTGGCAATGTTTTTTTTTTTTGGTTTTTTTTTTGGGGGGGTGGGGGGGAGGGGAGTTATGGAAATTCATAAATATACCCTACAGAGAGTGCAAAAGGGATAAGTTTATGCACAAATGCAGTAAGTTCAAAGGCTGGTGATAACGACAATAACTTTTTATGGAAATTAAAAAATAGCTCACATCTAGGTCACCCCAAACACACATACCAAGTTTCAAAGTGATCCAATCATAAATGTGCCCTGAAGGGTGTGTTAAAGGGAAATATTGAGGTCTGACTAAACTAAGTTCAAAGGTCAGCGGCAACATTTTTTGACAGAAATGGAAGAAAGGAAAATCGACAGCTCCCATATAGATGTCACCCCACACAAGCACACCAAGTTTGCAAGCGCTCCAATCTTAAATGTTCCCCGCAGGGTGTGTCAAATGGAAATATTGATGCTTAACTGCACTAAGTTTTAACTAAGTTCATCGAAGGTCATTGCCAGTGGCAACATTTTTTGACGGAAATCGAGGAAAATTAACAGCTCCCATCTAGAGGTAACCCCAAACAAGCACACAAAGTTTCAGACCGATCTGACCATAAATGTGCCCTGTAGGGCATGCCAAAGGAATATATTGATGCCTGACTAAAATTAGTTCAAAGATCGTTGCCAGTGGCAACATTTTTTGACGGACAGAATTGGAAGAAAATCGATAGCTCCAATCTGGAGGTCACCCCAAACATGCATGCCAGGTTTCAAAGCAATCCGAACATAAATGTGTCCTGTAGGGTGTGTCAAAGGGAAGTATTGAGGTCTGACTAAACTAAGTTCTAAGAATGTTGGCCGCGGCAACATTTTTCGACGGAAATGGAAGAAAATTGATAGCTCCCATCTAGAGGTCTCCCCAAACAAGCATACCAGGTTTCAAAGCAATCCGATCATAAATGTGCCCTGTAGGGTGTGCCAAAGGGAAATATTGAGGTCTCACTAAACTAAGTTCTAAGAACATTGGCCGCGGCAACATGTTTTGACTGAAATGGAAAAAAATCGATACCTCCCACATAGAGGTCACCCCAACAAGCATACCAGGTATCAAAGCAATCCAACCATAAATGTGCCCTGTAAGGTGTGCCAAAGGGAAATATTGTGGTCTGACTAAACTAAGTTCTAAGAATGTTGGCCGCGGCAACATTTTTTGACGGAAATTGAAAAAAAATTGATAGCTCCCATCTAGAGGTCACCCTAAACAAGCATACCAGGTCTCAAAGCAATCTGATCATAAATGTGCCCTGTAGGGTGTGCCAAAGGGAAATATTGAGGTCTTCTGACTAAACTAAGTTCTAAGAATGTTGGCCGCGGCAACAATTTTTGACAGAAATGGAAAAAAATCAATAGCTCCCATCTAGAGGTCACCCCAAACAAGCATACCAGGTTTTAAAGCAATCCAATCATAAATGTGCCCTGTAGGGTGTGCCAAAGGGAAATATTGTGGTCTGACTAAACTAAGTTCTAAGAACGTTGGTCGCGGCAACATTTTTTGACGGAAATAGAAGAAAATCAATAGCTCCCATCTAGAGGTCACCCTTAACAAGCATGCCAGGTTTTAAAGCAATCCAATCATAAAAGTGCCCTGCAGGGTGTGCCAATAGCTCAGCTTGACTTTGTCAAGCTGAGCTAAAAATGACCCAGTTATGATGAATATTAATGGAAGTATATTGGAACTATATTTCCTTAAGTGGACTGAGAAAGATCATCACAGCATGAATAGACAGAGATCAGCTGTTTACTTTCATGCATCAATTAAAGGTTGAAACGAGAGGAATTATCGATAGGAATGAACCGATTCTTATAAAAAGTGTATAATAAAAAGAAAAACTAGTGTTGTTGAGTGAAGCACTCGCGGAAACAAACACTTGTCTCGACCACTCAGGAGATAATTTTCGGAATCCACTCAAAAACATCAGATATCCTCTATTTAATCTATTGCATCTTGTTTGACTGAGCTCCCAAAGCTCTGTCAAACAAGATATAACAGAATAAATGCTCAGTTTATCACTATAAAGCAGGAAAATGACCACATTCCTGTTAAGTCAATATTTGTTACTAGTAAAGTGGCCCTTCAATCATCAAGATTTAAGGGTATACAAAATCACCCCCATGTCGATTATCATTACTAAATATATGAAACACATTCTTGAAATATTCCAAATGGACAAAAGTACAGGTGAGTAGAGAGATGTACACACAAAAAGTTTAAAAGTTTTGTTGTCAACCTATTTATTTATATACTTTTTCTGCTGATAGTTCACAGGGCCGTATCCAGGACATTTTTGGTACTGGTATACTGGTTTCGATGCTCAAACTCCTAGCGCCCAAATTTATCACACTCTGAGCAATAATTTCCATTCTATAGATTGGTGAAATGCTCGGAAATGTTTGTTCAGGAAAAGTATACACAATTTAATACAACACGATGGTAATCACTTGATTCCCTCACTAGGATGCAGAAGTTGACTAAATTATGCCCGATGTACTCCGATAAAATGTGCAGAACATTACGATAATACCTACTTTCAGTTTCTGTTCCAAACTCATCGATTTCTGATTCGTTATATTTATTTTGAAGTACGTTCATGTCTCAAGATGGGTGATGGTACGATTATACATAGAGCCCTGTCCATGGTATTTCCACTCATTCTGAAAATTGGACGGTTTCAATGAAGTGGTATTTACTTGCCTGCATGTCTCCCTGCTTATATATGAGAATACGACTGGTATAAAAAAAAATTTCCCATCATTTCCATGAATTGAATTTTATAATTTCTGTGTGAATTCTGTGTGAATTATGTACCAAACTGATCTCCCGGAAAATTTCAAATTGAAGCACTGGGCATTAAATTTTCAAACATTTCCTGGACCCCCATCGATGGAAGGGGACACCCCTCCCATACATACCACACTACATGCTTACTGCCTTTGGATAGGCTTATGGCAAATATGAACTGGTGTCCCCAAATTATTCCTAGATATGGCCCTGGTTCAATAAGGTGTGTGTGAAACAAAACTAATTTCTATTTCAAGAAGAAAGCAAACAGGATTTCCTTACCATGAGCAACTACCAGATCTGCTTGCTGTCTCAGAAGATTGGCACCTTTAACATTCATACTAGTACTAAATCCAGTATTATAGGTTGTCGAGACACCATTACTTTGGGCAGCTGAAATTAAATGAAACAAAGTAATTCTCTGCATAGATGAACTCTTAAAACCCACTGAGTATTTTCTAGATATTTCTCATCAAATCTAGTCAGGGTGGCTTACCAGCTGCCATGACTAGATGTGAAAAAAATCATTTAAATATAACTCAAGAAATCACTGATGAAAAAGTCCATTCAATTTACAAAGGGAAACCTGGATTAAATATGCACATATTATACTTATTTCAGTGGCAAGAGAAATCCTGTCCTGGACAGGAACATCCACCAGGAGCATGCAATGTAAGGAATTAACCATGTACACACTGATACCAAAATACAGAAATTTCAAGCAGCAATATTTTGGTCCAGTAAGTCAACTGGGAATTTAACCAATCCAATCTTGTTTGACAAAGCCCAATTATCTCTGTCAAATAAGATATGAATTGATTACTGGTAGTAGAGTGCTAATTTCTCTTGATTACCAAAATTTTTTCACAGGTCTTTCTTTGCCTTTTTCAATTTGTGAGAGAGTGCCTAAAGTCACTCTTATATAAATTGTAACAAGGCAAAACGATACAATTGAAATAAATTCACTTCAAACATAATATGAACCACATCTAAAGAATATGAAATCTTTAAGTTGGGGTACCTGAGCTTAAGAATGGAGCCCAAATGTGAGCTTACAGCACTCAACTAATTAAATTTGTAGTTGCATGATGGGAGAAATTTGCAGGTTAAAATTTTGATATTTCAACATCAGTGTGCAGAGGGTTAAAGTATAAAAAGTTGGAGAGGGTTTTCCATCCTAATTTCAGGTTTTTCAGTTTTGATTGGTAGCAGTAACATTACATGAAGAGTCCTATCAAACCATGAGGTCTGACATGGCAGAAATTGTGCTGCAAGTTAAGGTTTCAAAACCCAGCAAAGTGATCTTATAATGTAACTTACTCATACCTTTGCCAGTTATTAGGACTGGAAAAGGTATAAACAAGTGACAAAACCCAATATATATTGGGAGTTGGACTAGGGCCTATAGAATTGGCAAAATACCACCCTGACAGGACCATAATGGGAACTCTTTTCGGTTTTAGAAAGTTGTGAAGCAGGTACTTTTTTGTCTGTACAGGCATCTTCTGTACGAAGAAATTTATTTGATCAATTCAAATCATGGTCTGATTATTCATTATGCTGCCCATTTTTGCAGTAAATTCAATAAATTAACCCTTCACAAAACACAGACAATATCAAAATTCATTATTTTAAATATTATTTTTCAAAAAGATTCAAGAAAAGCACATCATGTGACTCCCTCACTGGAACAAGATCAATGAGCTTGCTGCAATTGGGTGTGTTGGGGGGGGGGGGGGGGGGGTCACGTGATATGGTTTTGTTTGGTTTTGTTGAAATTGCTGGAAATTTTTTTTTTCTACTACTGAATTTATACTATGCATGTGGATGTGGTCAATTCATCAGGTAAATGGTTAGAGGCCTAATTCCTGCTTTGCAAAATTTATTGTCTTTGAAAACATGTCCCAATCTGGAAACATTTACCAGTTTTAAACCTGCAGGACACTGCTTCATAGCAGTGATTTTTAGCCTACATAGGCAGCCAAGACTTGACTAGGAACAAGTGCTACAACATAGAAAGTTTCTTTGATTCTACAGTGAGAAGTTTTTTAGAATTTCTCCAGTATGTTCTGTTTGTTTATTGGAGTTTAACAAAACATTGAACAGCCAGGGTCACATCATGTCAGCATTCAACAGTTAATCATGAAGTTTCTGCTGGATACCAAAGGGGAATTAAATTTTAGAAATTGGGAAAATGTATGGCTAAACCTCATCAAGAAGGGGTGGGGGACTCATATTTGTACCCTGTTTGACACCCAGAATTAAAGTGTCAATGACACTGTAGCTTAACCTGACTATGTGTTGTGTTTGATGAAAAGGATAATGTTCAATGCTTATGAAAGGATTATGAAAAAAGACAAGAATTGTGATAATTGGGAATATGTTAATTTCTGTTCCATGGAAGCTATGTTTTCAATGAAAATAATTTGAGGTGTTGACTGTACTAAACAATTGAGGAGTGGGTTAATGTGCGCCTCACAGTTAATGTATGTGGGCCTCACTGTTAATGTATGTGGCCCTCACAGTTAATTATGTCAACCAAAGTTACCAAGTTACATTGAAATTATTCCAAAACGAGTCATTCTATCAAGTTACAATGACCTTCATAAATACGGCCTGTAGACTGTGCTAAAGGTTTTTGGGTTTTGGGCCTGTGTAGCAATCATGGTTGAACGATCGCAACCAAAAGGGGACCTTATCATATAGACATCACGGAGAGTCGTCCTACCAAGTTATGAAGTTCCTGTATATTAAATATCACCTGTAGATTGTGCTAAAAGTTTTTGAGTTTCAGGCTTGGGCAGCCATCACGGTTGACAGATCATGACCAAAAGGGGACATTCTCAACTAGATATTATACAGAGACATCCTACCAAGTTACCATGAAATCCCTTTGTAAATATGACCTGTAGACTGTGCTAAAGGTTTTCGGGTTTTGGGCTCGGGCAGCCATCATGGTTGGCCGATCGCGCCCAAAAGGGGATGTCCTCATCTAGACATTATACGGAGTCATCCTACCAAGTTACATTGAAATCCCTTCATAAATGCGACCTGTAGTCTGTGCTAAATGTTTTCAGGCTTCGGGCCCCAAAAGCTGTCACAGTTGAAAAATCACGATCAAAAGGGGACGTTCTTATCTAGACATTATATAAAGTCATCTTACCAAGTTACAATGAAATACCTCCATAAATACGACCTGAAGACTGTGCTAAAGGTTTTTGGGTTTTAGGCTCAGGCAGTCGTCACGGTCGACTGATCGTGACCAAATGGGGCAGTTCTCTTCTAGACATCATACAGAGTCATCCTATCAAGTTACAATGAAATCACTCCACATTAAATATGATCTATAGACTGTGCTAAGAGTTTTGGGGTTTCGGGCTTGGGCAGCCATCACGGTTGACAGATCAGACCAAAAGGGGACATTCTCATCTAGATATTATACAGAGTCATCCTACCAAGTTACCATGAAATCCCTTTATAAATACGACTTGTACACTGTGCTAAACGTTTTCAGGTTTTGGGCTCGGGCAGCCATCACGGTTGACCAATTGCGACCAAAATGGGACATTCTCATCCAGATATGACTTAAAACCTGCATATGAAATTTTGTAATGATCGGACAAGAACTACGGGGTGCAGCCTGTGCTAAAGGAAAATAGGATCAGACTCACAGACTAACAGACTTTCGCACGCGTGATGGCAATTGCTTATCTTGACTTTGTCAAGTTAAGCTAAAAATCGCTGCAACTATACATGATTAGTGCATAACATGTCCAGGTGTCCATAACTGTCAGAAGACTGTCAAGGGTACAGGGCCATCATTATCACCATCCTCATTATGGCTACTTTCATATTCACCAGAGAAATTTTTGCGTACTTTGTGACATCTCCTGATAAGTTTTTTATGATGACATTAACCATTTACCCACAAAAAAAATCATTTCAATCACTAAAAAATTTAATTTTTTTCCTCGAAGCACGCTTTATGAGCCCCCAGTGGAACAAGCTTAACCTTTTACATAATACAGTATTTTAAAAAAAATAAATTAATGTTCACTTTTTTCAAAAACAAATTTCACAATTTTTCAATAAAATCATACGAATACAAGCTGGTTCTAATGATGTTAAAAAATTTATAGTAATTTCTATATTTTTTATACTTACCAATGACCCAGACATAGCTGGTGCTAACTCTTAAAATATAGGGCCAAACACAAATTTTGCCCCCCAATCCCCCAAAATTTGCATCTAAAACCAAAGAAAACATGTCCTGAAAGGCCCTCCACACTTCGCCCCTACTGCGCATGCGCAGTGTCAAGGACGTTCCGAAATTGGCGCCATTAATCATTCTAATAACCAGTGCCTGGTAAGCGCTATGTACTCAGCGGGGAGGCAAGAGTTCCCAACTCCTGGGAGGGCCATCCCCGTCTGGGTCATTGGTAAATATAAAAAATATAGAAATTACTATAAATTTTTTAACATTTTTATACTGTACCAATGACCCAGGCATAGCTGAATAGTAAAAAGGCTGGAGGGCCAAGGACATAGAGCAAAATGGAATACGCTCAATAAAATAAAATAGAGTCATCCCCTGTAGGGAAAAAGAAGTAATAGGCCTTACATGTATCTTTCTTATTTATGATAAATTAGAAAGATACAACACCTTCCAAAATTGAGCTTCATACATCCATGTACTCTATTAATATCCAATATAATCCTTATACTAATAATTTTTAAAGTAAGCCAATAAATAAAGTAAGTCTAGAGAATAGAGACTCTTATACTCCTAAAAGTGTCTGAGGATTGCATAATCATGTCCGTTGACATATGCAATATTCAAAAGCTATCCTTTAAAAACTAAGACTTGAATGAATTTTAAAAACCTAAACTTCTCACTAAACAACCATCCCAATAACAGCTCAGAATTACTAACTCCGGAGGAGGTATCCCCTTGTTTTCATAGTAAAACAGGTGACCCAAGGGAACACCCTCCCCCCCCCCCCTTTTTCTTGCCCTGGGTCAAATAGCCCAGAGCAAAGAGGGCAGCAGAACGGAGACACTGCCGAAACAGACAGCCTACCTAGCTATAGTAGCAACTGTTAAGTGAATGACATTCTGAGCAGTAGATAATAGACCTAACAATAGAGGCCTCCAGAAATGGACTCGATATTTCTGAGATAAAATTCATGAATGTGGATGGCTGAGCGCAATGAGCGGCCTTCAAAAATCTATAATAGCGACACTATTAATGTAAGCCCAAGAAGTAGAAGAACTCTTACTTCATGAGCCGAAATCTTAAGCACAACTGCTAAGTCAATGATATACCATAAGCAGTACCGATAGTTAATAGAATCCATTAACAATAAAATGGAGCGTAACGTCCTTCTACTAGACATCAAAGACAGAAGAAGCTTACACCCATAGTAATAAACAGATATCTGTTTATAAATACATAAACTATACCCGGAAAGAGTAAAGGCCTATGCCCATACGAAGACGGAAAGACCTTAAAATAATAGGTTCCGGATAATAGGAGCCTAACTCTTATGCAAAAATCCAACCTAAATAGTAACGGAAGTAGTGATTCCGAAACTACGAAAGTGAAAGTCATCCATCGATAGTGCATGAAACTCACTGACTCTACAGTAAAAGAGAAACCAACAGAATTACTGTCTAAAAGGTCAGAATTTGAAAACTACTGTTTCCAGAGGCTGAAATGATTACTTAGCTAAATAAGAACCGAAGTTAAAATCCATATAGGAATTTAATCTAAAGATTCTAAGTCTATTTATCAAAAAGTTACTAACTGACTTAGATAAAGAGACAAAAGACTCAATTGTAAACTATAGTAGATTGCATAGGTATGAGGTAACATAAACCTATAACCTAAATAATAACAGGCTGCAGTAGATCTTGTGAAACAAGTATACTAAAAAATTGCAATGAGTAGTATGGAGGGATCAACAATATGAACATAATGATCCCTACACCAACGACGGAAGAGCCTCCACTTTAGCCGCATAGAATAGCGAAGAAGAGGATCTCCTATAGAAAGAAATCGCGTCCCAAGCTCGTCCAGTACAGTGCTTACAATGCAATACGGACCACACAACGGAATACATGAAGGTTGCGACCTTGCGGGTTGTGATAAAGATGACACGATTTACCCAGTGAAAAAAGATCCTCACATAGAGGAAGATTTCATGTTAAGACCCACAGTAGACAAGAGAGTAAATTACCCATGATCTCTGTGAAGATAGAGATGCTATCAACAGAAATGTATTGTGGTTGTTTATCTTAGCAATACCTGCTGAAACAACAGCGCCGGAGGATACGCGTATTCTATCATTCCGCCCTATAGATCAATAGAGCGTTAACAACATTAGCTCAGAGATCTGGACAAGCCAACACATACGTCTGCAATTGATTAGCAAGCTGTGTCGTAAATAAATCATCATTGGGCGCTCCCATAGATAGCAAATCTGATTGAATACTTGTTTGTTGAGAGTCCATTCTGACAGCAACAAGCGACCCGTAAGAGAACGGGTGTCCGATAAAACAATCAGACGACCCGGAATATGACGGACCAAAACAGAACTTGGTGTACTATAACCAACAGACGGATTCTTCCATTAAATTGAATAACGGAAACGAAAGAGTGCCTCCCTGGTTCCGGAGATACGCCACTACTGTCGAATTAAAGGACAGGATTTGGGCATGCGTTTCTGAATAATGTTCAGGCAATGACATAAAGCAAGCCTAAAAAACATTATTCCGCGGAAGAAAACTGATTGCTAAGAGACTGCAGAACCCAAAGACCCTGGCACTTCGAATCCGTAGGGATCAGTATTATATCCCAATCTGTTTGACTGGCAACCGTCATAACAGCCACACTCGGGTCCGGCAACTGCGGTGGCACTCTCTGAGTCAACCACCGAATGTTTGCCCCAGTCTGAATCTTGTAACACTAGATAGACAAGAGAACGTGTAAATCGAGCAATTCATGGATTGCCGAAAAGTTGCCGTCGAAGAGAAGCTCCTCCGAGAACGAAGCGACTCTGAGAGAGTTCTTAACCTCACTATCCACGCGTGTGGATGTAGCTAGGGCTGCGTCACGTCTAACCAACTCCAATCAGCCACAGAAGGGCGGAGTTATACGTGAACAAACTACTGCCCTCAAAAGAAATTACATTGAGAATAATATCCCGTAAATCTTTTCTTGAAGACGTAATGATAACGCCTCAGTAAGGCGGATTACGTATGATAAAGCGTCTAAGTTAAGTCTACTATACATCATGTCGTTTCCAACATTGAAATTGGAAAAGACATAAACGGCGAAAAAGAATATATGCAGTCTTTAACCACACCGTCTAGACGCATATGAACTCTCGGTATGCCCTGCTCTGCCAAAATAAACTATTCGTATAAATGATAAAATGGCAGAAATGAGCAACGCGGACAAGAAACTAAACTATCATGCTTGGTAGCAGGCTTGTATATATATATATATAGCGTCGAAAAATAAAACACATGGTGTAATGACAATATTGGACTGCGTCGGTAAGTCAGGGACAATGTCCCTGAACCGATCGAAAAATCCGAGTCCAATGACGCTATAAGTCTCTTATCCAAGATCGCAGCAATGAAGTCCGAAATAACAATCACTGGAAGATAATGCCAGAAGATATGAAAGGCAGCTTCCGATACTACTAAAGGGAAAACTCGAAATCTTTCGAATCCCTTTGGCCATCCTGTCGGACCCTATAAAGCGTTCGGTCGTCCGTACCTGATGCAACCGCGGACCGCACCGACCCAGCGCCGTCGGATAATTCCTGATTCGACCGAGAAACTGTCAATTGCTGGGATGCTGCGAAACAACTGTGCTAACTCGGATAGCACATCCGTCACTGAGGCCTGAGGAGAAGCGGTCTTACGATGCATTGCCGCTGGAAGCTCCGTGATCGTTACCCCGTGCATACTACCAATATGCGAGCGAACGGAGTGTATAGGCCTCGTGTCCCTTGGCTACCGGATGGCGCGACCTATTCGCCGTGGAATCACTGAATGACAAAACTGATCGGATACTTGAGGTCACGTAGCCAATGTGCGGTCGTGTGCCCTGCTGTGAGGATGAGGAAGCATTAAGGACAGTCTCTCGGACTGTCAATATAACGGAGCGTCCCGACCGACGGACATATGCTCCGAATGTAAAATATCTGAACCACAACATGCGGTCCCCTATGTTGTTGGACGAGAGAGGGACCTCTCTCGCTCACAGCCCGGACGGACCTGGACAAGCCAGGAACCGGACTAACAGGCTTCCTCCGATCTGTCCTCAATCTGCCGTCACTGGGTGAGTACTAAAGTAATTAAAGTGCTCGCATCACCCAAATCTCCTTCCTAGACCGCAACGGACGAACCCGGCAGCCGAACCATTCAATGAATGTACGCTACACCGGGTGAGCTAGCGAATGTCACTCCGTAGGCGATAGACATATTCCTAGAGCACTTATTGCCGCTAGCTCTTCATTAACTATGACGACAGAGGCACACTTTTGAAAGACATCTCCGTAACTCTGCGAACAAGAAACCAGAAATGCTTGGTTATAGCAAGCATAAAATAATAATATATATAGCGTCGTTCAATAATTCGAAAGTTTGTGTGACATTATTGGACTATGTCGGAACTGAGGGACGATGTCCCTGAACCGAACCAAAAATTTCTAAGTCCACCGACGCTATCAGTTTCTTATCCGGCATCGCAGCATTCTGGTCCGACGAAAGAAGCTGTAGAAGACCAAGTCAGATGACATACACAACAGCATATGTTGTTCCGAAAGGGAAAGCTCGAAATCCTCCAAATCCCTTTCGGTATCCCGTTGGACCGGATGAAACTTTCGGACGTCCGTACCCGCTTCCGCGGAGCGTCCCGACCCAGCATCGTCGGATAAAATATATGCGACAGATTCAGTTGATGCTGGGATGCTGCGATAAACTGTGCTATTAAGGAAAGCACGTCCGTTCCCGAGGCCTGTGCAGTAGCGGTCTTACGATGCATTGCCGCCGGAAGCTCCGTGTACGTTGACTCCCGCACACTTCCTATGCGAACGTCCGGAGTCTGCAGGCCTCGTGTCCCTGGCTACCGGATGGTGTGACCTGGTCGCCGAAGAATCCTTGATCGGTGAAGCTGGTAATATATCGGCGGTCACGCAGCCAAGGTGCGGTCGTGTGCACTGACGAGAAGAGGAAGCCTTAGCAGTCTCCGCGGACTGCCTATACAACGGAGCGTCACGAGCGACGGACGTATGCTCCGCTTGCAACACATTTTGTACCACAACATCTGGGGCCAGATGTTGTTGAACGAGAGAGGGGCCTCTCTCGCTTGCCGTCCGGATGGACCGGAACGAGCTATGAACCGGACTAAAAGGCTTCCTCCGTTCTCCCTCCGATCCGCCGTCACTGGGTGTGCATTAGCTTAATTTATAGTGCTCGCATCACCCCAAAATTCCTTCTAGACCGCAACGGACGAACCCGGCTGCCGAACCATTCGGTGAATGGACGCTACACCGGGCGAGCTAGCGGACGTCAAAGGCCGTCAAACCTACTAGGGTCCTCTTAGGCAATTGGCGTATTTACATGAGCACTTTTCCGCTAGCCCTTCATTAATTGTGATGACGGAGGCACACTGTTGGAAGACATCACAGATACATCACCCTAATCTTGATCGTCTGAAATAGAAATTGATAAAGTAGAGTGACCCTGCGGGGAAAGGACCGGAGTGTCCAAATCCCCAATAACATACCGTGTCATACGCTTCCCATATTGTCATCAAAATCATACGATACAGAACAGGAGTTAATGCGAGTACACTGACCACATAGGGAATGATTATAAAGTCAGAGGAAGACTTCCTCTTAATACAATTGATCAATATCCTTTCAATGTGAAAAGAAAACAAGTCCTGGTACTCGCACTAACCCCTGGCAATAAAAATACATAATAATAATATGATCCATTAATATAGAAAAAATAATTGAAATCAAAATATTTTGAAAAAATATTTTTTCAGAACAGCCCAAGTTTCTGAAAAGTAACGTTGAGCCCCAATGGATCCCAAGCCTAAGTGTGGACAAAAATTTTAAAAATATTTTAAACAATTTATTCAACACTTACGAACAATAATAATGTATCTAGTTATGATTAAAATAACATCAAGATATTATTTTCCAGAAATCCCCCCCCTCACACAGAGGGCTGTTGTAAATGTAAACAATGAGTGTAAAAACACTAAAATAAGACTCCAGGCACCCAGGCCCGAAATCAGTTACCAAAAATACACTATCTGATGCAAAACAGAGACTTCCAGGGAAGAAACTGCAGAACATCAGATGGTAGATGCAGAACACAACGCCTAACCACCCGTAGGTCAAGACGTAAACATGGGGAAAAGAACAGAATTCATTCTGTTATTCAGCTAAAACTCCCAAGAAAATTTAGTAATAATAATTACAAAAACTATGCCAAAAGCATGGGAGAATAGCAAGGGGGGACTTAAAGGACAGGGAGAGAGGAAAACACTTAAAAAACAGTGTAACTAAATAATCAGAATGACAACAAAATGGCTGCTGCCTCGAAAATAGGTAACTTAACATAATTTCATTAAAAAATTTTAAGTTACAGCCCTGGTAATATTCTGTCACACATTTTTTTCCTCTCCTCCTTCTCTATCCTCCTTAGAATCACCATTTCACTAATATTTATGTGTCTGGCATCATTTAAACTGAGATTTATAAGCACAAAGATCAGTCAGATGTTAACTGATGAAGGGCCAAACTTAGAATGATTAATGGCGCCAATTTCGGAACGTCCTTGACACTGCACATGCGCAGTAGGGGCGAAGTGTGGAGGGCCTTTCAGGAATGTTTTCTTTGGTTTTAGATGCAAATTTTGGGGGATTGGGGGGCAAAATTTGTGTTTGGCCCTATATTTTAAGAGTTAGCACCAGCTATGTCTGGGTCATTGGTACAGTATAAAAATATCCATATTTGTATGGTTTTATTGAGAAACTTCCGAGATATTTTAGGCTGCGGTAGGCTTAATTTGGTTAATTTTCTGGCCATTTTTGGCTGCTATGTTAGGTAGAGGGTTAATGTGTTTGTAAGTGAGAGATGATAAACTATATTTTGAAGGCAAACATTTAAAAAAATAAATAGTGTTGTTTCGTGAACACCACTGGTCCAATATGTTTGTTTGTCTATTGGTGTTGAAGGTTATATTTTCATCATCTATAGCTATATCACGATGACAACATAACTATAAAGTCAAGTTTAGGCAATCATTTATATGTATGCTGCTAACTTTAAGAGGACTCATGTCTCTGGCATTGGTCAACAGGTCATATTACACCAGTGAAAGGGAACTTGTGTACCACAGTAATTAAGCACTGCTCTGTATCCAGGACTTCTCAAATGGGGCTGGCTAAATACAACAATTATGGTGCTTTCGGTCATTAGTGATCAGGAAAGCAGGGGAAACCATCAGAATATAGACTCACCTCGAATGGCCATCTTTCTGGTAGTGGTGAGTGGATGTCAATCATAAGATTGACTTTTGACTGAGTTTTGCTCTACAGATAAATAGCTTATTTTTTGTCTGCCCACAGTAAAATTATCAGAACTACATGACTAGTGGAAATGGCTCTTGTTCATATATTTTTATTCATTCTTGATTGATTACTTCTCACTCCAGACCAATCATTTTTACTTACCCCTGATGGTGACATAGGAAATCGAGGGGGTAAGACCTCATCACCAATATTTTGATGCTCTCCCCCCCCCCCCCCCTCCCCCCCCCCCCTCCCGCCACTGAATATGATGGGTTGGTTTTTAATCAATATTTAATTGTCATTTAACTCTTGTCTTACATGAATGGAAGATGAGACTCAATTGTAAATAAATTTCTGCAATACTCAAAAAATTCCTTCATAGATTGTGACAGACTCTGATGAGTCCACCACTTTTGATGGAAATTAGAAAGTTAAAAAATTTATAGTAATTTATACATTTTTTATACTTACCAATGACCCAGACTTAGCTGGTGCTAACTCTAAAATATCTAGGGCCAAACACAAATTTTGCCCCCAATCCCCAAAATTTGCATCAAAAACCGAAAAATAGATGTCCTATATGGTCCTCCATACTTTTACTCCTCTGCGCATACGCAGTGTCAAGGAGGTCTCGAAATTGGCGCCAAATGTCATTCTTACAACCAGTGCCTGGTAAGCATTATGTACTCAGTGGGGAGGTATGAGTTCCCAACTCATGGGAGGGCCATCCCCGTCTGGGTCATTGGTAAGTATAAAAAATATATAAATTACTATAAATTTTTTTACATTTTTATACTGTACCAATGACCCAGACTTAGCTGAATAGTAAAAAGGTTGGAGGGCCTAGGACATAAAGGAAAATCAAATAGACTCAATTACATATAACAGAATTATCCCCTCAAGGAGAAAAGGAGAGATAGGTTTTACATGTATCTTTCTTATTTGTATCAAAAAAGAAAGACACAACACCTTTCTGTAATTGAGCACAATAACATCAGTGATCTCTATTAACATCCAGTATAACCCTTTATACTAATATTTTTTTAAAGGAAAGCCAATAAATAAAGGAAGTCCAGAGAAATGAGACTCTTTATACTCATTTAAAAGTGTCCGAGGATTGCATATATACGCCCGATTAACACATGACATATACAAATGCTTCACACCGAGCAACACTTTCAAAATATTACATGGATGAGTAAACATTAGCTTTATACTTTAAAACCATCCCGGTACCGACTCGGAATTACTGACTCCAAGGGAGGTATTCCCTTGCTTTACACTATAAAGCAGGTGACCTAAGGGAACACCCACCCCCCACCCCACCTCCTTCCCCTTGCCCTGGATCAAATACTCCAGAGCGAAGAGGGCAGCAGGACAGAGTCACTGGCGGAACCGAAAGCCTACATACGTATAGTTGCAACTGTTTAGTGGACGACATTCTGAGCAACAGATAACGGACCTAAACAATGCAGATCTCCAGAAATGGCCTCAATATTTCTCAGATACAAATTCGTGAAAGTGGAGGGCTAAGAACAATATGCAGCCCTCATTAGATCTGTAACAGCAACACTATTAGCGTAAGCCCAAGATGTACAAAGAACTCTTACTTCATGAGCTGAAATCTAAAGCACAGACTGCTGAGTTGAAGATATTTATCATAAGCAGCACGGATATATAATTGAATCCATCTAGCCATAGAATGGACCGAAATGTGGAGGAAGCTTCCACGGCATATCCCACAACAGACTCCTGAGTAGATAAATCCATGGTCTTTGTGGAGATAGAGATGCTACCAACAGAATTTTGCATTGAGAATATTTAACTTGAGCAATGTCTGCTGAATCACGGCGCTGGAGGATACGCATATCCTATCATTCCATCTCCCTAGATCGATAGAGCGTCTACTGCAAACGCTTGAGGATCCGAACCTGGTGCCACATACGTCTGCAACTGAATGTTGAGATGCGTCGCAAATAAATCCATCATTGACCGCTCTCATTGGTAGCAAATCATGATTAAATACTCCTTGATGTAAATCCACTCGGACGGCAACAAGCAGCCCCTCCGTGAAAGGGAGTCCGCTAATACGTTCAGACGACCCGGAATATGCCGGACCAATAGAAGAATTGAAGTTCTAGTACAAACAGAAGGATTCATTCCATTAACTTGAATAACTGAATGGAATGAGTGCCTCCCTGGTTCCGAAAATACGCTAATATCGTCGAATTGGCGGAAAGAATTGTCTGTAAGCATTCTGAATAACGTTCATTCAATGACGTATCGCAAGCCAAATTGTTGATGTTTATGTGCTTGATTAGGAACTGCAGATCCCAAAGATCCCAAAAACTTGAATGGTGGAGAGGGGTTATCTGTTTTATGGTAGATATTGCTACAAATCCGTTGGGCTCAATGTTGCGTCCCAACCTGTTTGACAGGTATCCATCAAAACTGAAAAACTCGGATCCGGCAATTGCAGTGGAACCCCCTGAATTAACCACTGAATAAATGCCCAAGTCTCAATCTCTTGATCACCTGATTGACAAGAGGATGTGACTGGATGTCCGTATCAAGCGAATGAATCTTCACCCTCCAATTCTGGGTCCGAAAATTGGAGAGGACGAGTGCATAGCCGCCCCATCGGAATAAAATCTGCGGCAGGTCCACACAACCTATCATTCTCATGAAATCTCTCGCTGTAACTTTATCTGAATGAAGACAATAGCGAACGTAACAACTGATTAATTTGCTCTGGTTAATGGCAGACGAACGAGATTGTTATGTGTCTCAAAGCTCATCCCCCAGTGGGCGAATGACTTGGACAACCCCAGGTCCGACTTCTCCTCGTTTACTTATGAAACCGAGACGTCAGAGCAATAGAAGCAAATTCTGCATATCGATCTGAAGTGTTAACTCATTGCCGTACCTCTGAAGAATGTCGTCCAGGTAGGCAAACGTTACCGCAGACAAATGAGCTCAGAAATGAGTCATTACGGAGTTCATTATTCGAGTGAAAACCCAAGGCGCTAGATTCAGACCGAAGCACATTGCTCAGAGCTGATACACGACTCCTATGACGGTGAAGCAAAGATACTTTCTGAACGCCTGATGTACCATGACGTGAAAGTACGCATCTTGAGATCTATGCATGTAGCATAGTCGTTCACCCGAAAACTCGCTCTGAACGATCGGATGGTCTTCATGTAAGAAACTTGGAGCCACGATCAGCTTGTTAATCCAGCTCAGATTTATGAGTGGACGGAACGAGTCGTCTGGTTTCGGAACCAGAAACGGATGGTTGTAGAACCTGGGGATTCTTGGATTTCTACAATCTCTATCGCTAACTTCTCCAGAAGACTGGATTTCTGATGGAAGCGAGCCTCTTCTCTGCGTATTTGACGGAAGCTGAGTCCATCTTGGACTTCGAGTTTAGCAGAGGTTTTCGTTTGAAGGACAGTTTAGACCTTCCGAAATCACCCCTCGAACCCAAGGGACGTCCGTAATCGACTCCCAATTGGTTGAGAAAACTTGACAGTCTTCTGCCACTGGAACACGATAGAGGTTACACCATCACCTCCTGGTCCTGCGAGGCTTGCGGAAGGAGAAACCATGTCCTCCACGGCCCGCACCTCGCCCCGTCGACCTAGGGGCATCTGACCGGTTGACTCGGCCAGAATTACGTCCCCTATCTGAGTCGCTACCTTGACGGTCTCCAGAATAAGACCTAGAGGATGCAAAGGAACCTCTATAGAAATTTCTCTTGGACGTATTCGTCCCAGAAGTACCTGTCCTACTCTTCTCCACTGAATCCGACTTATGGAAGCAGGTTTGAATAGCAGAGAGTCTGAAGCTTTCTTAGTTATCTGATCATAGATTGTGAAAAGCTTGCCGTCAAAGAGAAGCTCTCCGGAGACCGGAGCGACTCTAAGTGAGTTTTTCACCTTACTATCCACACGCGTGGAAGAAGCTAGGGCCGCGTCACGTTAACCAACTCCAGGTTTGCCACTAAAAGGGTGGAGTTAAACGTGGAGGTAGATACATTCTAGAATTCTTTTTCCATCGAGACGTAATGATAACGCTCTGGTAAGGTGATCTGCGTACGATAATGCATCTAAGCTAGTCCTGTTAGACGATATTGTCGTTTCCAACATCGTGGTTGGAATTTACATAGACGATGGTATAGACAGTACTAGGGCTTCGGCCTGGTCGTCTAGACGTAGAGTAACTCTCGGAATGCCCTGTCCTGCTGTTTAGAATTATTCCATGAATTGATGAAAGGCAGATGTAGAGCATTTGCTGATAAGAAACTGGACCTGCCCGTTTTGGTAGCAAGTTATATATAGTGTCATTCAATAGTTCAAATGTCTGTGAGACATTACTGGACTGTGTCAAAAACTCAGGGACAATGCCCCTAAATCAATTAAGGAATTCTGTGTCCAGTGACGCTATCAGTCTCTTATTCGGCAGCACAGCATTTTGGTCCGGAGGAACAACTTCAGATGATAATGCCGGATATACTCTACGGCAATTATGTTGTTCCGAAAAGGAAAATTACAACTCCTTCGTATCCCTTTAGCCATCCTGTCGGACCACTTGTAAATCTTGGTTGTCCGTGCGTGAACCTGCAGCGGAACATACCAACCCAGCTTCCTCGGATAATTCCTGATCCGACAGAGTTTGTGGGATGCTGCTATAATTGTGCTATCTGCGATAGCACACCCGTAACGGAGGCCTGTGGAGCTGCAGTCTTACGGGATTTAGCCGCTGGGAGCTCCTTGGACGTTGACACGTGCATACATCTTTATGCGAACGTCCGGAGTATGAAGGCCTCGTATCCTTGGCTACCGGATGGAGTGACCTGGTCGCCATGGAATCCCTGGTCGGCGAGATTAGTTGAATATCACTGGTCACATAGCCAAGGTGCGGTCGTGTGTGCTGCCGTGCAGATGTGGAAGCTGATAGAGCAGTCACTCCAGACTGTCTATATAACGGAGCGTCCCGAGCGGTGGACGTTTGCTCCGACTGAGGAACGTTATGTACCACAACATCTGGACTCAGATGTTGTTGTACAAGAGAGGGCGGCCGTCTCTCGCTCGCAGCCCGAACGGACCTGGACGAGCTAGGAACCGGACTATTAGGCTTCCTCCGTACCATTCTCGTATCCGTCGTCACTGGGTGTGCACAATGTATTTTATAGTGCTTGCATCACCCAAATCTCCTTTCTGAACTGCAACGGACGAACCCGGGTGCCGAGCCATTCGGACGCCAAAGCCATCGATCCTACTTGGGAACTCTTAGGCAATTGACGTATGTGCATGAGCACTTTTACCGCTAGCTCTTCATTTGACTGTGACGATGGAAGCACACTTTTCGAAGACATCCCGGTAACATCACCCTGCTATGCTCCTCAATGAGGCCTGTGGAGCTGCGGTCATGCGTGATTAGCCGCTGGTAGCTCCAGGGACGTTCATTCCTGCATTTATATAATATGCGAACATCCCAACTGGAAAGGCCTCGTGTCCTAGGCTAGCAGATGGAGTGACCTGGATGATGTGTATTTCCTGGTCAGCGAAGCAGGAGCTCCAGGGACGTTCATTCCTGCATTTATATAATATGCGAACATCCCCTGGAAATCTGTGGTCACATAGCCAAGGTGCGGTCCTGTGTGCTGACGTTAGGATGAGGAAGCCAATAGAACAGCCGCATCTGACTGTCTATGCGACGGAGCATCCGGAGCAGGAGGAGTGGACGTATGCTCCGACTAACAAACGAACATACAACAACATCGGGGGGCAGATGTTGATGTAAGAGAGAGGGGACCTCTCTCGCTCGTGGCTTGGATGAACCTGGACGAGCTAGGAACCGGACTAACAGGCTTCCTCCATACCATCCTCTGGATACATCGTCCCTGGGTGTGCACGTTGTATTTTATAGTGCTCGCAACACCCAAATCTCCTTCCTGGACCGCAACGGACGAACCCAGGGGCTGAGCCATTCGGTGAATGGTCGCGGCACTAGGCGAGCTAGCGGACGCCAAATCCATCGATCCTACTAGGGAACTCCAGGCAGTTGGTGTATCTGCATGAGCACTTTTGCCGCTAACTCTTCATTTGATTGTGACGACGGAAGCACACTTCTGGATGACATCACGGAAACATCACCCTGTTCTTGTTCCTCTGAAAAAGAGAGTGAAAAACTAGAGTGACCCTGCGGAGAGAGGACCGGCATGGTCCTCCCCCCGCTAACAACATACCGTGACACACGTCTTCAACGTTTGACATCCCAATTGATACACACTGAACAAGGATTAGTGCGAGTACATTGACTACAATTAATACAGAGATCATGAGAATCAGCGGAAGATTTCCTCCCATTACAATTGAACAATAATCTTTCATTGTGAAAAAAGTAAACAGTCATAGTACTCACACTAAACCTTGAAACAAAGATACATAATGAAATAATCCATTATAACATTACGGAAAAATAATTCCAAAAGAAAAAAAATTATTTTTTTTTTTTTTTAAATTTTTTTTAGAAGAGCCCAAGTTCCCAACGGGAACAATGAGCCCAAATAGATCCCAAAAAAGCCTAAGTATGGACAAAAATTTTAAATCATTTCAAAAAATTAATGTAACACTTACGAACAATATTAATGTATCTTGCTATGAACTGAACTAAGCAGAAGACAAGTAATCACTATCAGAAGTAACTGTTGTCAACCTAAACAAAAAGTTTAAACAAACCGAAAACATGACTCCAGGCACTGGTAAACATGGCGCGAAATCAGTTACCAATTTGAACACTATCTGATGCAAAACAGAGGCTTCCAGAGAAGAAACTGTAGAACATCAGATGGTAGATGCAGACCAAAATGCCTAAACACCCAAGGGTGAGGACGTAAACATGGGAAAAAAAACAGAAAATAATTCTGTTCCCAAGCCAAAACTCCCAACAAATTTTAGTAATAAACATTACAAAAAATAAGCCAAAAGCATGGGAGAATAGCTAAGGGGGAATAAAGGAAAGGGAGACAGGAAACATTGATCAAATAATGGAACATTCATAGCAAGAATGACCACAACAGGGTCATGCCTCGAAAATAGGTAACAAGGAATAATTTCGTAAAAAACTTAAAAAATTTATAGTAATTTATATATTTTTTATACTTACCAATGACCCAGACATAGTTGTTGCTGGTGCTAACTCTTAAAAATATAGGGCCAAACACAAATTTTGCCCCCCAATCCCCAAAATTTGCATCTAAAACCAAAGAAAACATGTCCTGAATGGCCCTCCATACTTCACCTCTACTGCGCATGTGCAGTGTCAAGGATGTCCCGAAACTGGCGCCATTAATCATTCTTACCAACAGTGCCTGGTAAGCGCTATGTCCTCAGCGGGGAGGTATGAGTTCCCAACTCCTGGGAGGGCCATCCCCGTCTGGGTCATTGGTAAGTATAAAAAATATATAAATTACTATAAATTTTTTAAGATTTTTATACTGTACCAATGACCCAGACATAGCTGAATAGTAAAAAGGCTGGAGGGCCCAGGACATAGAGGAAAATCCAATAAGCTCAACTATATAAAATAGAGTTATCTCCTGGAGGAGAAAAGGAGAAATAGGCTTCATGTGTATCTTTCTTATTTATGACAAATTAGAAAGACACAATACCTTCTAAAATTGAGCATCATAACATCCATGTTCTCTATTAATATGCAGTATAATTCTTATACTAATTATTTTTAAAGTAAGCCAATAAATAAAGTTAGTCCAAAGAATTGAGACTCTTTATACTCTTTTAAAAGTGTCCGAGGATAGTATAATAACATCCGTTTGACACATGACATATTCAAATGCTATACTTTAAAACTATGACATGAATGAATTTAAAAACATAACTTTCACTTAAGAAACCATCCCAGTAACAGCTCAGAATTACTAACTCCGGAGGAGGTATCCCCTTGTTTTCATAATAAAACAGGTGACCCAAGGGAACACCCTCCCCCCCCCCCCCCCTTTTTCTTGCCCTGGGTCAAATAGCCCAGAGCGAAGAGGGCAGCAGGTCGGAGTCACTGCCGGAACATAAAGCCTACATAGCTATAGTTGCAATTGTTAAGTGATCGACTTTATGAGCAGCTGATAATGGACCTAAATAATCCAGGTCTCCAGAAATGGATACAATATTTCTGAGATAAAAATTCATGAATGTGGATGGCTGAGACCAATATGCAGCCTACTTAATCTATAATAGCAAAACTATATGTCAGCCCAAGATGTAGAAGAGCTCTTACTTCATGAGCCGAAATCTTAAGCACAGACTGCTGAGTTAAGGATAGATTATCCTAAGCAGTACCGATAGTTAACTGAATGCATTAAGTAATAGAATGGACTGTAATGACCCTTCTATTAGGCATCAGAGCCAGAAGAAGCTTTACGTCCAACTGATAAACTGAGATCTGTTAATAAATACATAAAGGTCTATCCGGACAGAGAAAAGGCCTATGCCCACTCAAAGGACCTCAAGAACAATAGGTTCCGGATATCATTAGGAGCCTGATTCTTAACCAAAAATACAACATTAGTAGTAAAGGTAATAGAGTTCCCGATACTACGAAAGTGAGAATTGTCCACCGATAGTGCATGAAGCTCACTGACCCTTCAGCAGAAGAGAAGACTAAGAGAATCGCTGCCTTAAAAGGCCAGAATTTGAAACTGCAGTCTCAAGGGGTTCAAATGGTTGCTTTAATTAATAAGAACCCAAGCTAAATTCCGAATAGGAATTAATCAAACGATTCTAGGTCTCTTATCGAAAAGTTTCAAACTAACTTAGATGAAGAGACATTAGGCTCCATTGTAAACTATCATGGTGTGCATAGGTATCAGATAACATAGACCTATAACCTTTAAAAGTAACTGGCTGCAGATGATCTCGTTAAACAAGTATACTAGAAAGTTTGCAATGTCTGGTATGGAGGGATCAAAAATATCAACATAAAGATCCCTACACCAACGACGGAAGACCCTCCACTTTAGCCGCATAGTATAGTGAAGAGGAGGTCCTTCTACAGTTAGGAATCGCGTCCACTGCTCATCCTGTACAATGCTTGCCATGCAAGACGGACCGCACAACGGAATACGTGAAGGTTGAGACCTTGCGGGTTGTGATAGAGTTGACACGATTTCCCAAGCGAAAAAAAAAAGATCCTCTCGTGGAGGAAGTTTCCGCGGTAAGTCCCACAGTAGACATCTAAGTAAATATATCCACCGTCTCTGTGGAGACAGAGAAGCTACCAACAGAATTGTATTGTGAATGAATAATCCTAGCAATATTTGCTGAATCAACAGCGCTGGAGGATACGCATATCCTATCATCGCGTCCTACTAGATCGATAGAGCGTTAACTACATATGCTCAGGGATCCGGACACGGTGACACATACGTCTACAATTGATTGGAGAGTTGTGTCGCAAATAAATTATCACTGGGCGCTCCCATTGATAGCAAATCTGATTGAATACTTGTTTGTTGATAGTCCATTCCGACGGCAACAAACGACCCTTACGTGAAAGGGAGTCTGCTAATAAGATCCTACGACCGAGAATATGATAAACCGAAATAGAACTTGGTGTTCTATAACAAACAGAAGGATTCTTTCCGTTAAAATCAATAACGGAACCGAATGAGTGCCTCCCTGGTTCCGGATATACGCAACTACTGTCGTATTATCGGACAGGATTGAACATGCATTTCTGAATAAAATTCATCCAATGACGTAGTGCAAGCCAACATAATATTCTTCCTTGGAAGTAAGGAGCTTGCCTAAAAACTGCGGAACCCAAAGACCCTGGCACTTCGAATCCGTTGGGATCAAAATTGTGTCCCAACCTGTTTGACTGATATCCGTCATAATCGAAAAACTCGGATCCGGCAACTACAGTGAAACTCTCTGAGTCAACCACCGAATGTTTGCCCACGTCTGAATCTCTTGTTACACTTGATAGATAAGAGAACGTGTATATCGAGCAATTCAAGATTGCTGAAAGGTTGCCGTCGAAGAGAAGCTTCTCGGAGACCGAAGCGACTCTGAGAGAGTTCTTCACCTTACTATCCACGCGCGTGGATGTAGCTAGGGCTGCTTCACGTCTAACCAACTCCAGGTTGCCACTGAAGGGCGGAGTTATACGTGGAAAAACTACTGCCCCTGAAAGAAATCTCATTGAGGATCATATCCTGGAATTCTTTTTCTTGAAGACGTAATGATAAACGTCTCAGTAAGGTGGTGTACGTATGATAAAGCGTCTAAGTTAAGTCTATTAAACATCATTGTCGTTTCCAACATCGTGGTTGGAATTGACATAGATGGCGAAAAAGATAATTTGCAGTCTTCAGTCTCGCCGTCTTAGACGCAAACGAACTCTCGGTAAGCCCAGTTCTGCCAATAAACAATTATTTCCTAGAATTCACGAAAGGCAGAATAGGGCATTGCGGACAAGAAACTATACTAGCATGCTGATAGCAAGCTTATATATATATAGCGTCGTTCAATAATTCGAATGTTCTAAAGACATTATTGGACTGCGTCGGCAACTCAGGGACAATGTCCCTGAACCGATGCAAAACTCTGTGTCCAATGACGCTATTAGTCTCTTATCCAGCATCGCAGCAATGTAGTCCGACGGAACAACCTCTGGAAGATAATGCTGGAAGAAATGTATGGCAGCTTCTGTTGTTCCGAAAGGGAAAGCTCGAAATCATCCGAATCCCTTTCGCCATCCTGTCGGACCCTATGAAATATTCGGTCGTCCGTACCTGATGCAACAGCGGAGTGTACCGACCCAGCGCTGTCGGATTATTCCTGATCCGACCAAGAATCTGTCGTTTGCTGGGATGCTACGATAAGCTGTGCTTTTTTGGATAGCACGTCCGTCACTGAGGCCTGTGGAGAAGCGGTCTTACGATGCATTGCCGCTGGAAGCTCCGTGTTCGTTACCCCGTGCATACTTCTATTATGCGAGCGACCGGAGTGTGCAGGCCTCGTGTCCCTTGGCTACCGGATGGTGTGACCTGTTCGCCATGGAATCACTGAATGCCGAAGCTGGCCGGATATTCAAGGTCACGTAGCCAATGTGCAGTCGTGTGCGCTGCTGTGAGGATGAGGAAGCATTATCGACAGTCACTCGGACTGTCTATATAACGGAGCGTCCCGAGTGGCAGACATATGCTCCGAAGGTGAAATGTCTGTACCACAACATCCGGCCCCATATGTTGTTGCACGAGAGAGGGACCTCTCTCGCTCGCCACCCGGACGGACCGGACGAGCTAGGAACCGGACTAACAGGCTTCCTCCGATCTCTCCTCTAATCCGTCGTCACTGGGTGTGTACTAAAGTCTATTATAGTGCTCGCATCACCCAAATCTCCATCCTAGACCGCAACGGACGAACCTGACTGCCGAACCATTCGATGAATGGACGCTACACTGGGTGAGCTAGCGAATGTCAACTCCGTCGATCCTACTAGGGAGCTCTTAGGGGATTGACGTAATCCATGAGCACTAATTGCCGCTGGCTCTTCATTAACTATGACGACAGAGGCACACTTTTGAAAGATATCTCAGTAATTTTGCGAACAAGAAACCAGATATGCTTGTACATAGCAAGCATATAAAAAATATATATAGCGTCGTTCAATAAATCGAACGTATCTGAGACATTATTGGACTGTGTTGGAACTGAGGGACGATGTCCCTGAACCGAACCAAAAATTTCTGTGTCCACCGACGCTATCAGTTTCTTATCCTGTATCGCAGCATTCTGGTCCGACGAAGAACCTCTAGAAGATGAAGTCGGATGACATATACAGCAGCTTATGTTGTTCCGAAAGGGAAAGCTCAAAAACCTCTGAATCCCTTTCGGCATCCCGTCGGACCGTATGAAATTTTCAGACGTCCGCACCTGATGCTTCCGCCGAGCGTCCCGACCCAGCGTCGTCGGATATTATATTATGCGACAGAGATTCTGTCATTGCTGGGATGCTGCGATAAGTTGTGCTATTTGGGATAGCACGTCCGTCACCGAGGCCTGTGCAGAAGCGGTCTTACGATGCTTTGCCGCTGGAAGCTCCATGTACGTTGACTCCCGCATACTTTCTTATGCGAACGTCCGGAGTCTCCAGGCCTCGTGTCCCTGGCTATCAGATGGCGTGACCTGGTCGCCGAGGATTCTCTGATTGGCAAAGTTGACTGGATATCGGAGGTCACGTAGCCAAGGTGCAGTCGTGTGCGCTGCCATGAGAATGAGGAAGCCTTATTGACAGTCTCTCCGGACTGTCTATATAACGGAGTGTCCCGAGCGGCGGACGTATGCTCCGAATGCGAGACATTTTGTACCACAACATCTGGGGCCTGGACGAGCTATGAACCGGACTAAAAGGCTTCCTCCGTTCTCCCCTCTAATCCGACGTCACTGTGTGTGCACATGGATATTTTATAATGCTCGCATCACCCAAAACTCCTTTCTAGACAGCAACGGACGAACCCGGCTGCCGAACCATTCGATGAATGGACGCTACACCGGGCGAGCTAGCGGACGTCAAAGGCCGTCGAACCTACTAGGGTCCTCTTAGGCAATTGACGTATTACCTGAGCACTTTTCCGCTAGCTCTTCATTAATTGTGATGACGGAGGCACACTTTTTGGAAGACATCACGGATACATCACCCTGATCATGATCGTCTGAAATAGAGATTGATAAAGTAGAGTGACCCTGCGGGGAAAGGACCGGAATGGCCAATTCCCCACTAACATACCGTGACACAAGCTTCCCATGTTGTCATCGTAATCAACACATACAGAACAGGAGTTAGTGCGAGTACACTGACTACATTATACAATGATTATGAAAGTCAGAGGAAGATTTCCTCTTATTACAATTGAACAATATCCTTTCAATGTGAAAAGAAAACAAAGTCCTAGTACTCGCACCAACCCCTGACAATCAAAATACATAATAACAAGATCCATTAACATAGAAAAAATAATTGAATCAAAAACTTTTGAAAAAATATTTTTTCAGAACAGCCCAAGTTTCTGAAAAGTAACGTTGAGCCCCAATGGATCCCAAGTCTAAGTGTGGACAAAAATTCTAAAAATATTTTTAAACAATTTATGCAACACTTACGAACAATAATAATGTGTCTAGTTATGATTAAATTAACATCAAGATATTATTTTCAAGAAATCCCCCCTCACACAGAGGGCTGTTGGAAATGTAAACAATAAGTGTAAAAACACTAGATCAAGACTCCAGGCACCCTGGCCCGATATCAGTTACCAATAATACACTATCTGATGCAAAACAGAGACTTCCAGGGAAGAAACTGCAGAACATCAGATGGTAGATGCAGAACACTATGCCTAACCACCCATAGGTGAAGACGTAAACATGGGGAAAAGAACAGAATACATTCTGTTATCCAGCTATTATCCAGCTAAAACTCCCAAGAAATTTTAGTAATAATATTACAGAAAATATGCCAAAAGCATGGGAGAATAGCAAGAGGGGACTTAAAGGAAAGGGAGAGAGGAAAACACTGAATAAGCAGTGTAATCTTGATAACAAGAATGACCACAACTGGCTGTTGCCTCGAAATTAGGTAACTTAACATAATTTCATCAAAAAATTTTAAGTTACAGCCCTGATTATTTTCTGTCACTCATTTTTCCTCTCCTCCTTCTATATCCTCCTTAGAATCACCATTTCACTAATATTTATGTGTCTGGCATCATTTAAACTGAGATTTACAAGCACAAAGATCAGTCAGATGTTAACTGATGAAGGGCCAAACAAAGAATGATTAATGGCGCCAATTTCGGGATGTCCTTGACACTGCGCATGCGCAGTAGAGGTGAAGTATGGAGGGCCATTCAGGATATGTTTTCTTTGGTTTTAGATGCAAATTTTGGGGATTGGGGGGCAAAATTTGTGTTTGGCCCTATATTTTTAAGAGTTAGCACCAGCAACAACTATGTCTGGGTCATTGGTACAGTATAAAAATATTATAAGTTACAGCCCTGAACATTTCCTTCCAATGTTTCTTCCTCTCCTCCTTCTATTTCCTCCTTATATCCACCATTTCTCGCATAATTATGTGTCTGGCATCATTTAAACTGAGATTTACAAGCACAAATATCAGTGAGATGTAACTGAATTGAGGGCCAATCAAAGAATGAGATTTGGCGTCAATTTCGAGACCTCCTTGACACTGCGTTTGCGCAGAGGAGTAAAAGTATGGAGCACCACATAGGGCATCTATTTTTCGGTTTTTGATGCAAATTTTGGGGATTGGGGGGGGGGGGGCAAAATTTGTGTTTGGCCCTAGATATTTTAGAGTTAGCACCAGCTAAGTCTGGGTCATTGGTACAGTATAAAAATATTGAATGTGCATTGGACAATGGACAATAGGTCATGGTGTAAACTGGTACCTTGGGTACCATGCTTTTTAGCATCTGGTCAAACCACTTTTGGTCTGTATTTTGTCTTTTTGACTTTATGTGATCTCTGAGGGTTTTTCTCAGAGATCCTTCAAAACCTGTTCATATCCATAGAAATAATATATGAGATTAAAGCACTTGTGTTACTTTAGTAAGTTGTGAGAAACATATAGCTTATGAATCCTCATTGGAATGAGCCATTCCAGAAAGGAGTCACAGACCATATCTTTACGAGAAGAAGTGGAGAAATAATCAAACTTGAATGGTGGAGAGGGGTTATCTGTTTTATGGTAGATATTGCCCAAATAGTGTGAATGAATGCTTCTTATTGAATGTCAATTGTCCTACAGCCTGTCTCTTTCAGAGAATCTTCGTCTGTACAATTTTGTGCTCACTTTTACCTAAAACTCAGGCCAAAAGTAGGCATGAGTATTGGATGGCATGGGGGGCGGGGGGGGGAGGACATGGGGTGGTGAAGGTAATCAAACTTTTCCCTAATAGTCTTTTTAAATGTCAGGGGCCAGTCTAAATACAATTTTATTCAATTGTCCCTCGAAATACTCTGCTTGTGCCCTGTAAATTTCTAAAATTTAAAAAAGGCACTTTCCTTCCAGTATGTGGTCTGAAAATTTTATCCCCTCTCCCGAAAAAATTCTAAATTTAAAGGTCGTGGCAAGGGTGAAGAAACGAGGAAGGGGCCACAGGAGCCACATGTCCACAGTCCAATCTTTCAAAAAAAAGTTGTTAGAGATAGATTAGATGAACCTTTACTCTGTGTCTCAAAAAGGCCTCAACATACATGTAGCTATTTATTTATTTATTTATTGGTATTTAAGGTCACATATTTGTGCACAGTAACTAATTATGACCATGACAGTTTTACGGGTGGAGGAAGCCGGAGTACCTGGAGAGAACCACCAAGCATTGGTGAGCAACTGTCAGCTCCCCAACATACTAACTCCACACAAGCAGGGTTAGCATTGGTTGAAGACAAGTGCACCATCGACGTGCAGTACACCTTAGTACACAATGCCACCATGCCCCCCACATGGGAAATGGGGGGGGTGAAATGTCTTGCCCAAGATTAGAACGTGGTTGCTGCAGGCAGGATTCGAACCAAGGACCTCTCGGCTTGCAGCCTGCACCTCTACCGAATGAGCCACCGTGCCCCCATACATGTAGCTTTGTGTATTGTATCCTGCTATGTCACTAAGGCACATCGGCCACCCAAGGTTTAAAATACTTACTATATCCCTGGCCAGGGTGCAGACGGAGAACGTGACAAGCTACAGTAATTCTTGGTAACCGTGTTTCTTCTTATTGGTGGACTACTGAGTGTAATAGCAACTTGTCCATGGCTTGCTTGGTAACATCCTACTTAATGATTTAGACGTCCGGGACATTCAATATGGTGGTCCGGTCCCTGTGAGAGGAGCTGACTGAAGGAAAGCTTGAAATACACATCAGTATTGGAGAAAGAAGCATGTGCATTGTCTTTTTTTACCAGCTCCAGATTCACCATAATGCGAGCTGAAGAATGCACCAAAGACATCACTGCTCTGGACAACACTCATAGAGGTTACAAAACCTCCTAAAACTCATGTGTTTTCAAACCTCCTTTCCAATGCTGCTGTAATGTAATTTGCAGTTGACAGAACATCGAGTACCTCTCTATAGGAAAAAATGGTTTGTTCTAAATTGGCCAAGCGTATAGAGCTCAAAAGCATATGAAAGTTCAATGACAAAATAGAAGGTCCAACAGTACAAAAATATTTAGATTCCATGAATGGAAGACTTGTCTCCTTCTTGGTGATATACAAAGTTCTGCCCATTTTGTTGATTAAGAGAGCATTAAGTCTTTTGAATGCTGTTAACACTTATGGCAATTGCATTGGAAACCATGTGCCTTTGGAAGTGTAATAGGTTTTATACATAAAACACTGAAAAGGTTAAATTTTATGGCCTACTTCTACTCTTAACAAACTTCATGGCCTCAGAACAGGTATCCCAAAATGCAATCCTCAGAATGTACTGCAGAGAGTAGTGAAATTACCACGGGAGTGATTTCTAGTCAAGTCTTGGCTGCCTGTAGCAAAGACTTGACCTGAAATCACTGCTAAGCCACCTAACTTTCAGTCTCTGGTGTAATGGTAATACTGTTAAATTATTCAAATATTCAGATCTTTAAGAGTTAATATGTATGACAGGTTTTTATTATACTCACAGGAAGAACACATCCCTCCCAATCCAGTTGAACTAGCAGGTGCTATGTATGCCAAGCCCAGAACATTATTTGAGAATGATTGAGAAGTAAACAGATGAGCCAAGCAAAAAGTAGATAATCCTTCAGCTTGACTAAAAACCTGAAAAACAAAATAATAAATGCATTAGAATTTAATTGCAACTCCCATATATACTTCTATATTACAACAAGTGTATATATTTTCTCTGATTGAAGTAAAAACATCTATAATAATAGTATAAAATGGAAACGCAGTGGCTCAGTGGCAAGACTGAAAATTATAAATTCATAGTAATTTGTATATTTTTCATACTTACCAATGGCCCAGACTAGCTGGTGTTAACTCAAAAATATCTAGGGCCAAACACAAATTTTGCCCACCCAAACCCCAAAATTTGCATGCAAAACCAAAAATTAAAAGTCCTATCTGGCCCTCCATACATTTACTCTCTGTCGTGCGAAGACGTCAGGAAGTGACTGGAATCGGTGCCAACATCATTCTTTGTAGAAAAGAGTACTACATAATAATTCAGTGGGAAGGTATGATTGCCCACTCATGGGAGGGCCATCTCCGTCTGGGCCATTGGTTAGTATAAAAAATATACAAATTACTATGAATTTATAATATTTTTCTACTATAACCCAATGGCCCAGACTAGATGAATCGTAAAAAGGTCGAGGGCCTAGGACTTTCGAATTAGTAGATAAACATAGTTCCAATCCGGTAATCCAAGATGAAAGGAATTTAAAATTATTAGGAATTAGATGTATGTCTCTCTATACAGTAATAGAGGAGACATATCCCAAATAAGGAGACCAATTGAAGCAATTCCTTATTTAAGCATGAAGACTATGCTAATTAGGGTGTAACAAGTTCCTAATTTAAGGCTAGTTCGGACTAAGCCCCAAAAATTAGGATGGCGTATCTGGGAATGAGAGAAAATCCCCAACAAACATATGCCATACACAATAAAACTCCAGCTGTATGCAGGATATAATTACGGACAAAACAGCTTCCTTCATAGTTACATACCTATCAAGCCAGAGGAGAGGTAAAAATCCCCCCCCCTACCTTCCTCAAAAGAAAGAGGGGAGCACTCTGGAATCAGTATGAGCGGTACCAAAAAACAATATAAATACTCGTCGAACAGGCACTCAGGTATTAATTTATAATTAATAAATGATGCTTAATGCCACTTCAGAAGTTAAGGCTATAGCGACGATCCCGGTAATTAATATTGCCTGCTATATAACGTACACTGCAAATGGCATACACAGATACGTCGAAAACCGAGGATATAATATATAACATACACATGTCCAGTCGAACCACACTGAACGATCTCTGGAGAGAAAACACACTTCCGAGGTAACCCACAGGCGGCCCCATTCAGGTGTACAATAAATTCCAGTAACAACACTCTCCAATGTGCACTATCCGATATCTATGACAGTATACACGTGTGAATGTGCGATTTGAGTACGGACATTAATAGAAACCTGGATCTAGAAATGGAAGTAGGTATGATTAACAGATTCTGACATGGACCACCCCCGCAATAATTCATAATTTCAAAGGTTCATAATATACAAAAAAGCATAAGCCTAATAATTATAATGTGCGAGAGCATTAAAATCCAGCATGTAATCTTCTGAATACCAGTAAACTGGTTATGCTGCCTCCAAGGTATCCAAAGATTAGCAATTTAATTATGATGAAATATGTGCTCGTAAATAACAAATCAACAAATAATCACAGGAAACTAATCCAACTAAAAAGTGGATGTGCCAATGAGGTCACCATAGAACACGACCCAGCCGCCAATCGAAAAGTAAAGAAATGCATAGTATGTATTAAACTATACGAGGCTTGCGGGAAGAAAACTATGTCTTGCCTGGTAATTGCCTCTAAACACATTGGCAGTGTGTGTATGGGATGGGGGGGGGGGATTCGAAGTCATATCGAAATCTCCTCACCCGCATTACTAAATCGTTGCTGTGTTAGTCATCAAATAATATAGGAACCGCAATGGTTCCCTCACATCTAATCAACTCCATTATTCCACTATGGGCAGAGAAGGACGTAAAGAACAAAAACTTCCCCTGATAAAGAAGGACCTCTCATGGAGGAAGCTTCTGGGGAGCATCCCATAAGACACTTGAGAAAACTGATCCAAGGTTTCTGTGACGACATAGGTGCTACTATTAGGATTCACAACAAGACTGTTTGATCTTAAACATAATCTACTGAATCAAATGAATTGGAGGATATGCATATCCTATCATCTATCCCCATGAGATCGGCAAAGCGCCTACTGCTTGCGCTCATTGCTCTGGACATGGCGACACAAACGACAGTAACTGATTGTTCTGGTGTGTCGCAAACTGATCTATCATGGGACGATCCCACTGGTAGCAAAACTGTCCAAATACTGGCTTGTTGTGCGTCCATTCCAATTGCAACAGGCGACCTTTCCGAAGAGCGAGTCTGCTAGTGATTTCAGACGATGAACATGATGATACATGACGTAATAGGAAAATCTTCTCCGTTAGTTGGCATAATGGAAATGAATGGGTGCCGCCCTGGTTCCTGATGTATGCTACCACTGTCGAGTTGTACGACAATATCTGAACATTACAGCCCTGAACGTTTCAAACCACCGTTTCTTCCTTCCATCATCCAGTTGTGTCCTTGGATCCAGCAAATTCACCATCAATTTGTGTCTGGCATCATTAAAACTGAGATTTAAAAGCACAGATGTCAGTTTGTTGTTATCTGACTGAGGGCGAAACAAAGAATGAAGTTGGCGCCAATTCCAGTCACTTCCTGACGTCTGTGCATGTGCAGAGAGAAAATGTATGGAGGGCCAGATAGGACTTTTAATTTTCGGTTTTGCATGCAAATTTTGGAGATGGGGAGGGGGGGGGGGCAAAATTTGTGTTTGGCCCTAGATATTTTTGAGTTAGCACCAGCTAGTCTGGGCCATTGGGTTAAAGTACAAAAATATTAGCAGATTGCCATCTGCAAAATGAGGTCCCCAGAGGGTGAATTTGGTGCAAGGTAGCATCACAAAATTTACCCTCTGTGAACCTCAGTCTGAATAAAGGTCTCATGCCAAAACAGAAAGATGTACCTAGAGGATAAATTGGGCCACTGTATGGGATAGCCTCAACAAATTCACCTTCTGTGGACCCCATTTTGCCAATGACAGGTTGCTTATATTCAGGGCTGCTCAGTGGTTAGAGCCTTGAATTTCAAACTGAAATGTTCATGGTTTGATTCTGACCAGCGGTAACTGTGCTATGTACTTGGGCAAGGCACTTACTCCCGAATGCCCAATTAGGGGTACAGTGACAGTGTGTATCAAGGTGAACTGCATGTCAATGATGACTTGCCTTCAACAAATGCTAACCCTGCTTGTGTAGAGTTAGTATGTTGGGTAGTCTGACAATTGCTAGCCATTGCTAGGTGATTCTCAACAGATACTCTGGCTTCCTCCACCCATAAAACTGTACAACTCAAGGTACTCTGACCATTGAAAGTGTTGTTAAACTCCAATAAATAAATAAATAGTATGCAGTAATATAGTAATAGTATAGTAATAATAGTACTGATGGATGCAACCAAGCAACCAAGCCTGGGAATAAGCAATCTGTCATTTGAAGAATAAGGTCCCCAGAGGGTGAATTTGCTGATGCTATCCCATACTGTGAGCTACCTCTTTCTGTTTAGGCCTGAGACCTCGATTCTGATTAAGATTCACATAGGGTTAATTTAGTAATGCTACCCTGCTGTGCCGGGTAGCATCACCAAATTCACCCTCTGAGGACCTCATTTTGCAGATGACAGCATGCTTATTTCCAGGCTTGATTGCAATGCTCCACAAATGTGCAAACCAAGGAAGTGATATTCTGAAACTGCACCCAATTACAAAAGTACTCAAATACTACAATTTGTACACATGCTGGGGTCACTGTTTTCAGTAATACTAATTAAGCTGATGAAGATAACTGATTTAACATTGCATAACAATGCAAAGTTTTCTAAAAAAAATCCTCTTTTAACACTCACCTGAAATGGAAATTCCATAGACCATAAAGTATTTTTTAATACAGATATTCAAAGCAATTATGTGCATAACACAGTGGCATAGCTAGCTATGAAGAGAGAGGGGGGGGGCGAGGCGAGGGGGGGGGGGGAGGGGCCCCAAGGCCCCCTAGAATTTTTGCTGCTTCTCCTGCCAAAAAACAGTGCCCAAAGCAACTTTCATCCCACAGAACTGCAAAATGGTCTCAAATATAGGGGATACATATGCTACAAATGCCTGATTCACTCTTAAGACACAAAATTTTCTCAGGGAAGGGCTAGTCCTAACTAAGATCTTCTGGTCATTGCCCCTCTTCCCACATCTCATCAGGGAGGAAGAGGGAGGAGGGGGCAACAGAAGGTCCTATTTAGGACAAGGGAAGGCCCCCAAAACTCCACGCAGCCACCTGTCAAATATCATCCTTACCCCCCCCCCCCCCACCCCCCCCCACCCCTCAAAAAACTGCATAGGGCACACCTTACTGTATGTGCTTGGTAAAACAAGTGCAATCCAAAGTGTGTGCATATGCCTTTGATGTTCAGTTCGTAGAGTGTTGTGTTTATCCATGAAAATCATGTGAAGACTTTATATGTGACTGCACTCAAAGTTTACTATGATCTCTTCAAATAAATAGAGTGATCTATGCTTGAAACATGACACAAAATGTTTGAACATTAAACAAAGGCTATACTTTTGGTAAAACAGATGAAACCTAGATTATTGGTAGTCTTTCCCTCATGATAGTCTATCATCATACCAAAGGATATTCAAGCACAGCTACTGATTGTTGAGTTACAACTCAAATTATTTGTATGGACAACGAAGATGTGAACACTTTAACAAGTGATATATCTCTGGTAAAGATTAGTAGATGAGACCCTGCCCCACCTATGTTGATGGTCTTCCCCTAATCTGGTCTATCATTACATCAAAGGACTTCTAAGTAGGACTTATTGATGCTTGAGGTAGGACACAAAATATCTACAGGGTCGTATAGCTGGATGGGCAAACGGACGGTGAACATTCTCGACTATATCAAATGTGACCTCCTAATTGGAAGTTACGGGGCACAATAAATAGTATGTTAGATGAGTAATGTCGGAATATGGAGAATATATCTTGTCTCATGGTCACTTTGAAAAAAAAATTTTTCTCAAACCGACCACTCAACAAAATATTTCCCGCATTCATACATTACCAATATCATATTTTATGTTTTAAAACTACAACTATATAGTCAGCTGATACAGAGCTTCATTTCTGTGGTACACATTTACACCTATGCATCTATAATTTTTCTTTTTTTTGTCAATCTAAAACCACTCCTAAAAATGCCGCTCAGGATCACCGATCCAATGTCGAGTTGTGACAACAGTTCCTCGCACCAAGGCCAACACACCTATGAAGTTTCATGACTCTAGGTTGAACCACTATCAAGTTCTCATCCGGAAACCAATTGTTGCGATATACTATGTTCAGGGTCACTGTGACCTTGACCTTTGACCTGGTGAGTCCAACATCAATAGGGTTCTTCCTCGCACCAAGGCCAACACGCCTGTGAAGTTTCATGACTCTAGGTTGAACCACTATCAAGTTATCATCCAGAAACCAATTGTTGCGATATACTATGTTCAAGGTCACTGTGACCTTGACCTTTGACCTGGTGAGTCCAAGATCAATAGGGTTCTTCCTCGCACCAAGGCCAACACACCTATGAAGTTTCATGACTCTAGGTTGAACCACTATCAAGTTATCATCCGGAAACCAATTGTTGCGATATACTATGCTAAAGGTCACTGTGACCTTGACCTTTGATCTGGTGAGTCCAAGATCAATAGGGTTCTTCCTCGCACCAAGGCCAACCCACCTATGAAGTTTCATGAATGTAGGTTGAACTACTATCAAGTTATCATCCGGAAAGGAATTGTTGCGATTTACTATGTTCAAGGTCACGTTGACCTTGACCTTTGACGTAGCGAGTCCAAAATCAATAGGGTTCTTCCCCTCACCAAGGCCAATCTACCTATGAAGTTTCATGAATGTGAGTTGAACCATTATCAAGTTATCATCCGGAAACCAATTGTTTAAGATTTACTACATTCAAGGTCATTGTGACCTTGACCTTCGACGTAGCATGTCCAAAATCAATAGGGTTCTTCCTCCCACCAAGACCAACCTACGTATGAAGTTTAATGAATGTGAGTTGAACCACTATCAAGTTATCATCCGGAAACCAATTGTTTATGAGAGCCCGCCCGCCCGCCCGCCCGCCCGCCATTCACCAAACTATAAGTCGAGTTTGACTTCGTCACAACTCGACTAAAAATGGTTGGAATTATTAATCTAACTCCTTGCACTATCCTGTGTTGAAAATGGAAATTTCTAATAATTTCTGTATTTATTATACCACTTGCCCAGGCATGCTAGCTACTACACTCATAACAATTCAGGTCAAACGCTTAATTTGAAACCCCAACACCACAAAAATTAAGGCAAAGAAACAAAAACAGAAGAGTCCTGCATGATACTCCATACTTGGTGCCTGTGCATGTGTACAGCACAAGAAGTGACATCCATTCCTGCAAATAATAATTCTGTTGTAGAGCCTACTCAGTGTTTATAGATGAATGCGGGGAGATGGGAATGAAAAATTCATAGGAGGGCACTTCCAATTGGGGCCAGTGGTTCGTATTATACATATAGAACTTCTTAGAAATGTTCACTATTTATCCACCATTACCACTGGCCCAGACATGCAGAATAGACAGAAGGATGGAGGTCCAATACAGGACTATAACAAGTGTAAGCAGGTTTGCATCATTACATCAGGATAATTGAGACCCTAATTAGGAAACAGAATATAAATACATCTAAAGTTATATTAAGATGATCTATATTATGATTATCAAGCATGAGATATTGTTGAATGAACTTACAATTAATAAAACTTAAAAGCACAGATGAATATCCAAACACTGGTATAACGTTTTTGCAGTAACAGAACAAGAGAGGAACTCCTATAATCTTTAAATCCAGAGAAGGTAAATAGGTTCACTTTCCTCCCCTCATCTCTCCCACCCTACTCCTGTTTTGTGAGATAGACAGATAGATAGTTTATTTCTGCAGTGTTATTGTTACATAGACAAGACATTAATTAAGCATATAATAAGTGACTGTACATAAATTCCCAATAAGTTTAAAAAAAACTTTCAATAGTTACCTGCCATCCATTTAATAGGATGCATTCTATTTTAATTTAACCATTTTATTGTTGACAAAAAACATAACTGCCAATGCGCAGCGTTATCTATGAGCATGTGACTTCAGATAACGTGCCAGTGGTCAGTTAATTAACATAATTTACTCGTCATTTTTCCCATGTGAACTTTGAGGTTTTAAAACTCAATAAATTTTATGTTTACCTCCAATCTAATTTACAACATGCCGTACGCAGATGATTTTGGGCAAAGGTAATTTATAATACTTTTACACCATATATTGTCAGGTAACTTGCAATACCTCTTTGGTCGAATATGCCCGGTTCAGTAAATTTACTTAACAATTCTTGAATTGCATGTGTGGATTTTATGTTTGACTTTTTAATTTTTCATATTCCATCTGCTAGTGCTTCTGTAGATATTGTTTAAGATACAAGAAATTTGCTACCATTATTTGTGGGGGGAGGGTGGGGGGGATTTGTTGTCAGTCCTCTCGAAATAAGCATAAATGGCACAGCATTTACCTTTGCCTGCCATTTAAGCCTTTGGCGTGCGGAAAGCAAGTGATTGAGTGGTCATAAACTTAACCAATTCTGGGAAATTTGTTGAAACCGAAAGTCTCGGTTTTTTGTTAAGGCGGCGGTTTGGTTTCGGTTAAAAACCAAACCGATAAACCACCCAGCCCTACCATGATGTTATTAAAAAACAATTAAAATAGTGGGATGAATCTCTGAGGCAACTAAATAGAAGAAAATGCCCTTTGCTTTGTAATATACAAAAGGAAAAAGCATCTAAATAGCAACAGATGTTTGTAAATTAGCATAAACTGCAGGGGCAGATTTTTGAGAGAGCATCTGATTCTTATTATGATCTACAATTCATTTCAGAACAGCAGAAAACAATGGGCATTGCGTCATTTTAATTTTCTCAAAATTTTAAGAAATTCTGTCCCTGAATTGGATGTGAAAACTAATCCAGGGAATCCAATTAACACGTCATCATGCATTGCCTAGTAAGTTACAAACCAAGTAACTTAACTTCAAAACAGTTTGATTAAATCAGTAATTAGAATGGAAAGGTCAGTCCACTTAAAAAATTCATAAGACAAATATATACAAGGGTGGAGTAAAAATAACACAAACTTGGTGAATAACAGTCAATCGCAGCTCAAACTACCAAGAATTATTACTACCTTATTCCATAATATGGAGAATTTATGACATAAAAATACAAAAAAATTTTAACTGTGCATGCAGAAATGAGAAGGCTCTAATTATAATGTTAGAATTCCACTGACAACAACAGGACAATTGCAAAATGTATTTGCTCAGCTCATGGCAAACAAACAGTTCTGCTAAAATAAAATCTACAAAGAATATAAACATCTGCATTGTTAAAATTCACCTAATGAAGAAGTCCAACCATAGAAGTAAATAGTGTGAATGGACTAATAAAAACATATCATACAGGGTTCGTACACATTTTTGAATATCAAATTCCATGATTTTTCCATGACCAAGTTATAGTTTTCCAGGACTCTGAAAATGCCACCAATACACCATCATTTTTAATTTTAATTGATTTTTGTTCTTCATTTTCTCTGTGTTTTGGGCCTTTTGCATGCAATCGCACCACAGCTACACTTATATTACTGATGTTGAATGTTTTGTCACATGCATTGCACTTTGCTTAGTGTTTATCCTGATCAGAAACAATCCACTCTTTAAATGCATCATCTAACATCCACACATTGTTAACTCTTAACCCGCTGAGTATTTTCAGAACATTTTTCATCAAATCTAGTCATGGCTGCTGTTCATCTAAATTTAACTTGAGAAATCATTGGTCAACTGATGTTGAATGTTTTGTCTCATGCATTGCACTTTGCTTTGTGTTTATCCTTATCAGAAACAATCCACTCTTTAAATGCATCATCTAACATCCACGCATTGTTAACTCTTAACCCGCTGAGTATTTTCAGAATATTTTTCATCAAATCTAATCATGGCTGCTGTGAAAATACTGGTTTTGAGCGAATGCGTCACCACACTCCAGTTCTGAGTAAAAAATATCTGGAGGGGACGCGAGCAGGTGGCTCATCAGAATAAGATCTGAAGCCACTCGGCACAGCCCCATCAGTCAAATGAATTCCTTTGCTGTTAATGCATCTGAGTGTAGACAAAAGCGAGCATAACAACTGACAAATTTCGCTCTGGGCAACGGCTGACAAACCAGATTGTTGTGAGTCTCGAAGCTCATTCCCAAGTGAGTGAACGACTTGGACGGAGCTATATCCGACTTTTTCTCATTTACCATGAAACCGAGAAGTCGGAACAAAAGAAGCAGACTCTGAACATCGTTCTGAAGAATAATTCTATTGCTGTATCTCTGAAGAAGGTCTTGCAAATAAGCCGACGTTACCGCAGACTAATGAGCTCGAAAGTATGACATTACCCAGTTCATTATACGAGTGATTGCCCAGGGAACCAGGTTCAGACCAAAGCACATTGCTCTGAACTGATACACCTTCCCTTGTACAGTGAACCGCAGGTACTTTCTGAATGCCGGATGTACCAGGACATGAAAGTACGTATCCTTAGATCTATGCTTGCCGCAATGTCATTCATACGAATGCTCGCTCTTACCGACCGAATGGACCCCATATAGAATTTTGGAGCCACGATAAGCTTGTTTATCCAGCTCAAGTCTATTACTGGTCGGAACGAGCCATCTGGCTTCAGTATGAGGAATAGGTGACTTAAAAACCCTGAGAATCCTGATTTTTGGCGACATCTATTGCTTCCTTTAATATAGAGCCTGTACCTGCACTAGAAGAGACTCTCTTTTGAAAGGATCCGATGGAAGATCTGACCAATAAAGACATCTTGTTAGTGGGGGTGCCTCTCGGAATGATAGCCGTAGGCCGTCCGAGACTACACTTCTCACCCATTGATCTTCCATGATTGCTGTCCAGTTTCTCGCGAAGATGATACCCTTCCACCAACTGGCAAGCAATAGAGGTCTTGAATATCACCTGTATGACCTGCGAGGCTTACGGGAGGAGAAACTACATTCTCCCCATGAAAAACCTCATCCTGTCGGCCTAGGGAGGTCTGATCGATATTCCCGATCAGACCTACACCTCTTTTCCAAGTCGCTATATTGACGACCTTCAGAGTAATTGTAAGAGGGCTTCTTGTACCCTCGTGAGGAGTTCCCTTTTGATGTTTAGATCTGGAACGTCCTCCTTTACTCTTGTCTGCTGAAGCGGGTTGATGAAACGCCGACTTCAATAGCAGATCACTTGACGCTTTCTAAATTGCCTGATCACGGGCTGACAAATGCTTATCGTCCAAAATAGTATGTCCAGAGACCGGAGCAACTCGGAGAGAGCTTTTCACCTTGTCATCTATAAGTGATGATGATGCAAGGGCAGCATCACGTCTGAATTAACTCCAGATTAGCCACTGTAAGGGAGGAGTTAAACATGGTATACAAAATGCCCTGGAAAGAACTCTAAGAGAGGTACAAACGTCCTCAAATTCCTTCCCGTTGAGACATTGCACCATAGCTCTGGGAAGGTGATCTGTGTAAGACATTGCTTCCAACTTCGCTCTACTTGAAAATGCCGTTGTAATTGAGTCTGAGCGAATAGTGAATGATGCAGGCAAGGATACATCTAGATCCCCGGGCTGCTTATTCAAATGCAGAGGAGCTCTCCGAACATCTTCTCCAACCGTTTTTAAATGAACACAGTCCATGAAAATGTTTATGGAAGATGTCACTAAGAAACTGCCTTACCTTTTCGCACTCAAGAGGTTAAATACGACGTTGTCTATATGGCCGAAGGCATGCAACACATGCCTAGACTGGACCGGAAATGAAAGGACTTCCTCCTTTGTCCGGAACAAGTCTGCGTCTAACGACCCCAGCGGTTTCTTCCTTGTTGTCGCAGCATTCTGATTCGTTGGAACAAATTCAGGGTAGTATTGATGGATGAAATCCATCGCAACCCTGTGCTGTTCCGAAAGGGAAGGGTAATCCTCTTCCTTATCCCTTTCACCATCCGAGAGAATCAGTTGCGAATCTCGGTCCCTTGCATCTGTGTGAACAGACAACTGCATCGACCCAACACCGTCCGACAGCTCAGGTTCTGAGACTGAGGGAGGCTGCATCTGCACTTGCTGGGATCAGCTGCGCAATCTGCAGCAGCAAGTCCATCATCAAGGCCTGAGGAGCAGCAGTCTTCTGTTCCCTAGCTGCTTGCTGCTCCTGGGATGGTGTGTCGGAGATGGATATCTTCTCCGAACATCCCAACGATCGGGTCCTCATCTCCCTAGCTACTAGACGATCCGACTTCACAGGCGAAGAGTAGTTCCTTCTTCATGCCGCAGGACGGATATCCAAAGATGGGTAGCTAGGATGTGGACGTGTGTGCTTTAATAATGTAGCGGAGGAAGTTGAGACTGAAGTCGACCCCGGCTGCAGACTAGACGGAGCGTTCCGAGCGGTGAGTGGACGTATGCTACATCTCGTGCAAGTTTCCAACCAGAAAACTTCATTTTGGCATGTGAAACGTAGTGGAGGAAGCTGTGACTGAAGCCGACCCTGGCTGCAGACTAAACAGAGCATCCCGAGTGGAAGGCGGACATATGCTCAGGCTCGTGCAAGTTTCCAATAACAACATTTGGCCCCAAATGTCTGTTAGGTTAGGGAGGGGGAGGGGGGGGCTCTCCCGCTTGCAGTCTATAGACCTCGCCGAGTACAAGAAACTTGTTGACTTCCTCCCTATTTCCTCCCTATTTCCGTCGTCGCTGTATGAGCTATTTATATTAAAGTGCTCGTTTTAACCAATCCACTTCTTATACCGCAACGGACTTACGGCGATATGGCACCAATGGACAGAGTACCGCTTCACTGGTCGAGCTAGCTGCTTGCAAGAGATTAAAACTCTTAACAAAAGGTCCTAACTCTTGCAATCATGAGCACAGCAGCCAGCTCTATACGCTCCACAGAGTGTGATGACGGCAGCACACTTGGATGGGTGTCAGAATATCATCACCATGTTCCTGTTCCTCTGAAATAGAAACTGACAAAATGAATTATAATGCGGTGAGAGGCCTGCCCTCAGAGCCTCCCCGCCAACAACATATGCCGACACCCGTCTCCAACATTAGTCATTCCAGTGAACACAAGAATGACAAGAGTCTGCAGGAGTGCATCGATGAAAGTCAATATCAGACCTCCAAACTCCACAAAAAAAGTTAAAAAATTTATAGTAATTTATATATTTTTTATACTCACCAATGACCCAGACATAGCTGGTGCTAACTCTTAAAAATCTAGGGCCAAACACAAATTTTGCCCCCCAATCCCCAAAATTTGTATCTAAAACCAAAGAAAACATGTCCTGAATGGCCCTCCATACTTCGCCAACACTGCGCATGCGCAGTGTCAAGGACGTCCTGAAATTGGCGCCATTAATCATTCTTACAACCAGTGCCTGGTAAGCGCTATGCCCTCAGCGGGGAGGTATGAGTTCCCAACTCCTGGGAGGGCCATCCTCATCTGGGTCATTGGTAAGTATAAAAAATATATAAATTACTATAAAATTTTTAAGATTTTTATACTGTACCAATGACCCAGACATAGCTGAATAGTAAAAAGGCTGGAGGGCCCAGGACATAGAGGAAAATCCAATAAGCTCAACTATATAAAATAGAGTCATCTCCTGGAGGAGAAAAGGAGAAATAGGCTTCACGTGTATCTTTCTTATTTATGACAAATTAGAAAGACACAATACCTTCTATAATTGAGCATCATAACATCCATGTTCTCTATTAATATGCAGTATAATTCTTATACTAATTATTTTTAAAGTAAGCCAATAAATAAAGTTAGTCCAAAGAATTGAGACTCTTTATACTCTATTAAAAGTGTCCGAGGATAGTATAATAACATCCGTTTGACACATGACATATTCAAATGCTATACTTTAAAACTATGACATGAATGAATTTAAAAACATAACTTTCACTTAAGAAACCATCCCAGTAACAGCTCAGAATTACTAACTCTGGAGGAGGTATCCCCTTGTTTTCATAATAAAACAGGTGACCCAAGGGAACACCCCCCCCCCCCCCTTTTTCTTGCCCTGGGTCCAATAGCCCAGAGCGAAGAGGGCAGCAGGACGGAGTCACTGCCAGAACATAAAGCCTACATAGCTATAGTTGCAATTGTTAAGTGATCGACTTTCTGAGCAGCTGATAATGGACCTAAACAATGCAGGCCTCCAGAAATGGATACAATATTTCTGAGATAAAAATTTGTGAATGTGGATGGCTGAGACCAATATGCATCCTACTTAATCTATAATAGCAAAACTATACGTCAGCCCAAGATGTAGAAGAGCTCTTACTTCATGAGCCGGAATCTTAAGCACAGACTGCTGAGTTAAGGATAGATTATCCTAAGCAGTACCGATAGTTAACTGAATGCATTAAGTAATAGAATGGACCGTAATGACCCTTCTATTAGGCATCAGAGCCAGAAGAAGCTTTACGTCCAACTGATAAACTGAGATCTGTTAATAAATACATAAAGGTCTATCCGGACAGAGTAAAGGCCTATGCCCGCTCGAAGATGGAAGGACCTTAAAAACAATAGGTTCCGGATATCATTAGGAGCCTGATTCTTAACCAAAAATACAACATTAGTAGTAAAGGTAAAGAGTTTCCGATACTACGAAAGTGAGAATCGTCCACCGATAGTGCATGAAGCTCACTGACTCTTCAGCAGACGAGAAGACTAAGAGAATTGCTGTCCTAAAAGGCCAGAATTGAAACTACTGTCTCAAGAGGTTCAAATGGTTGCTTTAGATTAATAAGAACCCAAGCTAAATTCCGTATAGGAATTAATCTAAGGATTCTAGGTCTATTTATCGAAAAGTTTCAAACTAACTTAGATAACGAGACATTAAGCTCAGTTGTAAACTATCATGGTGTGAAAAGGTATCAGATAACATAGACCTATAACCTTTAATAGTAACTGGCTGCAGTTGACCTCATCAAACAAGTATACTAGAAAGTTTGCAAAATCTGGTATGGAGGGATCAAAAATATCAACATAAAGATCCCTACACCAACGACGGAAGACCCTCCACTTTAGCCGCATAGTATAGCGAAGAGGAGGTCCTCCTACAGTTAGAAATCGCGTCCACTGCTTGTCCTGTACAATGCTTGCCATGCAAGAAGGACCGCACAACGGAATACGTGAAGGTTGAGACCTTGCAGGTTGTGATGAAGTTGACACGATTTCCCCAGCGAAAAAAGATCCTCTCGTGGAGGAAGTTTTCGCGGTAAGTCCCACAGCAGACACCTAAGTAAATTTATCCATGGTCTCTGTAGAGACAGAAATGCTACCAACAGAAATGTATTGTGAATGTATTATCCTAGCAATACGTGCTGAATCGCTGGAGATACACATATCCTATCATCCCGTCGTACTAGATCGATAGCGCGTTAACTACATATGCTCGGGGATCCGGACACGGTGACACATACGTCTGCAATTGATTGGTGAGTTGTGTCGCAAAAACTTTATCACTGGGCGCTCCCATTGGTAGCAAATCTGATTGAATACCTGTTTGTTGAGAGTCCAATCTGACGGCAACAATCAACCCTTACGTGAAAGGGAGCCTGCTAATACAATCCGACGACCCAGATTATGACGGACCGAAACAGAACTTGGTGTTCTATAACAAACAGAAGGATTCTTTCCGTTAAATTCAATAACGGAACCGAATGAGTGCCTCCCTGGTTCCAGATATACGCAACTACTGTCGTATTATCGGAAAGGATTTGACATGCGTTTCTGAATAATGTTCATCCAATGACGTAGTGCAAGCTAAAATAATATCATTTCTTGGAAGTTAAGTGCTTGCCTAAAAACTGCGGAACCCAAAGACCCTGGCACTTCGAATCCGTAGGGATCAATATTGTGCCCCAACCTGTTTGACTGGCATCCATCATAATCGAGAAACTCGGATCCGGCAACTACAGTGGAAACCGAATGTTTGCCCAAATCTGAATCTCTTGTTACACTTGATTGACAAGAGAACGTGTATATCGAGCAATTCATAGATTGCTGAAAGGTTGCCGTCGAAGAGAAGCTTCTCCGAGACCAAAGCGACTCTGAGAGAGTTCTTCACCTTACTATACACGCGCGTGGATGTAGCTAGGGCTGCGTCATGTCTAATCAACTCCAGGTTGCCACTGAAGGGCGGAGTTATACGTGGAAAACTACTGCCCTTGAAAGAAATCTCATTAAGAATCATATCCTGGAATTCTTTCTCTTGAAGACGTAATAACGCCTCAGTAAGGTGGTCTACATATGATAAAGCATCTAAGTTAAGTCTATTAGACATCATTGTCGTTTCCAACGTCGTGGTTGGAATTGACATAGACGGCGAAAAAGACAATACCCAGTCTTCAGCCTCGTCGTCTAGATGCAGAGGAACTCTCAGTATGCCCTGTCCTGCCATTTCAAATTATTCCTAGACTTGATGAAAGGCAGATTAGAGCATTTGCGGACAAGAAACTAGACTAGTGTGTTTTGGTAGCAAGCTTATATATATATAGCGTCTTTCAATAATTCGAAAGTTCTAGTGACATTATTGGACTGTGTCGGCAACTCAGGGACGATGTCCCTGAACCGATCAAAAATAAATTCTGTGTCCAATGACGCTATTAGTTTCTTATCCAGCATCGCAGCATTCTAGCCCGACGGAACAACCTCTGGAAGATAATGCTGGCAGAAATGTATGGCATCTTCTGTTGTTCCGAAAGGGAAAGCTCGAAATCCCTTTCGCCATCCTGTCAGACCCTATGAAGTGTTCGGTCGTCCGTACCTGATGCATCAGCGGAGCGAACCGACCCAGCGTCGTCTGATTATTCCTCATCCGACAGAGATTTTGTCGTTTGCTGGGATGCTGCGATAAGCTGTGCTATTTTGGATAGCACGTCCGTCACTGAGGCCTGCAGAGAAGCGGTCTTACAATGCTTTGCCGCTGGAAGCTCCGTGTTCGTTACCCCGTGTATACTTCTATTATGCGAGCGACCGGAGTGTACAGGCCTCGTGTCCCTTGGCTACCGGATGGCATGACCTGTTCGCCGTGGAATCACTGAATGACGAAGCTGGCAGGATACTCGAGGTCACGTAGCCAAGTTGCGGTCGTGTGCGCTGCCGTGAGGATGAGGAAGCATTATCGACAGTCTCTCGGACTGTCTATATAACGGAGAGTCCTGAGCGGCGGACATATGCTCCGAATGCGAAACGTTTGCAACACAACATCTGGTCCCAGATGTTGTTGTACGAGAGAGGGACCTCTCTCGCTCGCAGCCCGGACGGACCTGGACGAGCTAGGAACCGGACTAACAGGCTTCCTCCGATCTCTCCTCTAATCCGTCGTCACTGGGTGTGTACTATTGTCTATTATAGTGCTCGCATCACCCAAATCTCCTTCCTGGACCGCAACGGACGAACCCGGCTGCCGAACCATTTGATGAATGGATGCTACACCGGGTGAGCTAGCGAATGTCAACACCGTCGATCCTACTAGGAACCTCTTAGGCGATTGACGTATTCCATGAGCACTTATTGCCGCTAGCTCATCATTTAACTATGACGACAGAGGCACACTTTTGAAAGACATCTCATTAACTTTGCGAACAAGAAACCAGACTTGCTTGTTAATAGCAAGCACATATATATAAATAGCGTCGTTCAATAATTCGAAAGTTCCTGTGACATTATTGGACTGTATCGGAACTGAGGGACGATGTCCCTGAACCGATCCAAAAATATTTGTGTCCACCGACGCTATCAGTCTCTTATCCGGCATCGCTGCATTGTGGTCCGACGAAACAACCTCTAGAAGATAAAGCCGGATGACATATACAGCAGCTTATGTTGTTCCAAAAGGGAAAGCTCGAAATCCTCCGAATCCCTTTCGCCATCCTGTCGGACCCTATGAAGTTTTCGGACATCCGTACCTGATGCTTCTGCGGAGCGTCCCGACCCAGCGTCGTCGGATATTACATGATGCGACAGAGATACTGTCGTTGCTGGGATGCTGCGATAAGTTGTGCTATTCGGGATAGCACGTCCGTCACTGAGGCCTGTGCAGTAGCGGTCTTACGATGCTTGCCGCTGGAAGCTCCGTGTACGTTGACTCCTGCATACTTTTCTATGCAAACGTCCGGAGTCTACAGGCCTCATATCCCTGGCTACCGGATGGCGTGACCTGGTCGCCGCGTATTCTCTGATTGGCGAAGCTGACTGGATATCGGAGGTCACGTAGCCAAGGTGCGGTCGTGTGCGCTGCCATGAGAATAAGGAAGCCTTATTGACAGTCTCTCCGGACTGTCTATATAACGGAGCGTCCCGAGCGGCGGACGTATGCTCCGAATGCGAAACATTTTGTACTGCAACATCTGGGGCCAGATGTTGTTGTACGAGAGAGGGGCCTCTCTCGCTCGCAGCCCGGATGGGCCTGGACGAGCTATGAACCAGACTAATAGGCTTCCTCTGTTCTCTCCTCTAATCCGCCGTCACTGGGTGTGCACTTGGTTGTTTTGTAGTGCTCGCATCACCCAAAACTCCTTTCTAGACCACAATAGACGAACCCGGCTGCCGAACCATTCGATGAATGGACGCTACACCGGGTGAGCTAGCGGGCATCAAAGGCCGTCGATCCTACTAGGGACCTCTTAGGCAATTGACGTATTTCCATGAGCACTTTTCCGCTAGCTCTTCATTAATTGTGACGACGGAGGCACACTTTTGGAACACATCACGGATACATCACCCTGTTCTTGATCGTCTGAAATAGAGATTGATAAACTAGAGTGACCCTGCGGGGAAAGGACCGGCATGGCCATTTCCCCGTTAACATACCGTGACACACGCTTCCCATGTTGTCATCGAAAATAACACATACTGAACAGGAGTTAGTGCGAGTACACTGACTACATTTATGCAATGATTATGAAAGTCAGAGGAAGATTTCCTTTTAATCCAATTGAACAATATCCTTTCATTGTGAAAAGAAAACAAAGTCCTAGTACTCGCACCAACCCCTGCAAATCAAAATACATAATAACATGATCCATTAACATAGAAAAAATAATTGAAATCAAAATAATTTTTGAAAAAATATTTTTTTTACAAAAGCCCAAGTTTCTGAAAAGTAACGTTGAGCCCCAATGGATCCCAAGCCTAAGTGTGGACAAAAATTTTAAAAATATTTTAAAAATTTAATGCAACACTTACAAATAATAATAATGTATCTAGATATGATTAAACTAACATCAAGATATTATTTTCAAGAAATCCCCCCTCACACAGAGGGCTGTTGTCAATGTAAACAAGAAGTGTAAAAACACCAGAAACAAGACTCCAGGCACTGATAACCCTGGCCCGAAATCACTTACCAATAATACACTATCTGATGCAAAACAGAGACTTCCAGGGAAGAAACTGCAGAACATCAGATGGTAGATGCAGAACACTACGCCTAACCACCCATAGGTGAAGACGTAAACATGGGGAAAAGAACAGAATTCATTCTGTTATCCAGCTAAAACTCCCAAGAAATTTTAGTAATAATATTACAGAAAATATGCCAAAAGCATGGGAGAATAGCAAGGGGGGACTTAAAGGAAAGGGAGAGAGGAAAACACTGAACAAGCATTGTAACTTGATAACAAGAATGACAACAACAGGCTCTTGCCTCGAAAATAGGTAACTTAACATAATTTCATTAAAAAATTTTAAGTTACAGCCCTGATTATTTTCTGTCACTCATTTTTCCTCTCCTCCTTCTATATCCTCCTTAGAATCACCATTTCTCTAATATTTATGTGTCTGGCATCATTTAAACTGAGATTTACAAGCACAAAGATCAGTCAGATGTTAACTGATGAAGGGCCAAACAAAGAATGATTAATGGTGCCAATTTCGGGACGTCCTTGACACTGTGCATGCGCAGTGGTGGCGAAGTATGGAGGGCCATTCAGGACATGTTTTCTTTGGTTTTAGATGCAAATTTTGGGGATTGGGGGGCAAAATTTGTGTTTGGCCCTAGATTTTTAACAGTTAGCACCAGCTATGTCTGGGTCATTGGTACAGTATAAAAATATATATATAATTAAGATACATGAATAATAGCAATCAAAAATCAATTCAAAATATTTTTTTGAAAAAGTTTCTTTTTTTTAAATTGCCTAGGTTCCCAAAGGGAACATTAAGAACCCAAAGGCATCCTGATAGAGCTAAGTGTGGACAAAATTCAAATTTTTGGAGCTACACTACTGGAATAATAATCCATGTATCCTACAGTAATTCTACAGTAATAGAATATAAAAAACTACCTATGTATGAGGACGTTGTCAATGTAAACAACGTCAATGTAAACAAGACATCAGGCACACAAAAAGGCCCAAAGTCATAAAACAATTTAATGCTACCAGATGCAAAGCTAGATCTTCATATGAAGAAGAAACAATACATCGGATAGAAGATGCAAGACCAAAATGACCTAACACCCCTAGGGTGAGGACGTAACCATGGGGAAGAAACAGAATAATATTCTGTAAGAAATGTTAAACTCCCAAGAAATTTAATAAAAAAATTTCAATAAAAATTAGCCAAAAAGCTTAAGAGTTTAACATGAAGGGTTCATGGAAGGATAGGGAAGGAATACTTAACAAACAGTGGAATAATCATTAACAAAAATGATGATCTCAGGCGTATGTCCCGAAATTGGGAAACATGAAATAATTTTATAATTATTATGAAGTTACAGCCCTGAACATCCAAAACCACCGTTGAACACTTTCCTCATCCAATAACAGCCTTGGATCCACCAATTCTTGCATTGATTTGTGTCTGGCATCCTCAAAAAAGGAGATTTTAAAGCACAGATGTCATTTCATTGTTGATGACTTTAGGGCCAAACAAAGAATGATGTTTGCGCCAATTCCGGTCACTTCCTGATGGCTGCGCATGCGCGGAAAGTAAATGTATGGAGGGCCAGATAGGACTTTTAATTTTTGGTTTTGAAAGCAAATTTTGGGGATTGGGGGGTTCAAAATTTGTGTCTGGCCCTTGATAACTTTGAGTTAGCACCAGCTAGTCTGGGCCATTGGGTTATAGTGTAAAAATACTTGAGTTCCTGTTGGAGGAGCTACATGAGGTGAAAACTTCCAAGATCCAAAGAACTGACGAATTTTTTCAAAACTGTTAATTTTCTAGAGAATGCCTGGTAAAAGTGGTAATGATGACAGTTAAAAATGCATACATAGGTGTCTCACCTTCAACAGTTGTGATGTGTCCCAGCTACTTCCAGCCATATTATAGTGTAGTCCACCTGAACTAACTTCTGTGGGGCTATCATGAATTCTCATCTGAAAAATAATTCTAATTTTGAAAACAAGTTTAAATTTGACCAGAACACATCATTTTCAGAAGCTTCTGTGAAAACTGTCACTGAATGAGTTCGTATTTCTAAAATAGCTGTTCCACTAAGTGATCATGTTCAGAATTAGGCTCTTAAGTGTGAAAAGTTAAAAGCATGATTATACTTAAGAGGCACCTAAGGGTTAATAGCCAAAAGCATCATTCAATAACAGGAGCACAGGAATGATTAACCCCTTACCCATTGTAATTCAGCTTATTGAGCTCATTTCAATGAGGGGTATAAGCTTTATTTTTTATGCAAAAAATGAAAAAGATAGTTATTCAAATATTTTGTTTGCAAGTGTTGTCTGCTTTTTGTGTTAGGTGAAGGGTTAAAATACTGCTCCAATTTGTAGGAGTATATTGCGTTAACCCTTTACCTAACATGAAAAGCAGATGACACTTGCAAACGAAATTCTTGAATAACTATTTTTTTTCATTTTTTGTCACAAAAACATAGGTTATGACCCCCTCTTTGGAACGAGCTCAATGAGCTCGTTCCAAAGAGGGGTCATTACCTATGATTTTGAGACAAAAATGAAAAAAATAATGAAAATTAATGGGCGATTTTTGTGAATAGCGCTGACCAGTTTTGGCCATTACATTGGGTAAAGGGTTAACAAGTCCATGATTAACCCTTTAAGGCCTGAAGATTTTTACACAGTTTGGTATACTTTTGAATGTCAAAATCCTATGACTTAGCAACTGTTTTCAGGTAAGTCCTGGCTGCCAAAAAGGACAGCCAAGACATGCCTACAAACATCAGCGAAGGAACTTGGAATGTATCTTGTAAGATATTTCCCAAGATATAATATGCTGAAACACCAACTCTTCTGCAATATAAGTCGGAGCTAGGCCACTAAGGGGTAAACCATTACTAAGTGCTGGACAGGAAATTCTGCCCATAGAAAGCAAATACTTAAGCACTTTAACTCCGTGGATGACCTGGTCAGCAAACAATACCCTAGTTTATGCCTAGTGATTCATTTGTTGAAGCTATAATACAGTAGAGCACACTTAATTAGATATCTCTTAACTGGTTGAGGGCAAGATTATTTTTAATGGTCTGAATTTGTTATTCAAAATTTATTCTATTACAAATTATTGGAGAGTGCCCACAGGCACCCTCCAATAATTTGTAATAGAACAAATTTATATAAACAAAATATTATTTGTGTTTGGCTGAATATTAAAAATGTGCAAGGAAAATACTGACTTTTGCGCTGTTGCTCTCATTTTTATGAAAGCACTGATAACGGCTTCTTGCACTCAATCAGTTAACTGAATAATTCTGTTAAATGAATGTAACATTGAAACCACACGTTGAGTCTCACAGATTCACCGTGAGACTCCCGGATTGTGCTATGATCTCCCACACTCACGGTAACACCCATAAATCTCCCACATCATCAGAATTTATCAAGTGAAAAAAAACTAAATCAACCATTTCTTTATTGTGTCCAATTTACTTCACGTTTGCAAACAGTATTTATTTATTATTATTTATTTATTGGTGTTTAAGGTCACATATTTCTGCACAATAGCTAATCATGACCATGACAGTTTTACGGGTGGAGGAAGCCGGAGTACCCGGAGAGAACCACCGGGCAACGGCGAGCAACTGTCAGCTCCCCAACATACTAACTCCACACAAGCAGGGTTAGCATTGGTTGAAGACAGGTGCACCATCAACGTGCAGTACGCCTTAGCACACAACGTCACCGTGCCCCCACGTGGGCAATGGGGGTGAAGTGTCTTGCCCAAGGACACAACGCGGTTGCCGCAGGTGGGATTCGAACCGAGGACCTCTCGGCTTGCAGCCTGCACCTCCACCAACTGAGCCTTGCAAACAGTAATCCGTGAGATCTGCTCAGTGACCCAAATATTTAAGTAAGCTTCAGAAATTCAGTCTCTTTTTGGTTCTCTTCCCTTTGTTCCAAATCATGTTTAATTAAAATAAATTAATACAAGAATGGACTATTTGATATTATTCTGTCATTATATGGAGATCGAAGACCAAACAATATAGATAGCTTGGTGCAATGTTTTCACAACAAAAACACCAACCTTTTTTCTTAGTACTTAAGCTACTCTGCCCCAGTTTCCACAACATAAACACAGATGCAGTTGGAGGAACAACAGCTGATTACTGTTTGAAACTATACTGATTTTGGCTCATCAGAGATCGGCTTTTTAATTGAAAAATAACTTTGTTTTCAAAACATTCTGTGATGAATGGATCACATGTAACTGTAGTTGTGTAGATATATCAGGCGATGTATACTGGTAAGTATCATTTACAATTGAATTTGCAACGTCTGAAAATCCATCCAAAAAACGTCGCTACGATTCTAAATTTAAATAATCATGGAAGAAGGAAATGACCTGGTTGACAAAAAGTGACAGAGGTGATACAAGTGCCTTTTGTACACTTTGCAGTGCCCATTTCACCATCAGTCATGGGGAAAGAATGATGCAGTTTGCCATGAAAAGTCAACACAGCATCAACAACTAACAAATGCCTAAAGCTTGAATACAAAAATTATTTCTCAAGCAGCAAATCGGATAATGGACCACAGGTTGTTCAAGCAGAGGTTTTATTTGCTAGCTTTGTTGCCGAGCACAATCTGCCATTTGCGGTTGCTGACCACTTCACAAAATTATGTAAGTCAATGTTTCCAGACATTGACATAGCAAAAACATTTTCGTGTGGAAGAATGAAGACCACAGTGATCGTCAAGAGAGCTCTTGCCCCCAAACTGACAGAGCCAGTAATGGAACACTGCCGTGAAAATCCAATGTTATTGGATTAAGGGATATTCAAATGTTATAATATTCACACGTAAAAAACACAAAAAACTCCCTGATTGTGATTTTCAAAACTTAACATGTCTGATTGAAACACAAATAGTTTCAATCCAAATTTGATGTGTTAATTGCATATACATTATCATGGAGCTCAGTCAGACAATATATAATAGATTAAATGTCTGTACTGGATGTACTTAGATCAAATGGGCCTATAAACCACGGAAATTTGGAGATTTCCAGAGTATTTTCTCAATATATTACAAGACTTTATCTGATTAACAGGAGTTTGTTCTATAACCTATATGCAATTAACAGGTCAAATTGGTGCTGATGGTATGGTAAATGATTCAGTGTTTCAATGCTAAATTCAGTTAACAGGGTTATCCAATTATGTTGGGTCCACTGAAAAGGTGATTAATTCTTTGTCGTAATATAAGGTGATCTATTACAAACAAAGGGAGATCAACATCTATTGAAAGCGAAAGATATTAGCAGAATTGTTTCAAGAATATCTAATAAACAGGATAATCACCTCAGCTATTTCAAAACCATATCCTCTGTGGTTCGCTGAGAATACTGTAGACTTGTATATACTGTTTACACGCTCTATGACTGCAACCTGTAAATAATAAACATAAGAGACATTTTAGTATAGCAAAAAACTATTAGATAGGACATGAAGTGATAAGTCATCTTGAATGATATTTATGAAATACGTCTGATAATTTTCAGTGCTTCATTTACAGTTGTGTATAAAAATGGTGCACTGTAAGAAGAGCTAAAATTGTAGCCACAAAGGTTCCAGGCAAGTGATTTTTGGAAATGGTGTGTTATTTTCTTTGTGGGGATGTATTATATACATGTTTGTTAGTTTGTTGGTAGAGAGACAGGGTCACATCATATCAGGCAGTTTTTGGGAGGAAGTCAGGAGTGTCTGGAGAGAACCACTGAGCAGCAGCAAGAAGCTCTCAAGACTCTTCAACTAACTAACACAACACAAACCAAGTTAGCAGCGGTTGAAGGTAAGTGACAGTGTTCAACCGATGATCAGAATTAGCCACCCCAATCGGCCAATGATGGCAATCGGATGACAATAGCAATGGCTCCTGGAGCATCGGTTCAACTGATTGTTGCCAAGCATTTCTTGTGATGATTCATTAACCACATTTTATTATTTTCTGCAATTGTTCAATTGTTAATGCAAAATGATGTCAATAATACCATTCAATATAGTTGAGTAACAACCACAATGTGTATTCTTAATTTCTCTAGACGCTCCTTTATGGGATATACAAGTAAAATGACATGTAAAGCTTACAACTGAATGTACTTGTGGCAATCACCAGTTAAAAAAACCTGAAGAAGTGAAGATTGCACTCCACTAACTCAGGTCGCAGTAAAATGACCAGTCGCACACACATGGATGGTACATGTGGCTGCCCAAGTGTGCGCATCTAGTCATTTTACTGTGACCTGAGTCAACAACGTTTAAAACTGTGAAATATGTAGTTCTTTCAAGCCTTGACTCATCTAGTAGTGCACAGTAGTACAATCGGAATCAGCATCGTTCGAGTTTGAGCTCAAATAACAGATAGTCGGACAGCAGTCATTTTTGGTAAGCGGTTGAACAATAGTGAGTGAACCGTCAGCATGTATATGCAGTGCCATCATGACCACAATGTACAACAGCACATTTACCACTGATCAGAACTGATCTGTCAACCTTTCAGTTTTATTACTTCAAAGCTAACCACTGAGTCACCATGCTCTATATTATATACATGTAATATTAATACGTTTACTGATAAGCGTCTGTGTCAGGAGCTCTTATAAAACAATGTTCAGTGATAAAAATAACTTGTTCATTCTGAGCTCACGTACATTAAAATATGTGGGAACAAATGGTTGCATCCAGTATCAAGGCACCAACATTGCTTTGTCTACTTTACAACTAGAGGTACTGTGAGCAAACTCACAAATTGATACCCTCCGCGTCTGAAATGTATAAGTTAGATTATCTCCCCTTGGAAATGTCAGAATGGAATTATATTGCTTCATGCACATCTTCATATGGAGCTCTTCCATTGTGTAATGTTTCATGAAAATTCTTCAAACGGTTTAGGAGGAGTTGTGCTTACAAGGATGGACAGACGGTATAAGTTATATTATCTCCCGTTTGAAATGTCAGAACGGAATTATATTGCTTCATGCATATCTTCATATGGAGTTCTTCCATTGTGTAAAGTTTCATAGTTTCATGAAAATTCTTCAAACGGTTTAGGAGGAGGTGCACTTACAAGGATGGACAGACGGATGGACAGACAGACGGACAGGGTGATTCCTATATACCCCCCCCCCCCCCCAAAACTTTGTTTGCGGGGGATATAATTATACCATGATTGTTGTGTGTATTCAAGGTACCTGATACAATACAGGCACTGAAAAATGTGCTAGATAAACCTCATGTGGAATCTGGCCTACATGTAAAAATGCCAGGTAGGAACACATCTGTTTGGTAATTATGCATCAGAATGATATTATGACATTAATGAAATACTCTGACATAAAACAACATTAAGCAAAAAAGTAAACAGGCTGCTGAAGGCAATATTTTTCTTTAACTGCTTGAGTGCTAAATTATGTTTCAATGGTGATCTGTAACATGAGTATTTTTTTTCTAAGATACAATGCTGCCAGCAAGGGGAGCCATAGTTTAGCATGATTTTGTTCATCAATAATTGTTTTGTTACTATTTACTGGAGAGTGCCTCTTGGCACTCTCCTATAAACTGAAAGAAGACAATTTTATATGAACTTTTCTTTATTTATTGCTGCATAAACGACCAGCTAATGCACACAGTGTTAAGCCACTAAAGTGGCTTTCGGCACTTTTCAGTAGAGCCCTGACTTGTAGCACTCTACCAGTTAGAAATATCAGCTTGATTCACTTAACCCTTTACCTAATGAATCGCCCACATCTGCCCACGTAATATGCAAATTGAGCAGTTGAAAAAAGTTAAAAAATTTATAGTAATTTATATATTTTTTATACTTACCAATGACCCAGACTTAGCTGGTGCTAACTCCAACAAAACCAGGGCCAAACACAAATTTTGCCCCCCAATCCCCAAAATTTGCATCCAAAACAAAAAGAAATCATGTCCTAAAGGACCTCCATAGTACGCCTCTACTGTGCATGCGCAGTGACGCAGTCGTCCCGAAATTGGCGCCAATTATCATTCTTACTGGCAGTGCCTGGTCAGCGCTATGTACTCAGCGGGGAGGCAAGAGTTCCCAACTCCAGGGAGGGCCATCCCCGTCTGGGTCATTGGTAAGTATAAAAAATATATAAATTACTATAAATATTTTTATACTGTACCAATGACCCAGACTTGGCTGGTGCTAACTCCAACAAAACCAGGGCCAAACACAAATTTTGCCCCCCAATCCCCAAAATTTGCATCCAAAACAAAAAGAAATCATGTCCTAAAGGACCTCCATAGTACGCCTCTACTGCGCATGCGCAGTGACGCAGTCGTCCCGAAATTGGCGCCAATTATCATTCTCTGTTTGGCCCTTCATCAGTCAACATCTCACTGATCTTTGTGCTTGTAAATCTCAGTTTAAAGGATGCCAGACACGTAATTTTTGGAGAAAATGTGATTCTAAGGAGGATAGAAGGAGGAGAGGAAAAAATGTGGCAAAAAATAATCAGGGCTGTACTTAAAATTTTTTGATGAAATTATGTTAAGTTGCCTATTTTCGAGGCATGGGCCTCTTGTTGTCATTCTTGCTAATTGTTGCACTGCTTATTCAGTGTTTCCTCTCCCCTAGCCTTCTAAAGTCCCCCCTGGCAATTCTCCCATGCTTTTGGCATATTTTTGAGAAGTTTCATTTCTAAAATTTCCTGGGAGAGTTGCTTGGTTACAGAATGTTTTCTGTTATTTTCCCCATAGTTACGTTTTCACCCATGGGTGTATAACGTTTGTGTTCTGCATCTTCCATCTGATGTTCTACAGATTCTCCCCTGGGAGTCTCTGTTTTGCATCAGATAGAGTGTAATTGATGACTGATTCCGGGCCAGTTTTTTCAGTGCCTGGAGTCATGTTTTCTAGTGTGTTTACCCTGTTTGTTTTCATTGGCAACAGCCTTTTTTGAGGGGGGCTGTTTGCCTTTGTGGTAGTTTATCTCATTATAAGATACATTTATATTATCCGAAAGTGTCTCATTAATTATTTTATATAAATTTAAAATTTTTTACCACACTTTGCCATCGGATCCATCGGGGCTCAACGTTACTTTTCAGCAACTTGGGCTTCTCTGAAAAAATATTTTTTCAAAATTATTTTGTTTTGCAATTGTTTTTTCATTTATTAATGGATCATGTTATTATGTATCTTTGTGTCAGGGGTTTTTGCGAGTAACTAGGACTTATTGTTGTTCTTTCACAATGAAGGGATATTGTTCAAATTGTAATAGGAAGAAATCTTCCTCTGACTTTCATGATCATTGTATTAATTGTAGTCAGTGTTCTCGCATTAATCCCTTTCCTATATGTGAACATTGGGATGAGAAACATTGGAAACGTGTGTCACGATATGTTGTTTCTGGAGAAAGAGCGATGCCGGCTCTTTCTCCACAAGGTCACTCTACTCTCTCAGTTTCTATTTCAGAGGAACCAGAACAGGGTGATGTTTCCATGTTATCTTCTTCAAGTGTGCGTCCGTCGTTACAAATGAATTCAGAGCTAGCGGCAAAAGTGCTCATGGAGATTAGACAAATGTCGTCCGCTAGCTCGCCCGGTGTAGCGTCCATTCACCGAATGGTTCGGCAGCCGGGTTCGTCCGATGCGGTCCAAGAGGAAATTTTGGGTGATGCGAGCACTATAAACATAATAGATGCACACCCAGTGACGGCGGATAGTAAACGAGAACGGAGGAAGCCTTTTAGTCCGGTTCCTAGCTCATCCAGGTCCAGCCGGGCCGCGAGCGAGAGAGGTCCCTCTCTCGTACAACAACATCTGGAACCAGATGTTGTGGTACAAAATGTGTCTTTAGCGGAGCATACGTCCGTCGCTCGGGACGCTCCGTTGTATAAGCAGTCCGCAGAGACTGTTAAGGCTTCCTCTTCTCGTCAGCGCACACGACCGCACCTTGGCTGCGTGACCTCCGATATTTTGCCAGCTTCGCCGATGAAGGATTCTTCGGCGACCAGGTCACACCATCCGGCAGCCAGGGATTCGAGACCGATGGACTCCGGACGTTCGCATAGGAAAAGTATGCGGGAGCCATCTGATGCGGAGCTGCCCTCGGCGAAGCAGCGAAAGACTACGCCTCCGCAGGTCTCGACGTCGGACATTCTTGTGCAGATAGCGCAGCTTATCGCAGCATCCCAGCAGCCGACAGAAACGGTGTCGGATCGAGAATTATCCGACGGCGCTGGGTCGGTACGCTCCGCCAAAGCATCGGGGGCGGACGACTGGGAACATCGGGAGGTCCGACCGGATGGTGAAAGGGATACGGATGAATTGGAACTATCCCTTTCGGAACAACATAAAGCTGCCGTGGACTTCATCCGGCACTTTCTCCCTCAAGTTGTTCCGTCGGGCCAGACTGCTGCGCTTCCGGACAAGAGAATTATAGCGTCATTGGACTCTGAATTTTTTGAGCGGTTCAGGGACATCGCTCCCGAGTTTCCGTCGCAGTCCAATAATGTTGCAAGAACATTTGAATTATTGAACGACGCTATATTTAAACTTGCTTCCAGGACGGGGAAAGCAGGTTTCTTGTCCGCTAATACTCTTAACCTGCCTTTCATTAATGCAAGGAATAAATTCGACACGGCAGGACAGGGTATACCGAGAGTTCCTCTGCGTATGGACGACGAGGCGGAAGACTTAGAGCTATCATTACCGTCGTCAGCTTCTATTCCAACCGCGGTGTTGGAAACAGCTATTGCGTCTAACAGAGCCAATTTAGATGCCTTATCTTACGCAGATCACCTTACTAAGGCGTTATCACTGCGCCTTCAAGGGGAAGAGTTTCAGGATATACAATCCTCTTTAAGACTTCTTTCAAGGGCAGTAGCTTATTCCACGTGTAACTCCGCCCTTTCAGTGGCAAATCTGGAGTTGGTTAGACGTGACGCAGCCCTAGCTACATCCACACTAGTGGATTCTAAGGTGAAGAACTCTCTTAGAGTCGCTTCGGTCTCAGGAGAACTTCTCTTTGACGGCAAGCTTTCCGCTATTTATGATAAAATTAAAAAGAAAGCTAATGATTCTCTGTTGTTCAGATCCGCTCCTAAAAGGTCGGATACAGCAGACACGAATAGGACAGGCACTTCTGGGTCTAATGCGCCCAAGAGAGGTTCCTATAGAGGTTCCGGTGCGTCCTCTTGGTCTTATTCGAGAGACCGTCAGGATAGCGACTCTCGTTCGGGACGTCCTTCAGGCCGGGACAATCGGTCGGACGCCCCGAGGTCGACGAGGCGAGGTGCGGGTCGTGGAAGACGTGGTTTCTCCTACCGCAGGCCTCGCAGGTCCAGGAGGTGATGGCTTAAACCTCTATCGCGTTCCGGTTGGCGGAAGGTTGTCGAGTTTTTCACAAGAGTGGGCGTCGATTACAGACGACCCGTGGGTGAGAGGAGTGACTTCGGAAGGTCTAAAGATATCCTTCAAACGAAAGCCTCCATTAACTCGAAGTCCAAAGTGGACTCATCTTCCGTCAAATCCACAGAAAAGAGACGCTCTGTTATCAGAGGTGCAGTCTCTTTTAATGAAGAACGCGGTAGAGGTCGTAGAAAACCAGGAATCTCTGGGATTCTACAGCCATCTGTTTCTGGTTCCGAAACCAGACGGCTCGTTCCGTCCAGTCTTAGATTTGAGCTGGATAAACAAGCTGATCGTCGCTCCGAAGTTTTATATGGAGACGATTCGATCGGTCAGAGCGAGTATTCGGGTGAACGATTATGCAACGAGCATAGATCTCAAAGATGCGTATTTTCACGTCATGGTACATCCGACATTCCGAAAGTATCTACGCTTCGCAGTCCTAGGAGTGGTGTATCAGTTTCGGGCCATGTGCTTCAGATTGAATCTAGCACCCTGGGCTTTCACTCGGGTAATGAACTCGGTAATGATCTACTTCCGAGCTCATTCGTCTGCGGTAACGTCGGCCTACCTGGACGACATTCTTCAGAGGTACGGCAACGAGTTAACGCTTCAGAACGATGTTCAGAATCTTCTTCTATTGCTCCGACATCTCGGTTTCATAGTAAACGAGGAGAAGTCGGATCTGGTGCCGTCCAAGTCATTCACTCATCTGGGAATGAGCTTCGAGACGCACAACAATCTCGTTCGTCTGCCGTTAACCAGAGCGAAATTAGTCAGTTGTTACACTCGCTATTGTCTGCACACAGACAAAGTCACGGCGAGAGAATTTATGAGACTGATAGGTCTGTGCGGAGCCGCCGCGGATCTCATTCCGATGGGGCGGCTACGCACACGTCCTCTTCAAATTTTCCTGACTCAGAATTGGAGTGTGAAAATTCATTCGCTCGATGTAGACGTTCTCTTGTCAGATCAAGTGAAACGAGATTCAGACTTGGGCAAACATTCAGTGGTTAACTCAAGGAGTTCCGCTGCAGTTGCCGGATCCGAGTTTTACCATTATGACGGATGCCAGTCAAACAGGTTGGGGTGCATCATTAATCCCAACGGATTCGAGATGCCAGGGTCTTTGGGATCCGCAATTCCTGTGCAAGCACATAAACATCAAGGAAATGATGTCAATTTGGCTTGCGTTACGTCACTGGATGGACATTATTCACGATGCTCATGTCCAAATCCTATCCGACAATACGACAGTAGTGGCGTATATACGGAATCAGGGAGGCACTCATTCAGTTCCGTTGTTCAATCTAACGGAAAGAATCCTTCTGTTTGCGTTAGAACATCACGTTCTTCTTTCGGTCCGTCACATACCGGGTCGTCTGAATGTGCTAGCAGACTCCCTTTCACGAAAGGGTCGCTTGTTGCCGTCGGAGTGGACTCTCAACAAACAAGTATTCAATCAGATTTGCTACCAATGGGAACGGCCAATGATAGACTTATTTGCGACACATCTCAACAATCAGTGGCAGACGTATGTGTCCCCGTGTCCGGATCCAAGAGCATTTGCAGTAGATGCTCTGTCGATCCCTTGGGACGGAATGATAGGATATGCATATCCTCCAGCGCCGTTAATTCAACAAGTATTGCTAAAGATAAAACAATCTCAATGCAAGATTCTGTTGGTAGCATCTCTGTCGCCACAGAGACCGTGGATAAATCTACTCAGGTGTCTGTTGTGGGACCTACCGCGGAAGCTTCCTCCACGAGAGGATCTTCTTTCGCAGGGGAAATCGCGCCAACTCCATCACAACCCGCAAGGTCTCAACCTTCACGTTTTTCCGTTGTGCGGTCCTTCTTGCATGGCAAGCACTTTACAGGACGAGCAGTGGACGCGATTTCTAACTGTAGGAGGACCTCCTCTTCGCTAAACTATGCGGCTAAGTGGAAGGTTTTTCGTCGTTGGTGTAGGGATCATTCTGTAGATATATTTGATCCCTCTATTCCAGACATTGCAAACTTTCTAGTATACTTGTTTGACGAAATCAAACTGCAGCCTGTTACTATAAAGGGTTATAGATCTATGTTATCTGATACCTATGCACATCATGATAGTTTACAAATTGGATCTAATGTCTCTTTATCGAAATTGGTTAGAAACTTTTCGATAAATAGACCCAGAACTCTTAGATTAATTCCTAAGTGGAATTTAGCTTGGGTTCTCCTTAAATTGAAGGAAAAGCCATTTGAACCTCTTGGGACAGTAGATTTCAAATTCTTATCTTATAAGACAGCTTTTCTCTTAGCTTTCTCTTCTGCCAGAAGAGTCAGTGAGCTTCATGCACTATCGGTGGATGATTCTCATTATCGTAGTGTTGGGAACACTATCACCTTCACTACTAATGTGGGTTTTTTAGCTAAGAATCAGGCTCCTAATAAATATCCGGAACCTATTGTTATTAAGGCTCTTCCGTCTTCAGACGGGCGTAGGCCTTTACTCTGTCCTGTTAGAGCACTACGTATCTATAAACAGAGATCTCAGTTCATCAGAAAGGGATGGAAACGTTTCTTTCTGTCTTTGATGCCTAATAGAAAGGACATTTCAGTCCATTCTATTGCTAGATGGCTTCAGTTAACTATCCGTACTGCTTATGAAGATTTATCTTCTTCTCAGCAGTCTGTGCTTAAGATTTCTGCTCATGAAGTAAGAGCTCTTTCTACTTCCTGGGCTTATGCTAATAGTGTTGCTATTACAGATTTAATGAAGGCTGCTTATTGGTCTCAGCCATCCACATTTACGAATTTTTATCTCAGAAATATTGAGTCCATTTCTGGAGACCTGCATTGTTTAGGTCCGTTATCTGTTGCTCAGAATGTCGTCCACTAAACAGTTGCAACTATAGTTATGCAGGCTTTCTGTTCCGGCAGTGACTCCGTCCGGCTGCCCTCTTCGCTCTGGGCTATTTGACCCAGGGCAAGGGGAAGGGGGGGGGGGGGGGCGGGTGTTCCCTTAGGTCACCTGCTTTATAGTGAAAAGCAAGGGAATGCCTCCTCCAAGTCAGTATTTCTGAGTCGCTTCCGGGATGGTTTTAAAGTGTAATATTAATGTTTAATTTCATTCATGTCTTATTTTTAAAGTGTAGCTCGGTGTGAAGCATTTGTATATGTCAAGTGTCAAACGGGCTTTAATATACAATACTCGGACACTTTTAAATGATTATAAAGAGTCTCAATTCTCTGGACTACTTTATTTATTGGCTTGTTTTAAAAATAATTAGTATAAGGGTTATACTGGATGTTAATAGAGAACATGAATGCTATTGTGCTCAATTATTAAGGGTAGTGTATCTTTCTAATTTAATATTAAATAAGAAAGATACATGTAAAGCCTAATACTCCTTTTCTCCTTAAGGGGTTACCTCTTTACTATATAGTTGAGCTTATTGGATTTTCCTCTATGTCCTAGGCCCTCCAGCCTGTTTACTATTCAGCTAAGTCTGGGTCATTGGTACAGTATAAAAATGTTAAAAAATTTATAGTAATTTATATATTTTTTATACTTACCAATGACCCAGACGGGGATGGCCCTCCCTGGAGTTGGGAACTCTTGCCTCCCCGCTGAGTACATAGCGCTGACCAGGCACTGCCAGTAAGAATGATAATTGGTGCCAATTTCGGGACGACTGCGTCACTGCGCATGCGCAGTAGAGGCGTACTATGGAGGTCCTTTAGGACATGATTTCTTTTTGTTTTGGATGCAAATTTTGGGGATTGGGGGGCAAAATTTGTGTTTGGCCCTGGTTTTGTTGGAGTTAGCACCAGCCAAGTCTGGGTCATTGGTAAGTATAAAAAATATATAAATTACTATAAATTTTTTAACTTTTTAACATTTTTATACTGTACCAATGACCCAGACTTAGCTGAATAGTAAACAGGCTGGAGGGCCTAGGACATAGAGGAAAATCCAATAAGCTCAACTATATAGTAAAGAGGTAACCCCTTAAGGAGAAAAGGAGTATTAGGCTTTACATGTATCTTTCTTATTTAATATTAAATTAGAAAGATACACTACCCTTAATAATTGAGCACAATAACATTCATGTTCTCTATTAACATCCAGTATAACCCTTATACTAATTATTTTTAAAGCAAGCCAATAAATAAAGTAGTCCAGAGAATTGAGACTCTTTATAATCATTTAAAAGTGTCCGAGTATTGTATATTAAAGCCCGTTTGACACTTGACATATACAAATGCTTCACACTGAGCTACACTTTAAAAATAAGACATGAATGAATTTAAACATTAATATTACACTTTAAAACCATCCCGGAAGCGACTCAGAAATACTGACTTGGAGGAGGCATTCCCTTGCTTTTCACTATAAAGCAGGTGACCTAAGGGAACACCCCCCCCCCCCCCCCTTCCCCTTGCCCTGGGTCAAATAGCCCAGAGCGAAGAGGGCAGCCGGACGGAGTCACTGCCGGAACAGAAAGCCTGCATAACTATAGTTGCAACTGTTTAGTGGACGACATTCTGAGCAACAGATAACGGACCTAAACAATGCAGGTCTCCAGAAATGGACTCAATATTTCTGAGATAAAAATTCGTAAATGTGGATGGCTGAGACCAATAAGCAGCCTTCATTAAATCTGTAATAGCAACACTATTAGCATAAGCCCAGGAAGTAGAAAGAGCTCTTACTTCATGAGCAGAAATCTTAAGCACAGACTGCTGAGAAGAAGATAAATCTTCATAAGCAGTACGGATAGTTAACTGAATCCATCTAGCAATAGAATGGACTGAAATGTCCTTTCTATTAGGCATCAAAGACAGAAAGAAACGTTTTCGTCCCTTTCTGATAAACTGAGATCTCTGTTTATAGATACGTAGTGCTCTAACAGGACAGAGTAAAGGCCTACGCCCGTCTGAAGATGGAAGAGCCTTAAAAACAATAGGTTCCGGATATTTATTAGGAGCCTGATTCTTAGCTAAAAAACCCACATTAGTAGTGAAGGTGATAGTGTTCCCAACACTACGATAATGAGAATCATCCACCGATAGTGCATGAAGCTCACTGACTCTTCTGGCAGAAGAGAAAGCTAAGAGAAAAGCTGTCTTATAAGATAAGAATTTGAAATCTACTGTCCCAAGAGGTTCAAATGGCTTTTCCTTCAATTTAAGGAGAACCCAAGCTAAATTCCACTTAGGAACTAATCTAAGAGTTCTGGGTCTATTTATCGAAAAGTTTCTAACCAACTTCGATAAAGAGACATTAGATCCAATTTGTAAACTATCATGATGTCCATAGGTATCAGATAACATAGATCTATAACCCTTTATAGTAACAGGCTGCAGTTTGATTTCGTCAATTTATTTATTTATTTATTTATTGATGTTTAAGGTCACATATTTATGCACAATGGCTAATCATGACCGTGACAGTTTTACGGGTGGAGGAAGCCGGAGTACCCGGAGAGAACCACCGAGCAACGACGAGCAGCTGCCAGCTCCCCAACATCGTAACTCCGCACTGCAGCACAGGCAGGGTTAGATTGGTTGAAGACATGCGTACCATCGACGTGCAGTACGCCTCAGTACACGGCGTCATCGTGCCCCATGCGGGCAATGGAGATGAAGTGTCTTGCCCAAGGACACAACGCGGTTGCCGCAGGTGGGATTCGAACCGAGGACCTCTCGGCTTGCAGTCTGCACCTCTACCTACAGAGCCACCGCGCTCCCTGATTTCGTCAAACAAGTATACTAGAAAGTTTGCAATGTCTGGTATAGAGGGATCAAATATATCTACAGAATGATCCCTACACCAATGACGAAAAACCTTCCACTTAGCCGCATAGTTTAGCGAAGAGGAGGTCCTCCTACAGTTAGAAATCGCGTCCACTGCTCGTCCTGTAAAGTGCTTGCCATGCAAGAAGGACCGCACAACGGAAAAACGTGAAGGTTGAGACCTTGCGGGTTGTGATGGAGTTGGGGCGATTTCCCCTGCGAAAGAAGATCCTCTCGTGGAGGAAGCTTCCGCGGTAGGTCCCACAACAGACACCTGAGTAGATTTATCCACGGTCTCTGTGGCGACAGAGATGCTACCAACAGAATCTTGCATTGAGATTGTTTTATCTTTAGCAATACTTGTTGAATTAACGGCGCTGGAGGATACGCATATCCTATCATTCCGTCCCAAGGGATCGACAGAGCGTCTACTGCAAATGCTCTTGGATCCGGACACGGAGACACATACGTCTGCAACTGATTGTTGAGATGTGTCGCAAATAAGTCTATCATTGGCCGTTCCCATTGGTAGCAAATCTGATTGAATACTTGTTTGTTGAGAGTCCACTCCGACGGCAACAAGCGACCCTTTCGTGAAAGGGAGTCTGCTAGCACATTCAGACGACCCGGTATGTGACGGACCGAAAGAAGAACGTGATGTTCTAACGCAAACAGAAGGATTCTTTCCGTTAGATTGAACAACGGAACTGAATGAGTGCCTCCCTGATTCCGTATATACGCCACTACTGTCATATTGTCGGATAGGATTTGGACATGAGCATCGTGAATAATGTCCATCCAGTGACGTAACGCAAGCCAAATTGACATCATTTCCTTGATGTTTATGTGCTTGCACAGGAATTGCGGATCCCAAAGACCCTGGCATCTCGAATCCGTTGGGATTAATGATGCACCCCAACCTGTTTGACTGGCATCCGTCATAACGGTAAAACTCGGATCCGGCAACTGCAGCGGAACTCCTTGAGTTAACCACTGATTGTTTGCCCAAGTCTGAATCTCTTGTTTCACTTGATCTGACAAGAGAACGTCTACATCGAGCGAATGAATTTTCACACTCCAATTCTGAGTCAGGAAAATTTGAAGAGGACGTGTGCGTAGCCGCCCCATCGGAATGAGATCCGCGGCGGCTCCGCACAGACCTATCAGTCTCATAAATTCTCTCGCCGTGACTTTGTCTGCGTGCAGACAATAGCGAGTGTAACAACTGACTAATTTCGCTCTGGTTAACGGCAGACGAACGAGATTGTTGTGCGTCTCGAAGCTCATTCCCAGATGAGTGAATGACTTGGACGGCACCAGATCCGACTTCTCCTCGTTTACTATAAAACCGAGACGTCGGAGCAATAGAAGAAGATTCTGAACATCGTTCTGAAGCGTTAACTCGTTGCCGTACCTCTGAAGAATGTCGTCCAGGTAGGCCGACGTTACCGCAGACGAATGAGCTCGGAAGTAGATCATTACCGAGTTCATTACCCGAGTGAAAGCCCAGGGTGCTAGATTCAATCTGAAGCACATGGCCCAGAACTGATACACCACTCCTAGGACTGCGAAGCGTAGATACTTTCGGAATGTCGGATGTACCATGACGTGAAAGTACGCATCTTTGAGATCTATGCTCGTTGCATAATCGTTCACCCGAATACTCGCTCTGACCGATCGAATCGTCTCCATATAAAACTTCGGAGCGACAATCAGCTTGTTTATCCAGCTCAAATCTATGATTGGACGGAACGAGCCGTCTGGTTTCGGAACCAGAAACAGATGGCTGTAGAATCCCAGAGATTCCTGGTTTTCTACGACCTCTACCGCGTTCTTCATTAAAAGAGACTGCACCTCTGATAACAGAGCGCCTCTTTTCTGTGGATTTGACGGAAGATGAGTCCACTTTGGACTTCGAGTTAATGGAGGCTTTCGTTTGAAGGATATCTTTAGACCTTCCGAAGTCACTCCTCTCACCCAAGGGTCGTCCGTAATCGACGCCCACTCTTGTGAAAAACTCGACAACCTTCCGCCAACCGGAACGCGATAGAGGTTTAAGCCATCACCTCCTGGACCTGCGAGGCCTGCGGTAGGAGAAACCACGTCTTCCACGACCCGCACCTCGCCTCGTCGACCTCGGGGCGTCCGACCGATTGTCCCGGCCTGAAGGACGTCCCGAACGAGAGTCGCTATCCTGACGGTCTCTCGAATAAGACCAAGAGGACGCACCGGAACCTCTATAGGAACCTCTCTTGGGAGCATTAGACCCAGAAGTGCCTGTCTTATTCGTGTCTGCTGTATCCGACTTTTTAGGAGCCGATCTGAACAACAGAGAATCATTAGCTTTCTTTTTAATTTTATCATAAATAGCGGAAAGCTTGCCGTCAAAGAGAAGTTCTCCTGAGACCGAGGCGACTCTAAGAAAGTTCTTCACCTTAGAATCCACTAGTGTGGATGTAGCTAGGGCTGCGTCACGTCTAACCAACTCCAGATTTGCCACTGAAAGGGCGGAGTTACACGTGGAATAAGCTACTGCCCTTGAAAGAAGTCTTAAAGAGGATTGTATATCCTGAAACTCTTCCCCTTGAAGGCGCAGTGATAACGCCTTAGTAAGGTGATCTGCGTAAGATAAGGCATCTAAATTGGCTCTGTTAGACGCAATAGCTGTTTCCAACACCGCGGTTGGAATAGAAGCTGACGACGGTAATGATAGCTCTAAGTCTTCCGCCTCGTCGTCCATACGCAGAGGAACTCTCGGTATACCCTGTCCTGCCGTATCGAATTTATTCCTTGCATTAATGAAAGGCAGGTTAAGAGTATTAGCGGACAAGAAACCTGCTTTCCCCGTCCTGGAAGCAAGTTTAAATATAGCGTCGTTCAATAATTCAAATGTTCTTGCAACATTATTGGACTGCGACGGAAACTCGGGAGCGATGTCCCTGAACCGCTCAAAAAATTCAGAGTCCAATGACGCTATAATTCTCTTGTCCGGAAGCGCAGCAGTCTGGCCCGACGGAACAACTTGAGGGAGAAAGTGCCGGATGAAGTCCACGGCAGCTTTATGTTGTTCCGAAAGGGATAGCTCCAATTCATCCGTATCCCTTTCACCATCCGGTCGGACCTCCCGATGTTCCCGGTCGTCCGCCCCCGATGCTTCGGCGGAGCGTACCGACCCAGCACCGTCGGATAATTCTCGATCCGACACCGTTTCTGTCAGCTGCTGGGATGCTGCGATAAGCTGTGCTATCTGCACAAGAATGTCCGACGTCGAGACCTGCGGAGGCGCAGTCTTTCGCTGCTTCGCCGAGGGCAGCTCCGCATCAGATGGCTCCCGCATACTTTTCCTATGCGAACGTCCGGAGTCCATCGGTCTCGAATCCCTGGCTGCCGGATGGTGTGACCTGGTCGCCGAAGAATCCTTCATCGGCGAAGCTGGTAAAATATCGGCGGTCACGCAGCCAAGGTGCGGTCGTGTGCGCTGACGAGAAGAGGAAGCCTTAACAGTCTCTGCGGACTGCTTATACAACGGAGCGTCCCGAGCGACGGACGTATGCTCCGCTAAAGACACATTTTGTACCACAACATCTGGTCCCAGATGTTGTTGTATGAGAGAGGGACCTCTCTCGCTCGCAGCCCGGCTGGACCTGGACGAGCTAGGAACCGGACTAAAAGGCTTCCTCCGTTCTCGCTTACTATCCGCCGTCACTGGGTGTGCATCTATTATGTTTATAGTGCTCGCATCACCCAAAATTTCCTCTTGAACCGCATCGGACGAACCCGGCTGCCGAACCATTCGGTGAATGGACGCTACACCGGGCGAGCTAGCGGACGACATTTGTCTAATCTCCATGAGCACTTTTGCCGCTAGCTCTGAATTCATTTGTGACGACGGACGCACACTTGAAGAAGATAACATGGAAACATCACCCTGTTCTGGTTCCTCTGAAATAGAAACTGAGAGAGTAGAGTGACCTTGTGGAGAAAGAGCCAGCATCGCTCTTTCTCCAGAAACAACATATCGTGACACACGTTTCCAATGTTTCTCATCCCAATGTTCACATATAGGACAGGGATTAATGCGAGAACAATGACTACAATTAATACAATGATCATGAAAGTCAGAGGAAGATTTCTTCCTATTACAATTTGAACAATGTCCCTTCATTGTGAAAGAACAACAATAAGTCCTAGTTACTCGCAAAAACCCCTGACACAAAGATACATAATAACATGATCCATTAATAAATGAAAAAACAATTGCAAAACAAAATAATTTTGAAAAAATATTTTTTCAGAGAAGCCCAAGTTGCTGAAAAGTAACGTTGAGCCCCGATGGATCCGATGGCAAAGTGTGGTCAAAAATTTTAAATTTATATAAAATAATTAATGAGACACTTTCGGATAATATAAATGTATCTTATAATGAGATAAACTACCACAAAGGCAAACAGCCCCCCTCAAAAAAGGCTGTTGCCAATGAAAACAAACAGTGTAAACACACTAGAAAACATGACTCCAGGCACTGAAAAAACTGGCCCGGAATCAGTCATCAATTACACTCTATCTGATGCAAAACAGAGACTCCCAGGGGAGAATCTGTAGAACATCAGATGGAAGATGCAGAACACAAACGTTATACACCCATGGGTGAAAACGTAACTATGGGGAAAATAACAGAAAACATTCTGTAACCAAGCAACTCTCCCAGGAAATTTTAGAAATGAAACTTCTCAAAAATATGCCAAAAGCATGGGAGAATTGCCAGGGGGGACTTGAGAAGGCTAGGGGAGAGGAAACACTGAATAAGCAGTGCAACAATTAGCAAGAATGACAACAAGAGGCCCATGCCTCGAAAATAGGCAACTTAACATAATTTCATCAAAAAATTTTAAGTACAGCCCTGATTATTCTTTGCCACTTCTTTTTCCTCTCCTCCTTCTATCCTCCTTAGAATCACATTTTCTCCAAAAATTACGTGTCTGGCATCCTTTAAACTGAGATTTACAAGCACAAAGATCAGTGAGATGTTGACTGATGAAGGGCCAAACAGAGAATGATAATTGGCGCTAATTTCGGGACGACTGCGTCACTGCGCATGCGCAGTAGAGGCGTACTATGGAGGTCCTTTAGGACATGATTTCTTTTTGTTTTGGATGCAAATTTTGGGGATTGGGGGGCAAAATTTGTGTTTGGCCCTGGTTTTGTTGGAGTTAGCTCCAGCTAAGTCTGGGTCATTGGTACAGTATAAAAAAATTAATTTTTCAAACAATTTCAACAAAACCATATCATGTGACCCCTCACTGGAATGAGCTCAATGAGCTCGTTCCAATGAGGGGGTCACATGATATGGTTTTGTTGAAATTGTTTGAAAAATTTAAAAAAATGATATTTAAAATAATAAAGTTTGATATAGTCTGCATTGGGTAAAGGGTTAATTTAAGTTTAACCATGGTATAAATAGAGACCACAACTCAGGTAGAGTATGAGAGAGGAATCAACAACCCTTGTTAGAGTTTTTCCTATATTTCATGTGCACCGAAGGTGTGCATGAAATACAGGAAAAACTCTAACAAGGGTTGTTGATTTCAGTCCCCCATATTCCACCCTCATTGTGTTCTGCCCTAGCATCTCAAGATAACTATGCCTCAACTCAGGCAAACCGGTTCTCACCCCTGCAAAAAATATCAGCAGTAGGATATCTATTTTATTGCCACACCTCAGGCCTTCCTGAGTTCCAAGCTGTATTGAGATTACAATATGTAATAAATTAATTTCTTTCTTAAGGCAATAAATTCATTTCTTTAAATTTAGTTGTGCAATGATTCAGCAGTGTCATGCAGGCTCCAGTGAATATTACTCGCAAGAAGAATATATTATTGCTGTATCAAGCTAAGATGGTGTTCATATTAGGTATTGTGGTGAGCCCTTTTGGGCAAGTCACAATATGTAATAGGAACACCATTGAGACTTGATACAAATTTCCAGATCAACATATAGTGGTGATGACAAATTTATCTTAACATCTCGGAAACCCACTTGGTGGTAATAAACAATTTATCTACAATATTCCTCCCTTTCTTGGCTTGTTTGCATGTATTTTGACAACCATTCAGCATCTAAGAATTGATTTGTGCTGTGCATAACGTAATTCTCATTCAATGCTTCACTTACACTATAAGCACCAAAGTTTATAGTAGTATTTCAGCTATCTGTTTCTTTGTTTTATTTTACAGCTTCAATGCACGGTAGGCCTATATGAAAATAACATCATGGCAAAAAATGATATAGTCTAATTTATTTCATTGAGTTGGTGATTTATTTGTCATGTAATTACTGTTATCAAAATGATGACTTTGACAAATGTAATCAGTTTTCTTTAAGTGCAGGTAAAAACATTCTCTTTCTGAATGAATGATTGCATGTACTCACAGAAGTTACTGTGGTGGATACAAATTTGTATCAGTCTGGATGTTTTAACTTATATCAAGGGAAAAAATCAATTGATTGTAAGACAAACTGGTTTACTGATGATAAAACTTACTAGATATGTTGCTGTCTTGTACAAATCTCCTCCTCCCATACTCTTGAAGTACTTATAGTCTGCAACCAACAATAAGCGACAAGTATTCTGACTACTTGTTTGTCTTTTGGGTCTCTCAGAACCAACTGTAACAAATTAACACACGTCAATTGATCAGTGGTATGTTAACATACATGATATGCTTTCACTGATTTTTTAACCCACTGAACATCAAAGTTAAAATACTGAATTTTCAAGCGGCAAAATTTTCCTTTACCCACTCCTATATTGTATGAAAGATCTTGATGAGCTCTGTCAAACAAGACTGAAGTGATTGAATTCCTAGTTGCATCATGGGAAATATTTGCAGCCTGAAATTTTCATATTTCACATTTCATAATTCACCATCAGTTTGAATGGGGTTAAGGACATCTATGTTCCAAACATGGAAAGGGAAGCATTTATATAGGTTGAAGGCTTATGGAGTCAAGTTATGGAGCATGACCCCTTAAAATCTCCACTGGCTGAAATTTTATTTGTGGTTATCAGATGGGCACCTTTGTTCATTGCTGTTCAGGGTCAATTTTAGCATTTTTGGCTATATCATGATTGCGGAGAAAGTATGTAATCAACCCCACAATTGATGCTGATCAAAAAGTGTTCAGTCACCTCAATAATTTTCCTAATCAAGGATCAGTCCCAAGACCTCTGGTATGAAACCAGTGCACTTATCCACCTGGTCACCACTCTCAAGTGAAAATATGCACCCAGCATCACACACACAAAATCACCATTCAAATTTAGATTATTTTTCTCATATTTGTCTTCAGAATTAAAGGTTAAAAGACTGGATTATTTTTCTCATATTTGTCTTCAGAATTAAAGGTTAAAAGACTGGAATGAGCACCACAACATTTTTCCAACTTTTGATCTTAAGTTATGGTTTGGAAGAAAGAAATAAGTTATTTTGGGAATGTACAGGTACCACCACCTTTTACTCGTGTAAATAAGAGAGTTAACCCTTCATCTAATGAATCAGCCCCATCCACCCATTTAATTTACTAATTGGGGTGTTGAAAAAATTATTTTCAAAAATATATCAATAAAACCATATCATGTAACCCCTCATTGGAACAAGCTCATCGAGCTCATTCCAATGGGATGTAATAAGATGTGTTTTTTTTTTTTAAATTTTGTGAAAAATTTGAAAAAATATAATTAAACTTAAAAAATTTATAGTAATTTATATATTTTTTATACTTACCAATGACCCAGACATAGCTGGTGCTAACTCTTAAAAATATAGGGCCAAACACAAATTTTGCCCCCCAATCCCAAAAATTTGCATCTAAAACCAAAGAAAACATGTCCTGAATGGCCCGCCATACTTCACTTCTACTGCGCATGCGCAGTGTCAAGGACGTCCCGAAATTGGCGCCATTAATCATTCTTACCAACAGTGCCTGGTAAGCGCTATGTCCTCAGCGGGGAGGTATGAGTTCCCAACTCCTGGGAGGGCCATCCCCGACTGGGTCATTGGTAAGTATAAAAAATATATAAATTACTATAAATTTTTTAAGATTTTTATACTGTACCAATGACCCAGACATAGCTGAATAGTAAAAAGGCTGGAGGGCCCTGGACATAGAGAAAAATCCAATAAGCTCAACTATATAAAATAGAGTCATCTCCTGGAGGAGAAAAGGAGAAATAGGCTTCACGTGTATCTTTCTTATTTATGGCAAATTAGAAAGACACAATACCTTCTATAATTGAGCATCATAACATCCATGTTCTCTATTAATATGCAGTATAATTCTTATACTAATTATTTTTAACGTAAGCCAATAAATAAAGTTAGTCCAAAGAATTGAGACACTTTATACTCTTTTAAAAGTGTCCGAGGATAGTATAATAACATCCGTTTGACACATGACATATTCAAATGCTATACTTTAAAACTATGACATGAATGAATTTAAAAACATAACTATCACACAAGAAACCATCCCAGTAACCGCTCAGAATTACTAACTCTGGAGGAGGTATCCCCTTGTTTTCATAATAAAACAGGTGACCCAAGGGAACACCCTCCCCCCCCCCTTTTTCTTGCTCTGGGTCAAATAGCCCAGAGCGAAGAGGGCAGCAGGACGGAGTCACTGCCGGAACATAAAGCCTACATAGCTATGGTTGCAATTGTTAAGTGACCGACTTTCTGAGCAGCTGATAATGGACCTAAATAATGCAGGTCTCCAGAAATGGATACAATATTTCTGAGATAAAAATTCGTGAATGTGGATGGCTGAGACCAATATGCATCCTACTTAATCTATAATAGCAAAACTATACGTCAGCCCAAGATGTAGAAGAGCTCTTACTTCATGAGCCGGAATCTTAAGCACAGACTGCTGAGTTAAGGATAGATTATCCTAAGCAGTACCGATAGTTAACTGAATGCATTAAGTAATAGAATGGACCGTAATGACCCTTCTATTAGGCATCAGAGACAGAAGAAGCTTTACGTCCAACTGATAAACTGAGATCTGTTAATAAATACATAAAGGTCTATCCGGACAGAGTAAAGGCCTATGCCCGCTCGAAGACGGAAGGACCTTAAGAACAATAGGTTCCGGATATCATTAGGAGCCTGATTCTTAACCAAAAATACAACATTAGTAGTAAAGGTAATAGAGTTCCCGATACTACGAAAGTGAGAATCGTCCACCGATAGTGCATGAAGCTCACTGACTCTTCAGCAGAAGAGAAGACTAAGAGAATCGCTGCCTTAAAAGGCCAGAATTTGAAACTGCTGTCTCAAGGGGTTCAAATGGTTGCTTTTATTAATAAGAACCCAAGCTAAATTCCGAATAGGAATTAATCTAACAATTCTAGGTCTCTTATCGAAAAGTTTCAAACTAACTTAGATAAAGAGACATTAGGCTCCATTGTAAACTATCATGGTGTGCATAGGTATCAGATAACATAGACCTATAACCTTTAAAAGTAACTGGCTGCAGATGATCTCATTAAACAAGTATACTAGAAAGTTTGCAATGTCTGGTATGGAGGGATCAAAAATATCAACATAAATATCCCTACACCAACGACGGAAGACCCTCCACTTTAGCCGCATAGTATAGCGAAGAGGAGGTCCTTCTACAGTTAGGAATCGCGTCCACTGCTCGTCCTGTACAATGCTTGCCATGCAAGAAGGACCGCACAATGGAATACGTGAAGGTCGAGACCTTGCGGGTTGTGATAGAGTTGACACGATTTCCCCAGCGAAAAAAAGATCTTCTCGTGGAGGAAGTTTCCGCGGTAAGTCCCACAGTAGACATCTAAGTAAATATATCCACCGTCTCTGTGGAGACAGAGATGATACCAACAGAATTGTATTGTGAATGAATAATCCTAGCAATACTTGCTGAATCAACAGCGCTGGAGGATACGCATATCCTATCATCGCATCCTACTAGATCGATAGAGCGTTAACTACATATGCTCAGGGATCCGGACACGGTGACACATACGTCTACAATTGATTGGAGAGTTGTGTCGCAAATAAATTATCAATGGGCGCTCCCATTGATAGCAAATCTGATTGAATACTTGTTTGTTGATAGTCGATTCCGACAGCAACAAATGACCCTTACGTGAAAGGGAGTCTGCTAATACGATCCGACGACCGAGAATATGACGAACCGAAACAGAACTTGGTGTTCTATAATGAACAGAAGGATTCTTTCCGTTAAAATTAATAACGGAACCGAATGAGTGCCTCCCTGGTTCCGGATATACGCAACTACTGTCGTATTATCGGACAGGATTGAACATGCGTTTCTGAATAAAATTCATCCAATGACGTAGTGCAAGCCAACATAATATTCTTCCTTGGAAGTAAGGAGCTTGCCTAAAAACTGCGGAACCCAAAGACCCTGGCACTTCGAATCCGTTGGGACCAAAATTGTGTCCCAACCTGTTTGACTGACATCCGTCATAATCGAAAAACTCGGATCCGGCAACTACAGTGGAACTCTCTGAGTCAACCACCGAATGTTTGCCCACATCTGAATCTCTTGTTACACTTGATAGACAAGAGAATGTGTATATCGAGCAATTCAAGATTGCTGAAAGGTTGCCGTCGAAGAGAAGCTTCTCGGAGACCGAAGCGACTCTGAGAGAGTTCTTCACCTTACTATCCATGCGCGTGGATGCAGCTAGGGCTGCGTCACGTCTAACCAACTCCAGGTTGCCACTGAAGGGCGGAGTTATACGTGGAAAAACTACTGCCCCTGAAAAAAATCTCATTGAGGATCATATCCTGGAATTCTTTCTCTTGAAGACGTAATGATAAACGTCTCAGTAAGGTGGTATACGTATGATAAAGCATCTAAGTTAAGTCTATTATACATCATTGTCGTTTCCAACATCGTGGTTGGAATTGACATAGACGGCGAAAAAGATAATTTGCAGTCTTCAGTCTCGCCGTCTTAGATGCAAAGGAACTCTCGGTAAGCCCAGTTCTGCCAATAAACAATTATATCCTAGAATTCACGAAAGGCAGAATAGAGCATTGCGGACAAGAAACTATACTAGCATGTTGATAGCAAGCTTATATATATATAGCGTTGTTCAATAATTCGAATGTTCTAAAGACATTATTGGACTGCGTCGGCAACTCAGGGACAATGTCCCTGAACCGATCCAAAACTCCATGTCCAATGACGCTATTAGTCTCTTATCCAGCATCGCAGCAATGTAGTCCGACGGAACAACCTCTGGAAGATAATGCCAGAAGAAATGTATGGCAGCTTCTGTTGTTCCGAAAGGGAAAGCTCGAAATCATCCGAATCCCTTTCGCCATCCTGTCGGACCCTATGAAATATTCGGTCGTCCGTACCTGATGCAACAGCGGAGCGTACCGACCCAGCGCTGTCGGATTATTCCTGATCCGACCGAGAATCTGTCGTTTGCTGGGATGCTACGATAAGCTGTGCTATTTTGGATAGCACGTCCGTCACTGAGGCCTGTGGAGAAGCGGTCTTACGATGCATTGCTGCTGGAAGCTCAGTGTTCGTTACCCTGTGCATACTTCTATTATGCGAGCAACTGAGGTGTGCAGGCCTTGTGTCCCTTGGCTACCAGATGGCGTGACCTGTTCGCCATGGAATCACTGAATGCCGAAGCTGGCCGGATATTCAAGGTCACGTAGCCAATGTGTGGTCGTGTGCGCTGCTGTGAGGATGAGAAAGCACTATCGACAGTCACCTGGACTGTCTATATAACGGAGCGTCCCGAGTGGCGGACATACGCTCCGAAGGTGAAATGTCTGTACCACGACATCCGGTCCCATATGTTGTTGCACGAGAGAGGGACCTCTCTCGCTTGCCGCCCGGACGGACCGGACGAGCTAGGAACCGGACTAACAGACTTCCTCTGATCTCTCCTCTAATCCGTCGTCACTGGGTGTGTACTAAAGTCTATTATAGTGCTCGCATCACCCAAATCTCCTTCCTAGACCGCAACGGACGAACCTGACTGCCGAACCATTCGATGAATGGATGCTACACCGGGTGAGCTAGCGAATGTCAACTCCGTCGATCCTACTAGGGACCTCTTAGGGGATTGACGTAATCCATGAATTGCCGCTAGCTCTTCATTAACTATGACGACAGAGGCACACTTGAAAGACATCTCAGTAATTTTGTGAACAAGAAACCAGATATGCTTGTACATAGCAAGCATATAAAAAAAATATATAGCGTCGTTCAATAAATCAAACGTATCTGAGACATTATTGGACTGTGTCGGAACTGAGGGACGATGTCCCTGAACCGAACCAAAAATTTCTAAGTCCACCGACTCTATCAGTTTCTTATCCGGTATCGCAGCATTCTGGTCCGACGAAGAACCTCTAGAAGATGAAGTCGGATGACATATACAACAGCTTATGTTGTTCCGAAAGGGAAAGCTCAAAAACCTCCGAATCCCTTTCGGCATCCCGTCGGACCGTATGAAATTTTCGGACGTCCGCACCTGATGCTTCCGCGGAGCGTCCCGACCCAGCGTCGTCGGATATTATATTATGCGACAGAGATTCTGTCGTTGCTGGGATGCTGCGATAAGTTGTGCTATTTGGGATAGCACGTCTGTGCAGAAGCGGTCTTACGATGCTTTGCCACTGGAAGCTCCGTGCACGTTGACTCCCGCATACTTTCTTATGCGAACGTCTGGAGTCTGCAGGCCTCGTGTCCCTGGCTATCGGATGGCGTGACCTGGTCGCCGAGGATTCTCTGATTGGCGAAGTTGACTGGATATCGGTGATCACGTAGCCAAGGTGCGGTCTTGTGCGCTGCCATGAGAATGAGAAAGCCTTATTGACAGTCTCTCCGGACTGTCTATATAACGGAGCGTCCCGAGCGGCGGACGTATGCACCGAATGCGAGACATTTTGTACCACAACATCTGGGGCCAGATGTTGATGTACGAGAGAGGGGCCTCTCTCGCTCGCAGCCCGGATGGACCTGGACGAGCTATGAACCGGACTAAAAGGCTTCCTCCGTTCTCCCCTCTAATCCGCCGACACTGGGTGTGCACATGGATATTTATAGTACTCGCATCACCCAAAACTCCTTTCTAGACTGCAACGGACGAACCCAGCTGCCGAACCATTCAATGAATGGACGCTACACTGGGCGAGCTAGCGGACGTCAAAGGCCGTCGAACCTACTAGGGTCCTCTTAGGCAATTGACGTATTACCTGAGCACTTTTCCGCTAGCTCTTCATTAATTGTGACGACGGAGGCACACTTTTTGGAAGACATCACGGATACATCACCCTGATCATGATCGTCTGAAATAGAGATTGATAAAGTAGAGTGACCCTGCAGGGAAAGGACCGGAATGGCCAATTCCCCACTAACATACCCTGACACACGCTTCCCATGTTGTCATCGTAAACAACACATACAGAACAGGAGTTAGTGTGAGTACACTGACTACATTATACAATGATTATGAAAGTCAGAGGAAGATTTCCTCTTATTACAATTGAACAATATCCTTTCAATGTGAAAAGAAAACAAAGTCCTAGTACTCGCACCAACCCCTGACAATCAAAATACATAATAACAAGATCCATTAACATAGAAAAAATAATTGAATCAAAAACTTTTGAAAAAATATTTTTTTCAGAACAGCCCAAGTTTCTGAAAAGTAACGTTGAGCCCCAATGGATCCCAAGTCTAAGTGTGGACAAAAATTCTAAAAATATTTTAAACAACTTATGCAACACTTACGAACAATAATAATGTGTCTAGTTATGATTAAATTAACATCAAGATATTATTTTCAAGAAATCCCCCCTCACACAGAGGGCTGTTGGAAATGTAAACAATAAGTGTAAAAACACTAGATCAAGACTCCAGGCACCCTGGCCCGAAATCAGTTACCAGTAATACACTATCTGATGCAAAACAGAGACTTCCAGGGAAGAAACTGCAGAACATCAGATGGTAGATGCAGAACACTACGCCTAACCACCCATAGGTGAAGACGTAAACATGGGGAAAAGAACAGAATACATTCTGTTATCCAGCTAAAACTCCCAAGAAATTTTAGTAATAATATTACAGAAAATATGCCAAAAGCATGGGAGAATAGCAAGAGGGGACTTAAAGGAAAGGGAGAGAGGAAAACACTGAATAAGCAGTGTAATCTTGATAACAAGAATGACCACAACAGGCAGTTGCCTCAAAAATAGGTAACTTAACATAATTTCATCAAAAAATTTTAAGTTACAGCCCTGATTATTTTCTGTCACTCATTTTTCCTCTCCTCCTTCTATGTCCTCCTTAGAATCACCATTTCACTAATATTTATGTATCTGGAATCATTTAAACTGAGATTTACAAGCACAAAGATCAGTCAGATGTTAACTGATGAAGGGCCAAACAAAGAATGATTAATGGCGCCAATTTCGGGATGTCCTTGACACTGTGCATGTGCAGTAGAGGTGAAGTATGGAGGGCCATTCAGGACATGTTTTCTTTGGTTTTAGATGCAAAGTTTGGGGATTGAGGGGCAAAATTTGTGTTTGGCCCTATATTTTTAAGTTAGCACCAGCTATGTCTGGGTCATTGGTACAGTATAAAAATATTATTAATTTTGATAACAAGTGCATCGGGTAAGGGTGAATAGTGTATAGAAGTAACTGACTGAGAATCTGTTGTGCAAGGAGCTGTACATTTCAAAGTCTGGTCAGGGACAGGACTGGTCTATTTTTCTATTATAACCATTTTCCAACTTGAAGTCTAAGGAGATGGTTTAGGTAGAAGAAACAGACCAAGCTGGAAGTCATTGCCAGATGCAACAAAATTAGTTAACAGTTGTAGATAATACATGTATAGAACAAGACTACCAGTATATAGACACACTTGTATACTCTCAAAATTGTAAAACTGGTTGTGTAATCATGAAGCTTGTTTGTGGGAAAAGAATAGATGGGGATGAGGATAGGGGTTTCATGTGCCATCTGTGACCAATGCCACCCCTTCCCCCATCATACCACCTATGAGTATGAGTTTCTATATCACAGCACACAAGTCTTATGAAGAATTAAATTAGCATAAAGGAATTAAACCAAATTTTCACCCTCTACCTTCAGATTTGCCACTCACCACATGGATCTTAAACTAGCTTTGGTTAAAACAATTTTAAAACAACGAATTGCATATCTTAATGCTGAACTAATAAAACTTACTTGCATTCTGTTGGATATCAATTTCTTTAGAAGTGTTAACATGAAGAGCTCCACAAAAAGAAGGACTGAAAATTGAAAACAACAATTTTTTCAGTTGAGTGCAAACCTGTGAATTGAAGATTGAAAATGTAAGCAATATCCAAACAAGAGGCCTAGACAGCTCTGCCCAGGGTCACTGCTTTTAGGGGAAGCTAAATACTTGACAAGAATACAAGTGTGACTGCTTGTGACCTTAAGTTTGCTGCATGTGACCTTCATGATATGACCTTAAATCGAGGTTGCAACACACCATTGAGTCAGAAGCAGTAATTGTACCAAGTATAAGTAAGATCTGTCAAACATACCAAGTTATATGGACCGGTCAAGGGCTGCATAAAAGTATCAAAGTTTTGCTGTCTATGACCTTGATGAAATGCCTTGGGTGAAGGTCACGACACACCTTTCAGTCATGGGCAATATTTGTTTGAAGTATGAACAACATCTGCCAATTACTCAAATTATATGAACCAGACAAAAATTATAGTAAAATATTTAAGTTTTCTTGAATCTGACCTTGACTATGAGAAAAGGACCTTGGGTCAAGATCATGACACAAACTTTGGTTATGGTCAGCAACTGTCTCAAGAATAAACAAGATCAAACATATGGATCAGATTATAGAGACTGGACAAGGGCAATAGAGCAATATCCAAATATTATTTTTTGTGACCTTGACTGTGGCCCTCCCCTTGAAGGTAGAGACCTCATTATGACTGATGGCACACTGTCTAGTAACAATACATATAGTTACAAAGTTTTGTTAAAAAATATTCAGTGGTTAAAAAATAAAGGCCCTGACAAACAAAATGGGAAAATGTTAAAAAATTTATAGTAATTTATATATTTTTTATACTTACCAATGACCCAGACTTAGCTGGTGCTAACTCTAACAAAACCAGGGCCAAACACAAATTTTGCCCCCCAATCCCCAAAATTTGCATCCAAAACAAAAAGAAATCATGTCCTAAAGGACCTCCATACTACGCCTCTAATGCGCATGCGCAGTGACGCAGACGTCCCGAAAATTGGCGCCAATTATCATTCTTACTGGCAGTGCCTGGTCAGCGCTATGTACTCAGCGGGGAGGCAAGAGTTCCCAACTCCAGGGAGGGCCATCCCCGTCTGGGTCATTGGTAAGTATAATAAAATATATAAATTACTATAAATTTTTTAACATTTTTATACTGTACCAATGACCCAGACTTAGCTGAATAGTAAACAGGCTGGAGGGCCTAGGACATAGAGGAAAATCCAATAAGCTCAACTATATAGTAAAGAGGTAACCCCTTAAGGAGAAAAGGAGTATTAGGCTTTACATGTATCTTTCTTATTTAATATTAAATTAGAAAGATACACTACCCTTAATAATTGAGCACAATAACATTCATGTTCTCTATTAACATCCAGTATAACCCTTATACTAATTATTTTTAAAGCAAGCCAATAAAAAAAGTAGTCCAGAGAATTGAGACTCTTTATAGTCATTTAAAAGTGTCCGAGTATTGTATATTAAAGCCCGTTTGACACTTGACATATACAAATGCTTCACACCGAGCTACACTTTAAAAATAAGACATGAATGAATTTTAACATTAATATTACACTTTAGAACCATCCCGGAAGCGACTCAGAAATACTGACTTGGAGGAGGCATTCCCTTGCTTTTCACTATAAAGCAGGTGACCTAAGGGAACACCCCCCCCCCCCCCCCCCACCCCCCCTTCCCCTTGCCCTGGGTCAAATAGCCCAGAGCGAAGAGGGCAGCCGGACGGAGTCACTGCCGGAACAGAAAGCCTGCATAACTATAGTTGCAACTGTTTAGTGGACGACATTCTGAGCAACAGATAACGGACCTAAACAATGCAGGTCTCCAGAAATGGACTCAATATTTCTGAGATAAAAATTCGTAAATGTGGATGGCTGAGACCAATAAGCAGCCTTCATTAAATCTGTAATAGTAACACTATTAGCATAAGCCCAGGAAGTAGAAAGAGCTCTTACTTCATGAGCAGAAATCTTAAGAACAGACTGCTGAGAAGAAGATAAATCTTCATAAGCAGTACGGATAGTTAACTGAATCCATCTAGCAATAGAATGGACTGAAATGTCCTTTCTATTAGGCATCAAAGACAGAAAGAAACGTTTCTGTCCCTTTCTGATAAACTGAGATCTCTGTTTATAGATACGTAATGCTCTAACAGGACAGAGTAAAGGCCTACGCCCGTCTGAAGACGGAAGAGCCTTAATAACAATAGGTTCCGGATATTTATTAGGAGCCTGATTCTTAGCTAAAAAACCCACATTAGTAGTGAAGGTGATAGTGTTCCCAACACTACGATAATGAGAATCATCCACCAATAGTGCATGAAGCTCACTGACTCTTCGAGCAGAAGAGAAAGCTAAGAGAAAAGCTGTTTTATAAGATAAGAATTTGAAATCTACTGTCCCAAGAGGTTCAAATGGCTTTTCCTTCAATTTAAGAAGAACCCAAGCTAAATTCCACTTAGGAATTAATCTAAGAGTTCTGGGTCTATTTATCGAAAAGTTTCTAACCAACTTCGATAAAGAGACATTAGATCCAATTTGTAAACTATCATGATGTGCATAGGTATCAGATAACATAGATCTATAACCCTTTATAGTAACAGGCTGCAGTTTGATTTCGTCAAACAAGTATACTAGAAAGTTTGCAATGTCTGGTATAGAGGGATCGAATATATCTACAGAATGATCCCTACACCAACGACGAAAAACCTTCCACTTAGCCGCATAGTTTAGCGAAGAGGAGGTCCTCCTACAGTTAGAAATCGCGTCCACTGCTCGTCCTGTAAAGTGCTTGCCATGCAAGAAGGACCGCACAACGGAAAAACGTGAAGGTTGAGACCTTGCGGGTCGTGATGGAGTTGGTGCGATTTCCCCTGCGAAAGAAGATCCTCCCGTGGAGGAAGCTTCCGCGGTAGGTCCCACAACAGACACCTGAGTAGATTTATCCACGGTCTCTGTGGCGACAGAGATGCTACCAACAGAATCTTGCATTGAGATTGTTTTATCTTTAGCAATACTTGTTGAATTAACAGCGCTGGAGGATACGCATATCCTATCATTCCATCCCAAGGGATCGACAGAGCGTCTACTGCAAATGCTCTTGGATCCGGACACGGAGACACATACGTCTGCAACTGATTGTTGAGATGTGTCGCAAATAAGTCTATCATTGGCCGTTCCCATTGGTAGCAAATCTGATTGAATACTTGTTTGTTGAGAGTCCACTCCGACGGCAACAAGCGACCCTTTCGTGAAAGGGAGTCTGCTAGCACATTCAGACGACCCGGTATGTGACGGACCGAAAGAAGAACATGATGTTCTAGCGCAAACAGAAGGATTCTTTCCGTTAGATTGAACAACGGAACTGAATGAGTGCCTCCCTGATTCCGTATATACGCCACTACTGTCGTATTGTCGGATAGGATTTGGACATGAGCATCGTGAATAATGTCCATCCAGTGATGTAACGCAAGCCAAATTGACATCATTTCCTTGATGTTTATGTGCTTGCACAGGAATTGCGGATCCCAAAGACCCTGGCATCTCGAATCCGTTGGGATTAATGATGCACCCCAACCTGTTTGACTGGCATCCGTCATAACGGTAAAACTCGGATCCGGCAACTGCAGCGGAACTCCTTGAGTTAACCACTGAATGTTTGCCCAAGTCTGAATCTCTTGTTTCACTTGATCTGACAAGAGAACGTCTACATCGAGCGAATGAATTTTCACACTCCAATTCTGAGTCAGGAAAATTTGAAGAGGACGTGTGCGTAACCGCCCCATCAGAATGAGATCCGCGGCGGCTCCGCACAGACCTATCAGTCTCATAAATTCTCTCGCCGTGACTTTGTCTGCGTGCAGACAATAGCGAGCGTAACAACTGACTAATTTCGCTCTGGTTAACGGCAGACGAACGAGATTGTTGTGCGTCTCGAAGCTCATTCCCAGATGAGTGAATGACTTGGACGGCACCAGATCCGACTTCTCCTCGTTTACTATAAAACCGAGACGTCGGAGCAATAGAAGAAGATTCTGAACATCGTTCTGAAGCATTAACTCGTTGCCGTACCTCTGAAGAATGTCGTCCAGGTAGGCCGACGTTACCGCAGACGAATGAGCTCGGAAGTAGATCATTACCGAGTTCATTACCCGAGTGAAAGCCCAGGGTGCTAGATTCAATCCGAAGCACATCGCCCAGAATTGATACACCACTCCTAGGACTGCGAAGCGTAGATACTTTCGGAATGTCGGATGTACCATGACGTGAAAGTACGCATCTTTGAGATCTATGCTCGTTGCATAATCGTTCACCCGAATACTCGCTCTGACCGATCGAATCGTCTCCATATAAAACTTCGGAGCGACGATCAGCTTGTTTATCCAGCTCAAATCTATGACTGGACGGAACGAGCCGTCTGGTTTCGGAACCAGAAACAGATGGCTGTAGAATCACGGAGATTCCTGGTTTTCTACGACCTCTACCGCGTTCTTCATTAAAAGAGACTGCACCTCTGATAACAGAGCGTCTCTTTTCTGCGGATTTGACGGAAGATGAGTCCACTTTGGACTTCGAGTTAATGGAGGCTTTCGTTTGAAGGATATCTTTAGACCTTCCGAAGTCACTCCTCTCACCCAAGGGTCATCCGTAATCGACGCCCATTCTTGTGAAAAGCTCGACAACCTTCCGCCAACCGGATCGCGATAGAGGTTTAAGCCATCACCTCCTGGACCTGCGAGGCCTGCGGTAGGAGAAACCACGTCTTCCACGACCCGCACCTCGCCCCGTCGACCTCGGGGCGTCAGACCGATTGTCCCGGCCTGAAGGACGTCCCGAACGAGAGTCGCTATCCTGACGGTCTCTCGAATAAGACCAAGAGGACGCACCGGAACCTCTATAGGAACCTCTCTTGGGCGCATTAGACCCAGAAGCGCCTGTCTTATTCGTGTCTGCTGTATCCGACTTCTTAGGAGCAGATTTGAACAACAGAGAATCCTTAGCTTTCTTTGTAATTTTATCATAAATAGCGGAAAGCTTGCCGTCAAAGAGAAGTTCTCCTGAGACCGAAGCGACTCTAAGAGAGTTCTTCACCTTAGAATCCAATAGTGTGGATGTAGCTAGGGCTGCGTCACGTCTAACCAACTCCAGATTTGCCACTGAAAGGGCGGAGTTACACGTGGAATAAGCTACTGCCCTTGAAAGAAGTCTTAAAGAGGATTGTATATCCTGAAACTCTTTCCCCTGAAGGCGCAGTGATAACGCCTTAGTAAGGTGATCTGCGTAAGGTAAGGCATCTAAATTGGCTCTGTTAGACGCAATAGCTGTTTCCAACACCGCGGTTGGAATAGAAGCTGACGACGGTAATGATAGCTCTAAGTCTTCCGCCTCGTCGTCCATACGCAGAGGAACTCTCGGTATACCCTGTCCAGCCGTATCGAATTTATTCCTTGCATTAATGAAAGGCAGGTTGAGAGTATTAGCGGACAAGAAACCTGCTTTCCCCGTCCTGGAAGCAAGTTTAAATATAGCGTCGTTCAATAATTCAAATGTTCTTGCAACATTATTGGACTGCGAAGGAAACTCGGGAGCGATGTCCCTGAACCGCTCAAAAAATTCAGAGTCCAATGACGCTATAATTCTCTTGTCCGGAAGCGCAGCAGTCTGGCCCGACGGAACAACTTGAGGGAGAAAGTGCCGGATGAAGTCCACGGCAGCTTTATGTTGTTCCGAAAGGGATAGCTCCAAGTCATCCGTATCCCTTTCACCATCCGGTCGGACCTCATGATGTTCCCGGTCGTCCGTCCCCGATGCTTCGGCGGAGCGTACCGACCCAGCGCCGTCGGATAATTCTCGATCCGACACCGTTTCTGTCGGCTGCTGGGATGCTGCAATAAGCTGTGCTATCTGCACAAGAATGTCCGGCGTCGAGACCTGCGGAGGCGCAGTCTTTCGCTGCTTCGCCGAGGGCAGCTCCGCATCAGATGGCTCCCGCATACTTTTCCTATGCAAACGTCCGGAGTCCATCGGTCTCGAATCCCTGGCTGCCGGATGGTGTGACCTGGTCGCCGAAGAATCCTTGATCGGCGAAGCTGGTAATATATCGGCGGTCACGCAGTCAAGGTGCGGTCGTGTGCGCTGACGAGAAGAGGAAGCCTTAACAGTCTCTGCGGACTGCTTATACAACGGAGCGTCCCGTGCGACGGACGTATGCTCCGCTAAAGACACATTTTGTACCACAACATCTGGTCCCAGATGTTGTTGTACGAGAGAGGGGCCTCTCTCGCACGCGGCCCGGCTGGACCTGGACGAGCTAGGAACCGGACTCAAAGGCTTCCTCCGTTCTCGCTTACTATCCGCCGTCACTGGGTGTGCATCTATTATGTTTATAGTGCTCGCATCACCCAAAATTTCCTCTTGGACCGCATCGGACGAACCCGGCTGCCGAACCATTCGGTGAATGGACGCTACACCGGGCGAGCTAGCGGACGACATTTGTCTAATCTCCATGGGCACTTTTGCCGCTAGCTCTGAATTCATTTGTGACGACGGACGCACACTTGAAGAAGATAACATGGAAACATCACCCTGTTCTGGTTCCTCTGAAATAGAAACTGAGAGAGTAGAGTGACCTTGCGGAGAAAGAGCAGGCATCGCTCTTTCTCCAGAAACAACATATCGTGACACACGTTTCCAATGTTTCTCATCCCAATGTTCACATATAGGACAGGGATTAATGCGAGAACACTGACTACAATTAATACAATGATCATGAAAGTCAGAGGAAGTCCTATTACAATTTGAACAACGTCCCTTCATTGTGAAAGAACAACAATAAGTCCTAGTTACTCGCAAAAACCCCTGACACAAAGATACATAATAACATGATCCATTAATAAATGAAAAAACAATTGCAAAACAAAATAATTTTGAAAAAATATTTTTTCAGCGAAGCCCAAGTTGCTGAAAAGTAACATTGAGCCCCGATGGATCCGATGGCAAAGTATGGTCAAAAATTTTAAATTTATATTAAATAATTAATGAGACACTTACGGATAATATAAATGTATCTTATAGTGAGATAAACTACAGCAAAGGCAGCCCCCCTCAAAAAAGGCTGTTGCCAATGAAAACAAACAGTGTAAAAACACCAGAAAACATGACTCCAGGCACTGAAAAAACTGGCCCGGAATCAGTCATCAATTACACTCTATCTGATGCAAAACAGAGACTCCCAGGGGAGAATCTGCAGAACATCAGATGGAAGATGCAGAACACAAACGTTATACACCCATGGGTGAAAACGTAACTATGGGGAAAATAACAGAAAACATTCTGTAACCAAGCAACTCTCCCAGGAAATTTTAGAAATGAAATTTCTCAAAAATATGCCAAAAGCATGGGAGAATTGCAAGGGGGGACTTTAGAAGGCTAAGGGAAAGGAAACACTGAATAAGCAGTGCAACAATTAGCAAGAATGACAACAAGAGGCCCATGCCTCGAAAATAGGCAACTTAACATAATTTCATCAAAAAATTTTAAGTACAGCCCTGATTATTTTTTGTCACTTCTTTTTCCTCTCCTCCTTCTATCCTCCTTAGAATCACATTTTCTCCAAAAATTACGTGTCTGGCATCCTTTAAACTGAGATTTACAAGCACAAAGATCAGTGAGATGTTGACTGATGAAGGGCCAAACAGAGAATGATAAATGGCGCCAATTTCGGGACGTCTGCGTCACTGCGCATGCGCAGTAGAGGCGTAGTATGGAGGTCCTTTAGGACATGATTTCTTTTTGTTTTGGATGCAAATTTTGGGGATTGGGGGGCAAAATTTGTGTTTGGCCCTGGTTTTGTTAGAGTTAGCACCAGCTAAGTCTGGGTCATTGGTACAGTATAAAAATACTGAAATTTTCTTGAAAGTGACCTTGACCATGAGAATATAACCTTGGATAAAGATCGTGGCACAATCTTTGATTATGGTCAGCAAATGTGTCAAGTATAAACAAGATCAATCATATGGATCAGATTACAGAGACCAGACAAAGGCAATATCTAAATATTATTTTTTGTGATCTTGAAAGTGACCTTCACCTTGAAGGTAGAGACCTCATTATGACTGATGGCATACCGTCTAGTGACAATACATGTGGTTACAAAATTTGTTAAAAAATATTCAGTGGTTCAGAAATTATGGCCTGGACAAATAAAATGTTGATCATGATGGATGGATGGATGGATGGATGGATGGATGGATGGGTGGGTGGGTGGATGGATGGATGGATGGATGGATGGATGGATGGATGGATGGATGGATGGATGGATGGATGGATGGATGGATGGACAGATGTATGGGTAGACAGATAGATGGATGGATGGACAAACAAAAACTTTTGGTTTTGCAAAAAAGCCCATCCATGATGGACAGATGTATGGGCAGACAGTGGATGGATGGATGGATGGATGGATGGATGGATGGATGGATGGATGGATGGATGGATGGATGGATGGATGGATGGATGGATGGATGGATGGATGGACAGATGTATGGGTAGACAGATAGATGGATGGATGGACAAACAAAAACTTTTGGTTTTGCAAAAAAGCCCATCCATGATGGACAGATGTATGGGCAGACAGTGGATGGATGGATGGATGGATGGATGGATGGATGGATGGATGGATGGATGGATGGATGGATGGATGGATGGATGGATGGATGGATGGATGGATGGATGGATGGATGGACAAACAAAAACTTTTGGTTTTGCAAAAAGCCCATCCATCCAAAATGATGCTATGCATTATCCTGTTGATCATGAAAACTTCCCCGTGGCAACCCTGTCCGAACCCCAAGAAGTGGAGCTGTGCTTGTTTACTGTAATGAACCAGCCCTGTTTTACAGGTGAAATAGGACCCTCCTTAGTATAAGTACCACAACTTGAAGGTTTCATATTCGGTCTATGTGGTGCACATTATCTTTAGAGTGAAATTATTTCTTGTGCCTTATTACAATTTATGGGCAAGTGCCCAGGCACTCTCCCACGAAGTGCAACAAGGCAAAAATATGTGAATATACTTAACAAGCAAAAGAAATTTAGCATTCTAGCAGTTCATGAAGAAATGTGAAATACATTTCTGTTCAATTATATTGATTCACCTTTTTTGAAAAATAAATACCGTCCTCATAATATGTGAGTTATCTTCTACAGAATACAACAAGCTGGATATGTTTAGTAAAGAAATATAATTAATACTTTTCTGGTAAAATAGTACCTGGTCACCAATGCCTGGGGTGGAAGTCCTATAAAATGGGCAACACGGGTGTTTGGACTTGACTTTACATCCATGTTGTGGTCATGATTAGGCATTGCCAGAAATATGTGACAGTAAACATCAATAAATAAATAAATAATCATGAAAACCAGATGTAGCAAAATTATCTCCCCTAGTACTGTAGATGTACATTCTCACTTTCAGGTTATACTGCCCTGTGACCTTGTCCTCAAGTTGATCCCATTCCTATAGGCAATGCACCTAGGCCAGAGCAGTGTCAAGTTAGATTCCAGAAACCATTTTCTGGTTAGAGCACTTAACCTCTGACCTTGACAACTGACCCTTTGATTACCAAATCAATAGAGTTCATCTCATTCCCCTGTAGAGTTTCACGATCTTAGGCCAGATCAAACCACCTTGTAACCTATAATCTTGATCTCTGACTGTTTAATCCCCAGTCAAAAGGTTTCACAAAATACCCTCGATAGTGTACCTGTAAAATTTCATGATCCTTGGCCTCATGAAATCACTAGTTTCACAATTTTAATGTAACATAATATGAGAATATTATATGACTCACCTATGACCTTGCTGATTGGGCCAATTCTTTTCTTCCTTTATATTGGATGCATAGTAAACTAACATGGAATTTTCTCTAATATCTTCAGTTCCATCATTGTGTCTCCATGCTGGCTAAAACCCCCCCCCAAAAAAATGATATACAGTACTGGCTGAAGAAAGTTGTAGAATAACCACAATAAATTTCAATTACATATTCCCTCTGTTGATTATTGTAATCCTAGGCATCATTTTTTGAGAGCTTCCCAAAAACTGTTATCATGCATTGGTATTATGAGCTAAGAAAAAAAACTGAATTAAAATTTCATTGTGCTTATCCTACAGCTCAGACTACATAGATATTTGTAAAGAAAATGACATTCACAAACACAATCCCTAAAAGATTTCATTTAGGAAATTTTGAAGTATTTCTGTTCATTTTCTTCTGCTAATTCAAATTCTGTTTTTATTAGTTCAATTATTCACCTCATTTCATTAATTCTCAACATAACCCCATAGATATACATGAGAACCTTTCTGATATACCACAGAGTGACATATAATAATAGGAGACTCCATGAAATAAATATTTAATTTCTATGTTGTCATCTATTGTTAACCCTTAAGTGTCCTGAAATCCCATCAGTCCAAAGCCTCTACATGCCCAGTGGCTTAGCAGTGATTTCTGGTCATGTCTTGGCTGCCTTAACAGGCAGCCAAGACCTGACAAGAGACCACTGCCTACGTAATTTGTCTATTGTCAACAGGACCTCCTCAAGATGGCATGGTAAAGGTACCTGTTCGAAGGTCGTAAAAGTTGGAAACAGGCCTTCAAGGGTTAAACTGCAGCAATAATCTTGGGGGATGAGGCACTGTCAGTTCCAATAGTTCTGCATGCATACTTTTTCACTAACTGTCAATCAATTTGAAACAAAAAACACATGGTAAGGTGTGATGATGGAGCATATTCATTCAATTGAAGAATATCTCTGTAACTGTTTATTATTTAAAATTATTTATTAGATATGGGTTTTTTCTTGGACTTGCCCATTATCAAACTTGGCTGATATGACTTTAAACATGGCTGATATGATGCCAATCTTGGCTGCTATGAACCAAACAAGAGTTGTTTATTCAACAGAGACCTGGTTATTCAACAGAGACTGCCCTTCTCTCAGTCCAAAATGTGGTTTTGGAATCTATTGACAACAAAAAAGGTGTTGCGTTGGTGCTACTTGACCTTTCAGCCGCATTCGACACGATTGACCATGAAATTCTTTTTGAACGACTTTCTCAGCTAGGAATAGAAGGATCAGCACTAGATTGGTTTCGATCTTATTTGAGTAACCGAACCCAGTGTGTTACTGTTGATGGCAACAAATCTGAAATAGCCTCACTTGAATTTGGGGTACCCCAGGGTTCCGTTCTCGGCCCAATTTTATTCACCCTTTATATGCAGCCTCTGGTCGCCATTATTCGCTCACACGGTATTGAGTGCATCTTTTACGCTGACGACTCCCAGTTATATGTAGAATTTAACCCCATTGATTATGAAGATACAGCCACACAGTTTATGCGTCTCGAAAACTGTATTAAGGAAGTGAGAGCATTTATGCTACAAAACAAACTTAAATTAAATGACGAAAAAACTGAGCTGATAGTATTTTCCTCGAGATTCAGACCCGCACCAGACACTCTGCCACGGCTCATGGTTGGTGATGTAGTGATTAATCCGTCAACTAAGGTTCGGAATTTAGGTGTCTATTTCGACAGACACCTAACTATGGCTGATCATATTACCAAAATATGTCAGTCTGCCAACTGGTACCTCCGTAAACTGGGTCGCTCTCGAAAAATTTTGACGAAGAAGGCTGCAGTGTGCCTGGTGCATGCATTTATCACATCACGCTTAGATTATTGCAACTCATTGTTGTATGGGCTTCCAGGCAAGCAGATACAAAGGTTGCAACAAATACAGAACACAGCTGCCCGTATTGTCTCACTGACGAAGCGGCGCCAACACATAACTCCAGTCCTGAAAGATCTTCATTGGCTTCCTATTTCATCACGGATTCAGTTCAAGGTCTTACTTTTTGCACACAGGGCTCGCTGCTGTGATCTGACCCCGGCTTATATAAGCGACCTAGTGGTTCCGTATGAGCCTAAACGCACGTTAAGGTCTTCTATGCATGACTTGCTTGAAGAGACTACCTGCAACTTGGTATCATATGGTGGCCGCTCCTTCTCTCATATGAGCTACCCATTTCAGTGCGACAGACCGCGCCAAGTGCTTTCAAATCGGTACTGAAAACCTATCTTTTTGGTAAACCATACTCGGAGTGATTTCCGCGTAGCACTATGCAAATCTACAGTACAGAAGTACTGTCACATGTAACCATGATTTTTCTTGTAAAGCGCCATGGAACTTTTTATTATTGTGAAATGAGCGCTATATAAATATCTATTATTATTATTATTATTATTGTTGCCCTTGATGCATTAGTAAATGCAACGAATTGTTTACATTGAATTGTTCACAGTTATTCATTGATCACCATCAGGAAAATTGGTGTTACCAGGCATGGTGGATTGGTATGAAGCCAAGTTTTATGTGATGAAGAATAATGATGGCAAAGTGTAACAAGAGGTCTGAGGCACTCACCTGACCAAAGTTGTTTAAAGAGGGATTTAATTACCATCTATGGCTCGTTAACAAAACAGAGGAAAGAAGTTATTTAATTATTTAATGTTTCAAGACAGGAGGACTCTCACAACTGTGGTCTCTCAAAAGAGGTTTCACTGTAATGGAAAACTAGGGAGTCCAAATATCAGCATAGGGACTTGACTTAAACAAACTTGAAGGATGTTGTATACCAAATATCAAAAGATTCTGACTAGTGATTCTAGAGAAAAAGATTTTGAGAATATTACCAATTTTGCACTATGTTAAAATCTGCCCTGCCCTCCCCCACCCCCATAGGGAACACAAATATCAACTCAGGGACTTGATTTGAACAAATTGAATCTGATCCCTCAAAGGATGTTGTATACCAAATATCAAAAGATTCTGGTTATATCTCAAGAAGCAGATTTTTTAAAGTTTATTCCTCATATTTCACTACGTTAAATTTGGGTTCCAATAGGGAGCCCAAATATTAACCCAGGGACTTGCTTTTAACAAACTTAGATCTGACCTCCCTAAGGTTGCTGTATACCAAATATCAAAAGATTCTGACTGAGGGATCTGAAGAAAAAGATTTTTAAAGAAATTTCCTCATATTGCACTAAGTTAAAATTTGTGGTACCATGGGGAGCCCAAATATTAACCCAAGGACCAGATTTGGACACCAACCCACCCCCCCCCCCCCCCCCCCAGCCCCCAACATTAGAGATGTTGTATATCTTGAATATCAAAAGATTCTAATAGATGGTTCTGGAGAAGAAGATTTTTAAAGAAATTCCCTCATATAGCACTAAGTTCAAATTTGGGTTCCCATAATATTAACTCAGGCACTCGATTTGAACAAACTTGAATCTCACCCCACTAGAGATGTTGTATACCAATATGAAAGGATTCTTACTGGTGGATCTGAAGAAGAAGATTTTTAAAGAAATTCCCTCACATTGCACTAAGTTAAAATTTGGCCGCCACGGGGAGCCCAAATACTAACTCAGTTACTCAATTTGAACAAATGTGAATCTGAACCCCCTAGAAATGTTGTATACCAAATATGAAAGGATTCTGACTAGTGGATCTGAAGAAGAAGATTTTTAAAGAAATTTCCTCATATTGCACCAAGTTAAACTTTGGCCTCCAAAAGAGAGCCCAAATATTACCCCAGGGACCCGATTTGAACAAACTTGAATCTGGCCTCTCTAATATGAAAGCATTCTGACTGTTGGATCTGAAGAAGATTTTTAAAGATTATCCCCCATATTGCACCATGTTAAAAGGTAGACTTCCATAGGAAGCCCAAATATTGACCAAGGGACTTGATTTGAACAATCTTGAATCTGACCCTCATGACAATGATCTATTTGAAACATTACCCCTTTACCTAACACGAAAAGCAGATGACCCTTGCAAATAAAATTCTTGAAGCACTAATTTTTTTGATTTTTTGCATCAAAAACATAGCTTATGACCCCCTCATTGGAACGAGCTTGTTGCGCTCGTTCCAATGAGGGGTAATTAGCTATGTTTTCGTGATAAAAAATGAACAGGTAATAAAAATTGAATGAAGAATTTTGTGAATAGCGCTGGCCGGTTTTGGCCATTACATTGGGTAAAGGGTTAAAAGATTCTGACTGGTGGTTCTAAAGCAGAGGATTTTTAAAGATTGTTCTCCATATTGCCCTAAGTTAAAAAAATGCTGATAGGATCACCGATCCAATGTCGAGTTGTGACAGCACAAAAGTGGGTTTAATCATTATCAACTTATCGTCCGGAAACCAGTTGTTATGAACAACAAGTTATGTTCAAGGTCACTGTGACCTTGACCTTTGACCTAGTGAGTCCAAAATAAATAAATAGGGGTCTTCAACTCACCTAGGCCAACCTATCTATGAAGTTTCATGAATGGGGGTCAAACCATTATCAAGTTATCATCCGGAAACCAATTGTTTATGAATTACTATGTTGAAGGTCACTGTGACCTTGACTTTTCACCTAGCGAGTCCAAAATAAAGGTCACTGTGACCTTGACCTTTGATCTGGTGAGTCCAAGATCAATAGAGTTCTTCCTCGCACAAAGGCCAACCCACCTATGAAGTTTCATGAATGTAGGTTGAACTACTATCAAGTTATCATCCGGAAAGGAATTGTTGCGATTTACTATGTTCAAGGTCACGTTGACCTTGACCTTTGACGTAGCGAGTCCAAAATCAATAGGGTTCTTCCCCCTCACCAAGGCCAATCTACCTATGAAGTTTCATGAATGTGAGTTGAACCATTATCAAGTTATCCGGAAACCATTTAAGATTTACTACGTTCAAGGTCACTGTGACCTTGACCTTCGAAATAGCATGTCCAAAATCAATAGGGTTCTTCCTCCCACCAAGACCAACCTACGTATGAAGTTTGATGAATGTGAGTTGAACCACTATCAAGTTATCATCCGGAAACCAATTGTTTACGCCCGCCCACCCGCCATTCACCAAACTATAAGTCGAGTTTGACTTCGTCACAACTCGACTAAAAATTAGGCTCCTGTATTGATCCCAAAAATGAACCAAAGGGCTTCATCTTTAACAAATTTGTATCTGATTCCCCTATGGATGCTGTATACCAAATATCAAAACATTCTGATGAGTGGTTCTGGAGAAATTTTTTTTTTAATTTTTGAAAATATGCTGACTCAGCATTTTTCTGATTCCCCCCCCCCCCCTTCCCTACAGAACGCCCCGACACAAACCGATGGCCATATATTTTTACCTTTCAATTCTACTGGACCTAAGGATACTTCATACCAAACAACAATTCTCTGTTCTGTGTGGTTTGGGAAATATGGGTGACTGAAAATATTTATATTTTTAGCTCCTGGGGTTCCCACGGAACACAGAAAAAACATTTTTTTGCATGAGTCAAGTACTTATGAGTCAACAATACCACATACCAAATTTGGTTCAAATCGGTTAAAAAAAACCTGCCCCTACTATTACAAAAACAATACTGCTCCACGAACATCATTTGAACAAACTTGATTCTACACCTCTAAATGAAGCTACATACCAAATATCAAGTCACTGTATCCATTGGTTCATGAAAAGAAGATTTTTAAAACGTTTTTGTGAATTTTCTCCCACCCCCTCCCTATGAGCCTGGGCAAATTGATTTGAAAAATGAAAGTGTCAATGACACTGTAGCTCAACTTGTTTAAGACATGTACATGTATAGTATGTGACATAGCAATGACAAACATCTAGGTAATGACCTGATAACAAAGGTACATATAAAGTATTGTAACAGTCTGTACATAAATGCTGACCATAGCCTGTAATAAATGTATAGGTAAAGTATTGTAAAGGTGGGCGACAGTTAGATGCTAAACTAGAAAAGAAATCTTTTGAGTCCCAGAATGGGTCTGACTGAACCCCAAAATATTTGTTCTCATAGCACAGTGATAACAAAGGAACCCCAAAACACTTGTTCCTGTCCCAAGCTGATAACAAAGGTACCCAAGAAGTTTCGTGAAGATCTGTTGATAAATACAGCCTCTAGCCTGAGCCGTATTGACGTGTGCACCTACTGTGTATAAGTGGCACTGAATAAATCAAAGTTCATCTAATTTGCATAATTTCTGCACAAGAAAAAAACCTGTATTATATGTGATGTATTCCATGTTACTAAACATTCATACAAAAATTTATTCAAATCAGAACTTTCATACAGAAGTTCTTACAAAAAACTGACTGCACTAATGGCACAAAATGGCTGCTGGTGGCCATCTTGAATTTCGGACCGTACCCAAAAACATGCGTTCTCGTCGCAAGGTGATAACAAAGGTACCCAAGAAGTTTCGTGAAGATCGGTTCATAAATACAGCCTTCAGCTCTAGCCGTATTGACATGTGCACTGACAGTGTATAAGTAACACTGAATAAATCAAAGTTCATCTAATTTATATAATTTCTGCACGGGAGAAAAAAACCTGTGTTATATGTGATGTACTCCATGTTACTAAACATTCATTCAAAAATTTATTCAAATCAGAACTTTCATACAGAAGTTCTGTACAAAAAACTGATTGCACTAATTTTGGTACAAAATGGCTGCTGGTGGCCATCTTGAATTTTGGACCACATCCAAAAACACTCGTTCTCATCCCACGGTAATAACAAAGGTACCCAAGAAGTTTCGTAAAGATCGGCTCATAAATACGGCCTCTAGCCTGAGCTGTATAGAAGCTGTGTACAAAAAACTGATTGAACCAAATTTCGATACAAAATGGCCACTGGTAACCATCTTGAATTTTGGACCGCACCCAGAAACACTCGTTCGCGTCCCAAGGTGATAACAAAGGTACCCAAGACATTTCGTGAAGATCGGTTCATAAATATGGCCCCTAGCCCGAGCCATATTGACATGTGTACTTACTGTGTGTAAGTAGCACTGAAAAAAATCAAAGTTCATCTAATTTGCAGAATTTCAGCATGAGAAAAAAACCCGTATTATATGTGATGTATTTCATGTTACTAAACAGTCAGACATAAATTTATTCGAATCAGAACTTTCATACAGAAGTTCTGTACAAAAAACTGATTGCACTAACTAAAGTACAAAATGACTGCTGGTGGCCATCTTGAATTTTGGACCGCACCCAAAAGCACTCCTTCTCGTCCCACGGTGATAACAATGGTACTCAAGAAGTTTTGTAAAGATTGGTTCATAAATACGGCCTCTAGCCCGAGCCGTACTGAATTGTTGACAGACAGACAGAATGTCAGGACAAGCAAACACCTCAAATATAATTAAAATTGGTTCAGCAGTTTAGGAAGGGCAGGTGCAAACACCATGTTCACAGATGACGGATGCCGGACAATGGACAGTGAATGATCACTGTAGCTCATGCTGACTTTCAGTCAGGTGAGCTAATGATTGGGTGATGATTAGAAGAAAGAAGAGAGTTGTACCGAAAATTTATCGCAAACTAAAATTCAAAGTTGTAAGCGGAGATTCATCAAAGTAGAAGATGTAGTTCAGAAATCTGAACGTTATGGCTTTCCTGGTTGGGAAGCTGTGATGTTCAGATAGCTGAACTAGGAGTAAGAGAAGAGGAAACTTCGGATTTTGGGAAAAGAATAAAAAACAATAACACTGTCAGAAAACTGTAACAGATTTGAGAATTTTTGTAATTATTTATTGATTTAATAAATAAGGTTATTACTTGGTTAGTTTTATAAAATCAAGATATCAACCCTCGGTAACTTCTCATCAGCCTTTAACCTTTAGTCTCAGGCTGATATGAAGTTACCTCAGGCTGATATCCCTGCCAATATGAAAGCAACTAAATAATAACCTCTAAATAATAGGCCTTGGCATCCTTGGAGCCCTCATCTCCATTATTTTTTAGGAATCAATAGTTATTCAGGCCTTTTCCTAAACAGAGTATCAGTAGCACACCATTTGTATATAGACATGTTAACCTTAACCTTTTACCTAACAAAGTTATCAAAATTGCTGAGCACAATACACAACAAACTCCCAATTTTTCTACTTATTCAACCCATGTATTTACTTCCAAATGGCACCACACTAAAATGAAATTGTATTTCACTGAGGGTACATAAGGAATATTTTAACCATTTATCCAACATAACTGCCAAAACCGGCCAGCACTATTCTCGCCGAGCTCGTTCCAATGAGGGGTCATAGCCTATGTTTTTGAGACAAAAATGAAAAAAAAAATAGTTATTCAAAAAAATGTTATGCAAATGTCGTCTGATTTTCATGTTAAGTAAAGGGGTAAAATAATTTCTATACATGTATTTATCAGATCTACTTCTGACCTAGATACATCTGTGCTCTAATTAAAATAATTCATGTCAAACACTTAATTTCGCCCCCCCCCCCCCCAAAAAAAATAGCAAAAACAGAGTCCTGTATAGAACTCCACAGATGATGTCTGCACATGCACAGAGGTCCAGGAAGTTGCCTCCAATCCCACCAATAACCATTCGTTTGTAGTTTGTAGTACCTGTTTAGTGTTAACAGTTATATGTGGGGAGACGTGAGTGAACAACTCACTTGAGGGCACTTTCTGTATGGGCCAGCAGTAGGTATGATAAATTTAGAAATTAGACATAATATAATAGGAAGAATTAGAATGCATATACATCAAGGAAAGATCCAAATTAAATTGTTCAACTGCTGAATTTGCATATTATGTGGGTGGATGTGGCCGGCTCATTAGGTAAAGGATTAATCATTTAACTAACACCTTTTGAGGACGACACTCACACATGAATGTTCCTGAATAACTAAATATTTTAATTTTGTGCCATCAAAAACATAGTTCTAGACCCTTCATTGGAACATGCTCAATTAGCTCATTCCAATGAAGGATCATAATTGCTTTAGGTCACAAAAAATTGAAAAAAAACCCATTAAGCTTTAAATGACAGTTTTTGTTTCTCGCGCTGGAAATTACATTACAGAAAGGATTAAGTAGGAGCAACGCTTTTTAGTGAAATACAGTCAATGCACACAATTTACTCAATAATGCACAGGGTGAGAAAGAAGGGAACATAACATTTTACTAACAAAATGCAGTTTTTTTCTGAAAACAACCAATCTCAACGTACTGTCCTGTTGCAATAAAATTAATTTACTCAGCTTTTTGTACCTCAATTATTAAAGTGTCCTCCAATGTTTCAATTGTTGCATGCAAGGCATCTCCTTCCCAGTACGCAAACACTGATGAGTTTTCTTCACCTGAAAAATGTGTAAAAATGGATATTTATAACATGACCTGTCCCCAGTCCTTTGCCTGACCACATGCACTAAACTCATACTTTAAAAGCAGTAATGCCTGATCATCCAATAACCAGGCCTGAAAATAAGCAATCTGACTTTTGCAGAATGAGGTCAGAGGGTGAATTTGAAGGCACTATCCTCTACAGTGAGCCAATTAATCCTCTGGGTACTTCTTTTTGTTTAATTTTGAGACCCTGATTCAGATTGAGGTTCACAGAGGGTAAATGTAGTGATGCTACCCTGTTGTGCAGGGTAGCATCACTAAATTCACCCTCTGGGGCCCTCATTTTGCAGATGACTGTCTGCTTATTTTCTGGATTGCCAGTAACATTCCAAAAGTATCCACAGGTGTATGCAGTTGTATTCTTGGTGAAACTTAATTCTTAATCCATTCCACTCAGTATATTTAAAAATATTTTTTCATCAAATCTAGTCATGGGTGCTGGAAAGCAGCCATGACTAGATTTGATGAATAATTCATGAAGATTCAACTTAAAAAAAAACACTGGTTGATAAGTTGGGATAAAAATGATAAATTTAAAGTAATTTGTATATTTTTTATACTTACCAAGGGCCCAGACTTAGTTGGTGAAAACTCAATATTATCAAGGGCCAAACAAATTTTGAACCCCCCATCCCCAAAATTTGCATACAATACCGAAAATTAAAAGTCCTATCTGGCCCTCCATACTTTTACTATCTGTGCATGCGCAGTACTCAGGAAGAGACCGGAATTGGCGCCAACATCAATCTTTGTAGACAAGTCTACTAAAATAATAACTCAGTGGGGAGGTATGAGTGCCCACTCATGGGAGGGCCATCCCCGTCTGGGCCATTGGTAAGTATAAAAAATAAAAAAATTACTTTAAATTTATATTTTTATACTAATAACCAATGGCCCAGACTTAGCTGAATCGTAAAAAGGCGGAGAGCCGAGGACTTAAGAATTAGCAGACCAAATACAGCTCCTAAGCCTGTAAACGAAAAGGAAGATGAAAACAATGTTCCAACACCCAATCATAAAAACCTACATGAACTCCTTACATTCGATCTGATATCAGGAAATATATTCCTGAGAAGGAGTTAGTATAGGCGTTTGAAGAAACGCTCAATAATCACACTAGGTAAATAAGGCATCATCAATAGAGCTTATCGCTTCATATACAATGTAACTAACACCAAACCATATCGGTAGGAAGAAAATAACCTCCTCTAACAAATGGTATCATGTCCGATAGGACAACCACCTCAGCCTAGATGAAGCAGCTAAAGGTCTTCCTGTCGTGAAGACCATTAAAAGCTGATAACTGAGGCCCTAGAAGCTCACTAGGGAGACTTACAATGCTAGCCATAGCTTATAAGTCTTCATCTACATGAAGACAGATATATCGGTGTAAGTTGCGATCCTGAAGGCTCACTTAATAGAGACTTACAGTTATCGACATGCAAGGTAGGGAATGAAGAGCCGCTATATAAACAGCCCTGAATTCCCAAAGAGACCGCAGTCCGAAGAGATAATAAATTCAGTTATGCCACTGCATAATACTGAAAAAATCTCACTCAAGATTTTAGCTAGGCTACTATGGTGTAACAATAAGACTGAAGTCTATTACACCTAAGAAAAACAAACCGAAAAGCACAGTATATTTTTTGGTTGTAATCCCGAAAGGCAGTGGACAGAGCCCAACCAAAGAGACCATTGTAACCATACAGAAGGCTACTATGTCATCCACAATGACATAATTGTCTTGACGCCAAGACATATCTCAGCCTATCTATGCACTATCCATCCGGATTCAGGATGAGAAACAGGTGATAATAAAAAACTGGAGAATAATTTCGACGACATCTAATGCTTTTCTCCAATAGGAAAGCTTATACCTCCAGAAAGAAAGCCTCTCTTGGAAGATTTGTCTAACAAGTATTCTTGTAAGTGGAGCTTGCTCGGGCTGATAGCCACAGGCCTGCTGAGACTACATTCTCATCCACTAATCTTCCACAATTTATCCACTTTTGCGAGGTTTGTAACCTACCGCCAAGTGGCAAGCAACTAAAATCTTTTCTCGACGACCTCAATTGATCCCTTCAATAAGAGAGCCTTTACCTCCACTAGGAGCGACTCTCTTTGAAAGGAACTTCCATGATTAACGTCCAGTTTCTCGTGAAGTTGATAATCCTCTGTCAACTGGCGAGCAATGGAGGTCATGTCCATCACCTGTACAACCTACAATGCATACGGGAGGAGAAACTATGTCCTCCCCACGAAGAAGCTTGTTTCGTCGACCTCAATTGTTCTCTTCAAAAAGAGAGCCTTTACCTCCACTAGAAGTGACTCTCTCTGAAAGGAACTTCGGTGATTAACATCCAGTTCTAGTGAAGTTGATAATCCTCCATAAACCAACAAGCAATAGAGGTCATGTCCATCACCTGTATGACTTACGATGCTTACGGGAGGAGAAACTACGTCCTCCCTGCAAAGAAGCTCGTCTCATCGTCAATTGTTCCCTTCAATAAGAGAGCCTTTACCTCCACTAGAAGCGACTCTCTTTGAAAGAAACTTATGTGATTAACGCCCAGTTTCTCGTGAAGATGATAACCTTCCGTTAATTTTCGGCCTAGGGGTGTGTGATCCATAGCCTTGATCAGACCTATACCCCTTTTCCGAGTCGCTATAATGACAACTTCCAGAGTAAATATAAGAGGGTTATTGCACCCTCGCAAGACATTCTCATGATGCTTTCTTAGAAGCAGAACAGCCTCGCTTACCCCGGTCTGCTGAAGTGTGTTGATGAGACAGCAACTTCAATAGCAGAGCACTGAAGCTTCTTGTAGCCTGCACATATATCAATGCAAGCTTGTCATCAAATAGTATATTTCCGGTAACCGGAACGACTCAGAGAGAGCTTTTCACCTTGTCATCTATAAGTGATGACGACACAAGGGCAGCATCACATCTTACCAACTCCAAATTCACTGTCAGTGCGGAACTGTACGTGGCATACATGACTGCCCTGGAAAGAACTCTTAGCGAGGAACCATGTCCTCATATTTCTTTCCATTGAGACGTTGCACCATAGCTCTGGTAAAGTGATCTGCATAGGGCATTGCACTCAGATTTGCTCTTTTCAATGAAATAGCACATTCCATTATTTCTGAGCATATATTAAATGATGCAGGTAGGGACATATTTTCATACCCAGCCTGCTCATCTAAATGCATACTTATTCAGATGGAATAATATTCTTAAGAGCTTAAGACTTTTCATAGTCTTTTTTTCATATGGTCAACTCCATCTGACTAAACGGATGACTGGACCAATGCAGCACCGACTGACAGCTCACCATAAGAGTCTGTTAAACGGTAGTACTAGTCTCAAATGACTAGCTATCAACCCGAACTTGCAATGTCAGATAGCTAGTATGTGGTCAATGCACTTCTGAAGCAAGGGAAGAGGCCATAGCTGCCACCGAATCTGGCTGCAGTGTGGAAGAAGCGTCCCGAACCGCAAGCATGAATGAGCATCCCAACTCACTAAAGTTTCTCGCACCAAAAACAGTCGACCCCGACTGCTGATGGAAAGGAGAAGATTCTCCAGCTCGCAGTCCGCTCCAGATTCGCCAAGTGTTCCGTTAGAAACGTTTAGGCATCTATCCCTTATCGTGCATATCCATGGAAGAGGAGGAAGCCGTAACCACAGCTTACCCCGGCTGAAGTGCGGGAGAAGCATCACGACTCGTCACATAGGACGGATGCTCCTCCTCACTGAAGTTTCTTACAACACAAAACAGTCGTCCCCGACTGTTAAGGGGATGAAAAATGCTCTGCACTCTTGATCTGTCCCCAGCTCTCATAGAGTATCCCGCTTAGAAATTTCTAGTCTTAATCCTCTTTCGTGCGCTTCCAAGTAAGTAGAAGAAGCCATAACTGCCACCGGCCCCGGCTGCAGTGTGGAAGGAACATTTTGATGCGTGTTCTGACTCAATAAGGTTTCTCACAACAGACACAGTCGGCTCCCACTGTTAACGGGACGGCGAGGGTTCTCCAATCGGTGATCTGACCCCAGATCAAGCCAAACGTCCAGTAGAGAAACTTCTGGCTTCTACTACATGCACAATTGACCGGACAAAACCCAGCACTGTCCGACAGCTCAACACTGGAGTCTGTGGGAGGCTGCTCTTGCATTAGCTGGGATGCTGCTAATAGCTGTGCAACTATGACAGCAAGTCCGTTCCCGAGGCTTGAGGAGCAGCTGTCTTCTGTTTTTCCCACCGCTTGCAGCTCCTGGGATGAAGATCTGGAGATAGATCTCTTCTCTGAGTGTCCCGTTGATCGATACCTCGGATCGCTAGCTATCGGATGGTCCGTCTTCAAGCGCAAAGAAAGGTTCCATCTTCATGCAGCTGAATGGTTATCTGAAGTCGGATAGCTAGCCTGCGGTCGTGTGTGCTTTAATAATTTAGTGGAGGAAGCTATGACTGAAGCCGACCCCGGCTGCAGATTAGACGGAGCATCCCGTGCAGTGGGCGGACGTATGCTCCGTCTCATGCAAGTTTCCAACCAGAAAACTTCATTTCGGCTTGTGAAACTTAGTGGAGGAAGCCGTGACTGAAGCCGACCCTGGCTGCAGACTAGACAGAGCGTCCCGAGCGGTGGGGGGAAGTATGCTCCGGCTCGTGCAAGTTTCTCATAACAACATTTGGCCCCAAATGTTGTTAGGTTAGAGAGGGGCCTCTCCCGCTCGTGGTCTATTAGACCTTGCCGAGTACAAGAAACTTGCTGACTTCCTCCCTATTTCTGTCATCGCTGGGTGAGCTTATTTATATTTAAGCGCTCACTCTACCCACATCTGCACTTCCTTCGACCGCAACGGACTTACCCGGTTTCATGGCTCCCACAGACAGAGTAACCGCTTCATCGGTCGAGCTAGCTGCTTGCAAGAGATTAAGAACACTAACTAGAGGCCTTATCCCTTGCATATCATGAGCACTGCAGCAAGCTCTATTTGCTCAACGGAGCACGACGACGGTAGCACACTTGGATGGGTGTCAGAATATCATCACCCTCTGAAATAGAAACTGAAAAAATGAATTATAACGCAGTGAAAGGCCTGGCCGCAGAACCTCACCGCCAACAACATTCCACAACACCCGTCTCCAACATTAGTCATCCCAGTGAACACAAGAATGACAAGAGTCCGAAGGAGTGGATCGACTAAAGTCGATATCAGTCCTCCAAACTCCACAACAAAATATATAATTAAGATACATGAATAATAGCAATCAAAATTAAATTCAAAATATTTTTGGAAACAAATTTTTTAAGAAAAAAACGCCCAAGTTCCCAAAGGGAACATTAAGAGCCCATGGGCATCCCGATAGAGCCTAAGTGTGGACAAAATCCAAATTTATTGAGCTACACTACTGGAATAATAATCCATGTATCCTACAGTAATTCTACATTAATAAAATATAAAATACTACCTATAGATGAGGACGTTGTCAAAGTAAACAATGTCAGTGAAAAAAAACGGAAACAAGACATCAGGCACACAAAAAAGGGCCAAAGTCAGAAACCAATTTAAATACTACCAGATGCAAAGCTAGATCTTCATAAGAAGAAAAAAACGATACATCGGATAGAAGATGCAAGACTAAACGACCTAACACCCCTAGGGTGAGGACGCAACCATGGGGAAAGACAGAATAAATATTCTGTAATACATGTTAAACTCCCAAGAAATTGAATAAAAAATTTCAATAAAAAATAGCCAAAAAGCTTAAGAGTTTAACAGGAAGGGTTCATGGAAGGATAGGGAAAGAATACTCAACAAACAGTGGAATAATCATTATCAAAAATGATGACGTCAGGCGTATGTCCCGAAAATGGGAAACCTAAAATAATTTTATAATTATTATAAAGTTACAGCCTTGAACGTCAAATACCACCACTGCACACTTCCAACATCCAACAACAGCCTTGGATCCACCAATTCTTGCACTGAAAAAGGAGATTTTAAAGCACAGATGTCAGTTCATTGTTGCTGACTTTAGGGCCAAACAAAGAATGATGTTTTCTCCTATTCTGGTCACTTCCTGATGGCTGCTCATGAGCGGAGAGTAGTAGTATGGAGGACCAGATAGGACTTTTAATTTTCGGTTTTGCAAGCAAATTTTGGGGATTAGGGGGGTTCAAAATTTGTGTTTGGCCTTTGATAACTTTGAGTTTGCACCAGCTAGTCCGGGCCATTGGTTTATAGAATAACAATCGAGATTAGATCGAGAGGATACTCACTGCGCTTTTTGAGTACCTTAAAATCTCAAACTCTGAAAAAGCTTGAAAGTCCAGCTGAAACTACTGATTTCGAACCACTGAAGATTGAACACAACAGACTGTTGCAGAATGGTAGTGGTGCGGTGTTTAATTGCAAAAAGCCTCGATGTAGATTGCATAATTTTATGCCTGATCAGAAAGAGGAATTTTCCTCCGAACAAACGAAAAATCATTATCAGATCCGTAACCCCCTCCATTGTGATTCACCAAACATTATTTACCTTATCACATGTAAGCGCTGTCGGAAACAGTATTTTGGTCAAAGTCAAAATCCTTTCCGAGAACATGCTACCAGACATAAACAGTATATAAAACATAATGCTGATGCCACAGTAGCACAACATTTTAACCTTCCTGGCCATTCTTTGGACGATTTCAAAATCCATCCTATTGAACAACCACCAATTAAAGACACATTAGAAGAAACAGATGAATTTAGAAAAAAACGTGAAGCTTTTTGGATCAATACGCTTCAAACCCTCTGGCCATTTGGTATTAACATATCAGAGGGCGAATGCGAAAGGAGGTCCATCATTCCTTTCACTTTAACTTACAACAGAATGAATATCGAAATAGCAAAAATGTTAAAAGATGAATTCAATTTTACCAATGCTAAATTAAATGAACCTTTGAATCTTCGACCTGTCATCGCCTATAAGAAAAACAAAAGCTTGCGTAACATCCTTGTAAGGACTAAATTAGAGCCCATCAATGAATAACATCAATTGTTGCCAGTCAGTTTAAGCAGTTCCTAAGCTCATCACTTAGTTTAAATCAATTTTATGTAATTTTTTGTCATGTTTGAAACCCATCAGGGTTCAGTTAATGAAAACAATTTTTCGGCGGCATATTAAAAAAAAAAAACGTTTCGGTATGAAATGTCTGTGCCAGTGCGATTTTTTAACCTCAAACACACACACACACAGGCACTTGGACGGACGGACGGACACATGTACACTTCAATCACTATATGCCACCCAACTTAAGTCAAGGGGCTTAAAGATATTTATTCTCTGTCCTTTGCCTTGTTACAATTCATGGGAGGTTGTCCAACAGGCACTCCCCCATAAATTGTAATAAAGCAAATTCATGCAGACTAAATATTTATTTATTTATTGGTGTTTAAGGTCACATACTTATTCACATTGGCTAATTGAGACAGTTTTACGGGTGGAGGAAGCCGGAGTACCTGGTGAGAACCACCAAGCATCAACGAGCTACTGTTAGCTCCTCAACATTCTAACTCTGTTCAAGCTCTGCTCAAGCAGGGTTACAGCAGTTGAAGACATGTGCACCATCGACGTGCAGTACACCTTAGTAGATGACGTCATCATGCCCCCATGCAGGCAACCGGGATAAAGTGCCTTGTCCATGGACACAACGCGCATCATCCCGGATAGGGATCTAACTCTGGACCTCCAGCATAGAAGTCCAACAGCCTACCACTGAGCCACCGCGCTTCCATGCAGACTAAATAAGTTCAATTCAAAGATAATATGAAGCACATCCACAAAATATGAAGCCTTTGAGAAGCGGTACCTAAACTTCAAAACAAAGCCCAACTATGGATTTCCAGCACTTTACCAGTAAAGGGCCAATACACTCAGGACAACTATTTCAATATAATATAAAAGGAGCAGTTTGTGGCTCTCTGAGGACCTGTGCGCCACCCCTGGACAGCTTTCCTCCAAATACATGAGAACTGGATGTCATGAGTATGCATGCACCGCTTATGGAAAAGTCTACCATTTGATATATTTTATGATAAAATACTCTTAGGTAAGCAAGTCAATACTGGGATAAAAACTACAATGGATTGCTCACCTTCCACAGTGCCTTTGAAAAATTCATTTTTCTTGATCGTGACTGCTGACACTGATCCATTTTGATGTATGGCATTGGCACGAAATTCTTTGGAAAAAATTTCTTCATCAGAATGTAGGTATAGGTTAAGTTTCTTTGTTTTCCTGCAGTGTGAAAATTATTTTAGAGAGACCTGTAAAGACACTGGGACAATAAATTGGGCTGGGAGCAGTGCTTCATTCTGAAGTGAGCTTTTACACTCAGGCACCAATTATACACCTTATTTGTATTTGATGTTCTTCATTTACCAAGCACTTGGAATATCAAAAGTTGGACATGAATCTAATAATTTCTAACAATTTCTACATCACACACCAGGCCTACATGGGCACAAAGAAAAGCTTTTGTGTGGCACATACATTACAGGACACATGTTCTACTTCCAAAGAGGCCTGAGGTGAGACATGGTCTTATAAAGATCATTCATAAAATATGCATGGAAGCCTTGCTGCAGTAAGCTGGAGAAATGTCTTCTTCTCATCCATAAACTTCTTGACCAAATCTAATGGAGCTAAAATGTCAGACAGGCCTGAAATGTATCTAAAATGATTGGCTTAGAATATCCTGGTAACAACTCTGATTCTCCAATTAGTGCACCATATCACAGGGATGCACATGCATCTTGAAAAACCCTGCATTGAGTTCCTCCAAAGGTTGTCCAAAATGTTCTATGATAACCTTTTCTTACTGGTTCAAATTAAAATTAGATTTTCAAATAAATTTAGTGTATACCCTCCTATCCAATGGTGAACTGTTCTCTTTTTATTTATTTTATTTTATTTTATTTTTTTTTTTGGGGGGGGGGGGGGGGGGGTTCTGATTAATATTTGTTGCTTGCCAGTAGTAGGGTATTACTCATAATCTCTGCTTTCACTTGCCCTTTGAGTGATGTATTTTGAAGACCAAAGTTATACAACTGACCAGTTATATACTTGGCCAAAGAACGTCGAAGAGGTAGGTGGTGGAGACATCACAATGTACTCACTGAAGGAAGAACAACTGAACAATGCTAAAGATAGACATTTTATTTTTGTGTTCATTAACTGGTAGAGTGCTGGAACTGGAAACCCAAATTTGATCTTTATTCTGAAGTACAGGTATTGCAACTTGCAGGCTTCATGCAGAACTGTGGATGTGCTTCATAGTATCTTTGGAGTGAAATTATTAAGTTTGTGTGGATTTGCCTTGTCACAATTTATCAGAGAGTGCCTACCAGGCACTCTTCCATAAACTGTAACAAGTCAAAGACAAGTGAGCTAATTTTGAGGACCATGAGTAATTCACCACTCTACCAGTTAAAATAACAACACTGACATAAAAAGTGCAATGGAATTGTGGTTATCTTGGCTCAAAAGGGTTATGCAAATGTTTTTGCATAACCTTTGTGGCGTTATCTTAAGTTTTTAATTTATGCATCCCTGTAACAGTCTTTGCTACACTCTTTTTGACTCTGTTTTGACAGAAATGAAGCACAGAGGGAGTAACAAACAAATATTTCAAATAATCAATCACAAGAACAATTATGAGGCCCCAAGTAGGGATGTGGACCGGACTGCAAAAAACTGGTATGGTCTGTGGTCCAGACCATGGACCAGACCAGACCAGACCACCATCACTGGACCACTTTGGGCCAGGCCACACATGGCAATCCAGTACTGGACCGGTTCACAGACTTTAATATATAGATGTACGTCCAGTTTTCGCACTGGGGTTATCTGGTATGGAAATTCGAAGCTCCAGTCACCAGTCAATAGACTCAGTACACAGTGTTGCAAATGTCTGGTCATCTTGTGTGAGATCTCACAACAGCTCGTCAGATACATTCTCTGATGTTGGTGACATCAAATGACAGTGACTTCCGAGTACTGCCTCTGTCTTTTGATTCCACCGACTTCAGAGAATGCCCTGATTGGAACATGCTTGGTTTAGTAACAAACTAGCAATCTTCAATCACAACGATGTCACAAGGCAAACATTCACGGACTTGAGTGTTGGGCTGTTGGCAGATGCCAGATGGTTCCAAATAAATCATTTGTAATTCTGTAACTCTACCTACAGGTATATTTATTTTGTTTAAAATATAGCATAACGAGTTGTTAAAATTATAAATAATAATGGAGCCTTCTAGAGAGTCGAATGATACTCAATATAGTGAAATTAGTGAATCACCCAGTAATTCTAATACAGCGACATGTACAGGAACGATATCAAAACACAGGACACTACGAGACTCGCACCTGGCAAAATATTCTTTCCAGTATATGGGTATCTGTACTCAGAAAAGAAAGATGCAGTTGGTGTTTTCCGATGTGTAAAATGTGATGAAAAAATTAAGAAAGGTGGTGGTGGCGAGTTCAACTAAAAAAAACATTTTAAGAGGCACCAAAAAGACTTTTTCGGTACAGTGATTGAACCACCAGCCAAAGACACACGTCCATGTCAGTGAGTCACAGTCACAAGTTGTAAGCATGTTTATTTGCTCTCTAACAACTCTATAATAATGGATATGAGAAAATATTTCAAAATACACCACACATTTCCACAATGTGCCTACAATGTATTATATAACATGCCCAGAGTTAACAAGCTTGCCTGTCAGATGGCAGTAACGTGACGCTTTTTTTAACACAAATGCGCATACCAATTCAATCATTGTAAAATATCTTAAACAGGGTATTTTTTGTTTTCAAAAATTTGATTAGCAGTTTTTATCGCTGTTCTGGAAAATAGATTAGCAATTTCAACTTCAGACCCCCCCCCCCCCCACCCACCCCAAACATGTCTATCACATAATACTACAATTGCCTAGTTACTAATGTCTGAACTCATACTCTAGCATAACCCCATCCCTAACTTTACAAATGTGAGTTACCAAGTGGCCCAGCTGAGTCAAAGCACACCCTTCCACATACACTTTTCAGATTTTGAATAAAGAAGATTTTAGTCACAGGCACTGGCAATTACGATGAAAATAGGTAAGTAGTCACCTGATGATTGCGACAACTAACCTTACAATATACATAAAAAGCTAGAGTACCCTGGTCCTGAAAAATAAATACATCAGTGATTGAAACATGCTCTTGCAGTTCATGATTTGACTTCCACTTTGCAATTTTCAAATTGATCCAACCAAACTAAAAATGTCGAGGAAAATGATTATGAAGAATGACTGGTGCACATCAAGGGAGCTAATTTATAGGCACCAACATTGCAGAAAACACAAGAGGAGTTTTGTCAACTGATTTGAAAACACTCATAAAATGGTTGTTAAATTTTTCATTTCGCATGACCAAATAAATTGGTGTATTGTTACACTGTTTATCTGTAGTTTTACCATTTTTGAATTGGAATATTGGATGAACACATAAAATTTTTAATCGCACAATGCGAACCAAATTTCACTGATTGGTTGGGAGATCTTGCCTCGCAAACTGTGATGCAAACCCGAATAAAAAATACCCTGTATAGGGACCCCAAATATCAACCCAGAGTTTGATTTGAACAAGACTTAAATTTGACCCACATAGAGCTGCTATAATACAAATATGAAAGGATTCTGATTGGTGTATCTGAAGAAGATTTTTAAAGAAATTTCCTCATATTGCACTAAGTTAAAATTCGGGCTTCCATAGGGAGTTCAAATATTATCCCAAGGACTCGATTTGAACAAACTTGAATCTGACCCGCTAAAGATGTTTTATAGCAAATATGAATGCATTCTGACTGGTGGATCTGAACTTGAAGATTTTTAAACAAATTTCCTCATTATTGCACTAAGTTAAAATTCAGGCTCCCGTAGAGAGCTCGAATATTAACACTTGCACTAAGGTAAAATTCAGGCTCCCACAGAGAGCTCAAATATTAACACAGGGACTCAATTGAATAAACTTGAATCTGACCCCCCTAGAGATGTTATATGCCAAATATCAAAAGATTCTATTCTAACTGATAGTTCTGGAGAAGATTTTTTATAATTTTGGAAACAATTTATGGACGCTATCAGAGTAATGCCCGTTGTGGTGCCCCCTGTGGGCTTTGCAATTTTATTTGAACAGAGGTGAATTGACATATAAGAAACATGCATATCAAATTTGGTTCAATTCAGTTCTGTGGTTTATGAGGAGAAGTCAATAATGTAAAGTGCATGCCGAATGGACAGATGACAGATGATGGACAGACGACGGACAGAAAGTGATCACTTAAGCTCCCCCCTGACTTTCAGTCAGGTGAGCTAAAAATTCAAGAAAAAAAATCTACAATTGTGTATCCCACTTAACTGTATACTGCTTAACTATTTACCTAATATAACCTGTCACCTCTATGTACATAAATCAGTAATTAAGTTTAATTATATTTTTGCCCCCAAAACATAGCTTACGGCCCCTCAAAGAAACATATTTGTTAGGCTCATTCCAAAGAGTCATAAGCAAAATCTGTCATTTGCAGAATGAGGTCCCCGGAGGGTGAATTTGCTGATGCTATCCCATACAGTGTACTAATTTATCCTCTGGGTACATCTTGCTGTTTGGGCTTGAGACCTTGATTTAGACTAGGTTGACAGAGGGTAAATTTAGTGATGCCACCCTGTGCAGGATGGCATCACCAAATTTGCCCTATGAGGTTGCCATTCTGAAGATGATAGTCTGCTTATTTTCAGGCTTGGTCATAAGCTATAGAACTGAAGCTAGTAGGTGGTCATGGAGGCATTCTGCCCCCCTCCTCCATCACTCAACCTATCTGTCGGAAATTCTTGCTGTCTGCCGGGAAAATATAAAATTTATAGTAAATTTCCTTTCTTATTATACCTACCACAATTGTTTACTACAGGCTTGCACTAAATGGAAGACCCTAACTCGGATAAAATAGTCTCTATTTTAATCTTTCCCAAAAGATGTGGGAAAGAAAAGTGGTGTAAAAAACACTACGAAAAAATAAGCCAAAACTGGGCCGAACACCATCGGTGCACACCCAGTATGGGATGTTCTTCCCTTAGTACAAATCCACGACTTCTGTTAACCAATGCGCAGTGCAGTCATCAATTCATCATTCTTTTGAGTCCGCCAACATAGGGAGTTATGTGATCAGCGAGGACGAAGGATTCTTACCGGAAGAAGAAGACGGGAGGGCCTCCATGTAAACAATTGCAGTAGGTATAATAAGAAAGGAAATTTACTATAAAATTTATATTTCTTATCAACCTATCTTACAATTGTTTACTACAGGCTGAATAGACAATAGGATGGTGGGAATCACATAACCAACCCACACATAACTCAATTGTACCGGAACCGTGGACAGAGGAAGAGATCCCTAGTCCTATCAAACCATAGCATCACAAACATTAATAAAAGACAATGAAAGATGAGGCGTATGGTGATGTGCGATGCACAGACAGAAAGGGCAGTAACAGCACGTAGCTGAAACTGACCCTGTAAGAAGCTGAATGGCTGGGATAAACAACAGCCTGAGCAGAAGAAAGAGGGCCCGTAGAGCAAAGGTCCTCTGTCTGCTCCTGCAACTGTCGCAGATAAGTGGAGAAGGTAGCATTTCTCCAGTAGGCTGCCAGCATAATATCCGACAACATGACGGAGTTAGTATAAGCCCCGAGAGGAAGACAATGCATGCACCTCGTGGCAGAAAAACGATTGGCAATACAATCGCCAGTAGCTAGACGAGCGGAAGCTGCATGAATAGCAAGACAAATCCATCGAGAAATGGATTCAGGAGAGATCTGGAATGTGAGAAAATGCATATCCACCCAGGATAAAGGCGCGAACGCCCCCACCCCCCCAAGCAGTGCCCAAAAAAGTGTCCATCTTGGGAGTAAACTGCAAAGTCCTAGGCCTTTTCAAGGAAAAGTGCTGAACAAGCTTGGAGAGGCAAGGATGAGTGCCGAAACGATGCGGTACCACATATGAAAAAGGTCTCTAAAGCATGGACTTGTACCCATTGCTAGAGACCCCCCAGAAACAAACATATACCAGAAACTCCGCAATTGGTGTGATCGAAGGAGTGACAGAAGCAACAAAGTGATCACACACCATCGACAGAAGAACCTTCTACTTAGCCACAGAGGCTAAACCAGTGGAGTGAGTGCCTTCTTGAAGAAGAAAAGCAACTCCACTGCTCGTCTCTAAAAACTGCTCGTCTCTAAAAACCACTACGGAGGAGACAGGACCTGATAAAAGACATGCGCGAAGGCACAATGAAGTTGGGTCGACCTGAAACCTCCTAGGACTACTTTGGCAAAGAAAGTCGCGATGTAGAGGGAGACATGCCGGAACCGCGGCTAACAGAGAGCGGAGCAGACTGATCTACACCCACCGAGGCAACAGGGGTGTGATCGAAAGGATTCGACAACTGCAGGTTCATATCTGGGCTAGAACCTGGGGCAGAATCGGAACCGACAGGAAGGCGTAGCCGACAAGACCATCCCAAAGGAGGGTCACAGCGTCCATGGCGAAAGCCAGAGCATCTGGACACAGGGATACGAAAGTGTCCACCTGATGGTTCCAACAAGTCGCAAAGAGATCGATGTGGGGATGACCCCAGAGATCGCAAAGAGACTGGAACACCACCATGTGGAGCATCCACTCGGTGGAAAAGAACCTGCCCCATCGGGACAGGGAGTCGGCTAGGACGCTCAGACGACCGGGAATGTGACAAACCACCACTCCGGCACTGACATCCTGAGTGAGCAGTAAAAGAACCCGAACCAAATCGTACATGGGGACATAGTGCGTTCTGCCCTGGTTCCGAAGGTAAACAACCAATGTAGAATTGTCAGACCACAGAAGGACCTGACAATTTGAAAAGCGGGGAATCCACTGTCGGAAACACTGAAGAAGAGCAAGAAGCTCCTTCTGGTTGACATGAAGAGCTGCTAGATCCTGGTCCCATGACCCGTGAAGGAAAAGACCTAGAGGATTCAACATCACACCCCATCCGAGATCGCTGGCGATTACCGTCAGAACACGATCAGACGTGGGGAAGTCCAACGGAACTCCCTGCATAATCCACTGAACATCTGTCAGGGGAGAAGATGACGAGGAAGAGACTCCGGTAACAGAAGCACCAGAACCAGAGGATCGACATTCGGCCTCCAACGACTGAGCAGAAAGTGTTGGAGAGGTCTGACATGCAGCTGAGGAATGAGATCCGCCACCGAAACGCAGAGACCAAGCAGTTGGGGAAGACTCCGAGCTGATGAAGTCCATCCCAGATGACAAGACGGAGAAGGGACCAGGTCCGATTTCTCTCCGTTGACTCTGAACCCTAGTGACATGAGTGGGCTCAACAGTGTGACGACATCAGACTCCAGAAAAGCAGCATTGGATTGCCTCTGGAGGATATCAACTAGACAAGCCCAAGAAGACACCTTGGACTGTGTACGATGTAAGACTAACACATGCGACATCAGACAGGTGAAGGCCCAAGGATCCAGGCCAAGGCCAAAGGGAATGCCCTTGAACTGGAAAACATCCTGGGGAATGGAGCGGTGAACTGACCTGAAAGCCTCCATGCTGAACTGAGGAGCAATGATAGACTGCGTCAGAATACTCAGATCGATAACCTATCTGAGTCGGGCGTCCTTCGGCACCAAAAATATGTGGGACCAAAATCCCACTGAAAGAAAGTTCTTGATGACCTTGATTGTCCCCTTTGACAGGAGATCACCTATCTCCATGGTCAAAAGTTCCCAATGTGTAATGTTGAAAGGGACTCATGTTGGAAGAGGTACTCTCTACTTAGTGGAGTGCCTAAACCTGGGACGAAATCGAGGTGACTACTGCCGACGCCTACCCCACCCTGTGAGTGAGTAGAAGTGGTGGTAGGAGGATCAGCCCTTAACTTCACAGAGGAAGCAGAAGGGTACTTGTTAGGCTTTGGATGGTGCCTTCCTCCAACAGAAGGTCGATCAAGCTGACTAAGCAGCAGCAGATCAATGGAATGACAAAGGGAGCCATCCCGGACCCGCCGAAAGAGGCAGATCGAAGAGCAGCGCACTGCCCCCCAAGAAGGGGACGTCTTCTGTCCAGCACAGCTTACCTGCGAACTAATTCCAAGCTAGCCGCGTAACAGGCATGTGTGTGAGAAGATGCATGAGCATCTTGAACAGCACACACAAAACAAAAACCTGTTTGTCGTCAAACTCATCTGGGAGCAGATAAGCAGAGACGACGTGATCGAAGAGAGAACGCATTCCAGCATCCCTCTCGATAAGCCCAACCTGGACTCCAGAGTCTCCATATGGCTGAGGAGTTGGAGTCCCGATCCAAGACCGTCACAGTCTGGCAGACTGACGGATTGGCGAAATCGTAGGAACGATAACGCACCAAAGGCAAAAAGTGTACACTGTGATGAAGAACGACGTCTTCATAGCCTTGGAACTCAGCTTAGAGTCCAAAGCGGTAAATGCTTCGACCACCTGTACCGACAGGCATGGTCGAAGGCACCCAGAAGCATGTTGCTCCACAAGCTGTAGGCGTGCGACCGATGATCGCAGCCGGGCTGACACTGTCGGCTGGTTTGAGACCAGGAAGTCAAGAGCTGCCCCCAAGTCAGAAGACTGTTGGCTCTCGACGTCAGGAATGTCAGGCTCATCCCACGACTCTGAAGACAAATAACCCATCATGGGCAAACCAGCCGACACCTCCCAAGGTGTGAGCACACCAGGGGGTCAGAAAGCGAGTGTTTCCAATCCCAGGAGGCACTGCCACGGTGCCAGAAACCACTCGTTACCTTGCTGGAAGCAATGGAAAAGGCTCTTTGACAGAACCTAAGTGAGCAGGGAGAGGGCCTCCCTAAGCTCATTGACTGTCGGAACGGAATGACGTGGGAACGAACCAACAAAGTGGCTTCACTCCTGACCCATTTACCAGCGAAGGGTCACGATCCTCAAATACACCCAATGCGGGGCGACGGGGCTGCAGCCGAAAACATCTGAAGGCAGATGTTTAGTGGGGTATCACATACCCCGAGGATCAACAGAGCAGAAACTCAGGAGAGTCGCCGCGGACCTCTGCAGGACAGAAGGTCCAGGCTGCACAAAAAGCGTTGGTCACACAAAACTGGCCATGGAACCAGAGTGCGTGGACGGAAACGCCATGGAGCTCATAGTGACCCCACCATGAACATCCGAATTCAATGAGAAAAACTGAGGCACTCGACAGCTGAGAGACCACAGTAGAGGGTTCGGCCGGCAGCCCCTTCCAACTTCGCCAAGTTGAAGTCAGGGAAGGCTGAGGCCAATACCCCACGTCTACACTACCAGACATCTCTGCAGACCCCTGCAGGGATAAAACTGCTGTGCTCAATGGCCGAGAGGACACAGCATGGGGGTTCGGTCGGTAGCCACTTCCAACTTCACCGAGTTGAAGTCAGGGAAGGCTGAGGCCGATACCCCACGTCTACACTGCCAGACACCGCTGCAGACCCCTGCAGGGAGAAAACTGCTGTGCTCAACGACTGAGAAGACACAGCAGGGGGTTCGGTCGGCAGCCACTTCCGACTACGCCGAGTTGAAGTCAGGGAAGGCTGTGGCCGATACTACCACGTCAACACCACCAGACACCTCTGCAGACCCCTGCAGGGATAAAACTGCTGTGCTCAATGGCTGAGAGGACACAACAGGGGGTTCAGACGGCAGCCACTTCTGACTTCGCAGAGTTGAAGTCAGGGAAGGCTCAGGCCAATACCCCACAACCACACTACAAACATCACTGCAGACCCCTGCAGGGATAAGCCGAGGCCGGCTAAAATGGTGACCAATGACGTTGTAGACGGAACAGCAGTAGCAGCAGATACGACGGGAGCTGCTGGAACTGGCAGAAAGGGGAGAGAGCCACCTAGCTCGGCCTCCAAAGGAGGAGTCACAACCGTAGTGACAGCCTCAGATGTCGACTGGAGAGAGCACATAGTCCCGGAACCAGGCATCTCTTCACCAGAAATCCAACAGCTCCCGCAGTATCCACCACGGTAAAAAAAACAGCACATCTCCCACAGATGGGGAATAACTCTCACCAGACGTGGTCGTGTCAGGAGTACCCCGAAACGACAGCGTTCCCCCACCCCCACGGGTGCGGGAGGAGCTGAACATCCCCCATGGAAGGGGTATAACTCACACCAGATATGGTCGTGTCGGGAGGCCCCGAAACGACTGCATCCCCCCCCCCCCCTGCAGGTGCGGGAGGAACAGCCACGAGAACGCACCAAAAGCAAGGGCAAAAAGAATCACCCTAAAGGAACCGAACTGGAAATAACAGAGGTGAGAGCAGTAGAAGAAAAAGGTGAACTCAACAGATACATAAAGCAGAAGAACACTCCCCAAGTACGAGAGAAGGTGGCAGAAAAAATAACCAGTGGGTACACGACAGAAACCCAGACGGCCGACAGGGACCTAAAAAACAGAAATTCAGCCCTAAACAGAGTGAAGAAATCCTGTCCATATAGTCCCTCATTGACACCTAACTCCAATAATAATAATAAAATTTATCAACCGAAAAATTTTATTTTCGAACCGCGTTGACATGATGTCGAAAAAACATTCGCAAAAATGCAATATATAAATAAAATTCAATGAGAATGTAGTTGAAAATATTAACGAGAATATATAAAACACAGTCCTGTTATTATACAATCTTCAGATCCATAATTCCAGTCACAGGAAAACCATTATCGAGGAGTTGAATTATCACTGTTTCGTAATGCAAATGGCGGAGACACATCCTACACGTGTCTCTGACTAAAAAAGAATGATGAATTGATGACTGTACTGCGCATTGGTTTACAGAAATCGTGGATTCGTACTAAGGGAAGAGCGTCCCATACTGGGTGTGCACCGATGGCGCTTGGCCCAGTTTTGGCTTATTTTTTCGTGGTGTTTTTTACACCACTTTTCTTTCCCACATCTCTTGGGAAAGATTAAAATAGAGAGTATTTTATTCGAGATAGGGTCTTCCACTGTAGTGCAAAGCCTGTAGTAAACAATTGTAAGGTAGATTGATAAGAAATTGTTGGCAAGAGTTTATAGATTTTTTTCAAATATGAAAAACGTTTGTTTACAATTTAAAATAATAGTAATAAATAAATGTTTCAGACATGTTTTGTTTACTACTGTTTTAAAGAAGTTTACTGAGTCAGGTTTCAAGTTTGTACCAATGGTCAATGACCAAGAAAGACTGTCGGAAAATTCACACTCCACAATGTCAGAAAGAACGCAGCTTTGGAAGATTGTATTTTTTAGGAAAGTAATGGAAGTTTTTAGTTCAAAAAATTTTTTTACATGAAATTTTGGCTATTCATGTTCGGTAATGGATTAATGGAAGAAGATTACTATCAAACACTAAACAACCTGACCTGTTTTAAAGACAATAGTAGTAAATTCATGATAACCCCTTTCCCAACTTGAATGGCAGTTGACACGTGTAAAAAAAACATTCTTGAATTACTCACAATTTTCCGTTTTCACCTCAAAAACACACCCTTAAGGCACCTTCGTGGAACAAGCTCAATGAGGGCTAAAATTATGGTTCTTTTTGCAAAAATTGGAAAAATAGTGAATTTTGAATGGTAATTTTTGTGAATAGCACTGGCCATTTTTTTTTATCTTTGCATTATGTTAGGTAAAGTGTTACCATTAACTATTCTATCAGAAAAAATATTTACACAACCCCCAAATTTCCCTGGTTCAAAGACATTTTGGCCCCAGTACCTCCATGCTAAGAATCATAAGCACTGTCCAGAAAGATATAGAGACTGGGTAGAAAAAAAGCTTTTGGGTTTCGAGCATTCCCTCACTGAAATTAAACATCCTCATTGAACATTAGTTAGTTAGTTAGTTAGTTAGTTAGTTAGTTAGTTAGTTAGTTAGTTAGTTAGTTAGTTAGTTAGTTAGTTAGTTAGTTAGTTAGTTACATGTGCTGGAAACAAATGATGATTAAAATACAGTAAATACAGTGTCCACTAAAATTTGTTTTGTAAACATCCAGTTTTGTTAAGTTCTGCAGAAAATGACTCGAATATGAAAAATTTATACCAATTTTAATATTTTTAATACTTATCAATGGCCCAGACTAGCTGGTGCAACCCAATTTATTACCAGGGCCAAACACAAATTGTGAATCCCCTAAACCCCCATAATTTGCCAAAAAACTTAAAAATGAGAAGACCAGTATGGTCCTCCATACTTTTGCGCAATGCGCAACTTGAAGGACAACAATAGGCTACTGCCATCTTGTCATTCTTATTGTTGTGCCTGTTAAACGTTAATAAGAACTGTAATAAAACTCAGCGGGGAGGGCCATACCCGTCTGGGCCATTGATAAGTATTAAAAATATTAAAATTGGTATAAATTTTTCATATTTTTCCACTACACCAATGGCCCAGACTAGCTGAGAATAGAAAACAGGCAGGCAGGCCTAGTACTTAACATTCATTGCTCCTATTTCAGAAAAACAATGAAAATATAGGTGTAACTCTATTTAAGGCCTAGAATAACCCATTATGCTAATTTGATAAAGGAAGCCAAAATATAAAGAGGTCCAGAGAAATGAGACTCTTTATAAACCATTAAAAATGTCTGAGTATTGGATAGAAAAGCTTGTCTTGACATATGACAAAGACAATAATGCTTCACATCGAGCTACACATTAAAAGCATATAATACAATTAAAATTGCTTCATATCAAACTACACATTAAAACTACCATAGCACAGACCCCAGGATACTATCATTGAAGGAGGTATGTCCATGTTTTCCACTTTAAAGCCAGATGACTATTTGGAAATACCATCCCCCCCTTCCCCTTGTTTTGAAAGTAACTACATGTACACTTCAAAATGAAGAGGGGAGCAGACTGGGGACAGTGCTAGAGCAGACCAAATAGAAGGTTGAATGAAAATCCTAATTAGAATGGACGACCTTCTGAGCTACCGATAACAGTCCTAAAGATCTGAGATCATCCGAAATTTATTCTAAATCTCGAAGAAAAAATTTGGTAAGTCATCTGTTGTGTCCAATAAGCTGCTTGCATCAAATCCTTCAAAGGAGTCCTACTAGCATAAGCCCAAGAAGAAGCTAAAGCTCTAACTTCATGAGCTGAAATCTTATAAGCTATTCTGATTCACAGACAAAGCATTATAAGCTGACCGAATAGCTAACTAAATCCATCTAGATATTAATGAACAGAAACATCATTTCTGTTAAGAAGAGAAAGAAATAACCTTTTCCTACCTCTTCTAATAAACTAGAATGCTCCTTATAAATCTTAAGCGCTCTTACTGGACACAACAAAGGTCGCTGACCATCTGAAGACGGTAATGTTTTAATAAGAATAGGGCTAGGCCATTTGTACGGAACCTGATTCTTAGCTAAGAATCCCACTTTCGTAGTGTGAGTAACAGAATTACCAACACTACGATAATGAGAGTCTTCAACAGACAAAGCATGAAGCTCACTAACTCTTCTAGCTGATGCAAAATGCTAAAAGAAAAACTGTGTTATAAGTAAGAAATTTAAACTCAACAGTATTTAACGGTTCAAAAGGTGCTTCCTGAAGTTTCAGAAGAACCCAAACTAAATTCCACTGAGGGACTAGTCTCAAGGTATGAGGTCTATTCACAGAAAAATTCCTCATTAATTATTTATAGATACATCTGACCCAATGTTTAATTTCCCTTGGTGTGCATAGGGGTCAGAGAGCATAGACCTATAGCCCTTAATAGTGACTGGCTGTAGCTTAACTTCATCATAAAGATAAATAAAAAAGTTAGCCAATTGAGGTATAGTTGGGTTAAAAAAATCAATCAATTGTGATTCACACCAACGAACAAAAACCTTCCACTTCGCTTCATAATTTAACGAAGAGGAGGTCCTCTTACAGTTAGAAATTGCGTCCATTGCTCGTCTGAAAAACTGTGCAGGAAGCCGACGGAGTTTCCCCTGTATTAGAAGATCCCGGAGAAGTGGTAACTTCTGTGGAAGGTCCCAAAGAAGTTCCCGGAGAAGAATTATCCACTGTCTGTGAGCCGACAGACTTGCAACCAGTAGAATCTTGCAAGAAGACTGTTTTATCTTTAGCAAGATCTGTTGAATGAGGGGAGCTGGAGGGTAAGCATACCTTATTATCCCGTTCCATGAAATTGATAGAGCGTCTACTGCATAAGCTTGAGGGTCCGGGCATGGAGACACAAAAGTCTGTAACTGATTGTTCAGACTCGTGGCAAAAAGATCGATCATTGGATGTTCCCACTGGTAGCAAATATGATTGAAGACAGATTTTTTCAACATCCATACTGAAGGTAGCAGGCGATCCTTTCTCGATAGAGAGTCTGCTATTACATTGAGACGACCTGGAATAGGACGAATCGATATCAGAATCTGATTCTTTTGAGAGAAAAGAAGAATCTTTTCGGTGAGATTCAACAGCTGGACGGAATGAGAACCTCCCTAATTCCAAATATAGGCTACTGTTGAAATGTCCAACAGAATTTGAACATGTGAGTTTATTACTCGACTGAGCCAATGATTTAGAGCTAACCAAACTGCCCTCATTTCTTGTAGTTTATATGGGACCCAAGAAACTGACTCTCCCATAAGCCATGACACACTTGATCACCCGGAATCAGGGAAGCATCCCAACCCTCCTGACTGGTGTCCGTCATGATTATGAATGACGGCTCCTGTATCTGAAGGGGTATTCCCTAGGAAAACCACTGGATATCCGCCCAAATTTGAAGATGTTTTACTGACTGTGTTAAAACAATTGGACTGTCCAACAACTGACATTTTACACTCCAATTTTTAATTAGATAAATTTGAAGTGGACAAGTGCGCAAACAACCTAGCGGAATTAACTCCGCAACGGTGCCGCAAAGTCCTAACAGCCGCATAAACTCTCTTGCAGAAATGACTTGTGCATTTATGCAATATTTGCATAAAGAGAAACTAATTTTGCTCTTGCTACTGGCAAACAGACCCGATTGTTGAGAGTATCAAAACTCATTCCAGATGAACAAAACGATCTCGTCGGTATTAAATCCGACTTGTCGACAATGATTATATAAAACCTAGGCGTCATAGCAGCAATAGCAAACTCTGAACGTCGCTTTGAAGAGCATGAAAATTTTCATACCTTTGAAGAATGCGTCCAAATATGCCGACGTCATTGAAGCCAAGTGAGCTCTAAATGGCTCATCACCGCATTCACCACCCGAGCGAACGCCCACGGAGCAGGGTTCAAGCCAAAACACATTGCTCTGAACTGGTATACTTCTCCTTGAACCACGAAACGGACATCTCTACTTGTGGCGTAATCGTTCACTCGGATGATGCCTCTCACCGATCGGATTGACTTCATATAAAATTTGGAGCAATTATTAGCTTGTTATCCAACTGAGATCGATGACCGGCCTGTACGAGCCGTCTGGCTTCGGCACAAGAAGAAAGATGCCTGTAGAATCCCTTTGAATTTGGATTCTCTGTGACCTCTACTGCCTCCTTTGTAGGAGAGAGTCTACTGCTGAAATCAAAGCCTCTCTCTTTGTTATATTATGTGAAAGGTTCACAAAACACGGAATCCGTGTTAATGGAGGTTTTCTCCGGAACGAAAGATGTAGATCATTTTTTACAACGTCTCGAACCCAAAAATCCTGAGTTATTTGTTCCAGTTGCTTGCGAATATTGAAAGCCTTCCGCCAACTGGAGAACAGAGGTTGAAATCTTCATTTGTAGGACTTACGAGGCGTGTACGAGAAACCACGTGAAGCTCTTGCACCCCTCTGTGACGTTGGTGTGGGGTTACGCATTTCGTTATTTCCGACTGCGTCATCCCCTTTTTGAAATCGCTCCCCTGTTTCGAGCCACCACGACCATGATTAACTTTAAAAGCAGCATGGGCTGAGCCTCTCTTGGAGAAAAATTTATCTCTCCAAGGAGTACCACTTGTGGAAGGTTGAGGTTGCGAAGCTGAGTGCAACAAAAGCTGACTTGTAGCTTTCTTAGAAGCATCTTCAAATACAGCTTTTAACTGATCATTGAATAATGAAGAGCCCGAAACGGGAGCGGCCCTTAGAGAGCTCTTAACACTGTCATCAATAAATGACGTAGTTTTAAGGGCAGCATTGCACCTGACCAACTCTAAATTCGCTACTGAAAGAGCAGAGTGGGATGATGTATACATGATGGCACGAGAGAGCACTCTCAAAGGAGATAACAACTCCTGTAAGCTCTCAGATTCCAAATTGCCGGCCAATGCCCTGAAAATATGATCTGCATATGACAGCATCCAAAATACTTCTGCTAGATTCAATGCAAGTGACTATAACAAAAGAACTAACGCTACACGATGACGGAAGAGACATACCTAAGTCCCTAGCTCCGTCATCCAATTGCAGAGGAGCTCTTGGAATCTGATTCTCGCCTACCGTATTTAAGAAGGTATTGCCTCTAAACAGTAGGTCAAGCTTCCTTTCCGAAAGGAAATTACTTTGTCTAGCCTGAGCCAGGTCAGCAATAGCTTTGTCACAATAATCAAATGCATCTAACGCTTGGACTGATTGAGACAGATACAGAAAGATACTTTCCTTCGACTTAATGACCTCCCTGTCCAAAGAAGACAGGCGCTTGGCTCTAGAAGCCACAGAACTCGACCAGAAGGAAGTAATTCAGGTGAAAAAACCTGCAGGAACCTCATAGTTTCCATATGTTGCCCAGCCAAAGATGTAGTGTCAGTCTTATCTTCATCAAACTCCCTAACACTACCAGCTAGAGGTTCCTGGTCTGGTCTATTATCGGCATACTGATTATTTGAGGAAACCCTTCTTTCTGCCAATCCAGCACTGTCTGAATCATCCAAATCGGAGATCGATGACGGCTGCATATTATGCTGCTGGGAGTCTGCAATTAGCTGGGCAATTTGCTCCAGCAATTCCGTATTCGAGGCTATGTTCACCCCCAGTCTATGCCTTTTGGCTCTGGAAGGTGATCTGACACAGAGCCCTGTGTCCGTCTTTTAGAAAAAGACATTTGCCTCGAATGCTAGCCTTAGACAGCCAGATCCTGGCTCTGACTCTCTACCTCTGGATCTTGCCGTCTAGCATGCGGTCTACTGTGCTGAGTCCTGGAAATGGACGAAGAAGAGGCTCTTATATCAAGATTACTGCCAGCCGCACTAGCAGAGAAAGGTACATCAGAAACAACTGGTTCCGAAGCATTTTCTACCGGACTACCAGCTGAACTGGCAATAAAAGTCAAATCTTTCTGTTTTGCCCCCAAAATAGAAGAATGCTTTGCTACTGATGCACCTTTCAATTTGACTGGCCTCTTCCCCTTACGTGCCACCGTCTGAACAGAGGACTGTCTACCATCCTCCGTATTTTCCCGGTACAGAAGCACTAATTAAAGGCTCCGTTACACTGGTCGAGCTAGTTGACCGTCTGCTTGCCCAAGGTACCGAGTACTCTGCGATACCTCGTAAGTCAACATGCTCTGTATCTGAAGACGACGGCAGCACAGAACTTGATGTTATACCATAACCAATACCATGTTCTTGTTCCTCTGAAATGGAAACTAAATTTTATTAGTTACCTTAGGCGAAAGCATCGAAATCGGTGCTTCGCCAACACATACATAAGTTGAGAGGGAATTCCATCGCTTGGAATCCCAAGAACAGCAAGTTGCACAGGTACCATCTTTCGAGCAACGAGTGCAAGCCAAACATGATGAATGAGAATCAAGAGAGGACTTCTTCCTCTTACATTTCGAACATGAGGACTTCATAATACACATACGCCCGAGGCAAAAAATTTTAAACTGAATAGGAGCTGGTAACCAAGTCCAAAACAGGCACAACAAAGGTCCAGGTCAGACAACCGGTATCCCAAGAATACCCTTAACAATAGAGAAACTTCCCCAGAAGATTCCCCATACAGAAGGGTAATGGCAAACAGACACGCCCGACTATGTCAAAAATAACTGGTACGTGACAAAGGGGGTACGAATAATCCACATTCCGTAAATTATCTAAGATTTTTAAGAAGAATTTTACTTAATAACAAATTCGCAAATGGCAAATAGTTCTTAAAAATCCAATGAGAGGATTCAAGGGGAAAAAGGTGAACATTGAACACACACATAATGATAAACAAAAAATGAACAAATCAGGTGCATATCCCAAAAATGGGAAAAACAAGAAATATTATTTAATTTCAATAAAGTTATAGCCCTGAATGTTCAAAAACTCAATGTCCATATTCAGCTAGATTCTGCTGCAATTATTCCACCATTCCACTTCAAAATTATGTCTGGCTACATTATACTTTAGGATTTTATAGCACAAAAGTCAGGATATGTGTTGATCTGACATGGGCCAAACAACAGAATGACAAGATGGCAGTAGCCTATTGTTGTCCTTGACAAGTTGCGCATTGCGCAAAAGTATGGAGGACCATACTGGTCTTCTCGTTTTTAAGTTTTTTGGCAAATTTTGGGGGTTTTGGGGATTCAAAATTTGTGTTTGGCCCTGGTAATAAATTGGGTTGCACCAGCTAGTCTGAGCCATTGGTATAGTGGAAAAATATTATGTACATAGCATTTATTTTCAGAAAAAGGTGTATAAAATTCACGGAACACAAATGTATTTCATATTTCTTTATAAATGGTAGAGAACTAAATTTTTGTTGGTTGTCAAAATTTGTTCATAAGTCATTGCTTTGTTATAATTTATGGCAGAGTGCCTTCAGGCACTCTCCCATAAATTGTAACAAAGCAAAGACATACAGATGAAATTAATTAATTTCAAAATAAGGTGAACCTCATACAGCCACAGAATATGAAACCTTAAGTTGTGGTACAGAGGAGCATACTTAATTGTGTATCTCTTAATTGAATAACCCTGTTAATTGAATACAATATCCAAACACCAAACCATTTACCATACTTTGAGTACAAATTGGCCTCTTAAGTGAATATGGGTTATAGAGCAAACTTCTGTTAATTGAATAAAAAATCCTGTAATGTGTTGAGAAAGTATCCTGACAATCACCAAATACCAAATGTTTAGAGACTTATTTCAGGTAAGTGCATCTAATATTGGTATTTATTCTATTATATCTTGTTTGACAGAGCTCCATGAGCTCTGTCAAAAAAGATATAATAGAATAACTAGTCATTTTTTCTCTAAAATACAGGAAGGTGACCAGATCCCTGTTAACTGAATACCTCTGTTAATTGAATAATTCTCACTGGCAAAGTGGCTATTCAATTAACAGGGTTCCACTGTACTTGCATTTATGAATGGAGCCCAAATATGGGCTTCAGCACTCAACCAGTTAACAAACAAAAAGATTTTTAAAAAATGAAATAAAATCCTCCCCCTCGTTGATTTGAAAAATTAATTCTCGAGAACCAAACATATTTTTTACTTTGTCGTAAAAACAAAATTTATCACCAGAACTAAAAAATCGCGATTCTGTAGAATCACAGGCCCACCATGCTTGATAAAATAGTACTGAAACTACCCCTATTCAAGTAAACAAACATGAGAGAGGGTTTTATCAAAGATCTAACCGAAGAACAGCAACTTTGCTAACCAAACATCTCTACAAACTGGGAAACAAAGAGTTTAAAGTCAGCCCTTATACAACTGATTGAAAACAAAAACCAAAGTTTGCAAATTTTAGTATTTTTCAAACGATGCCCTTAAACCATAAATTTGTTTTGCGATCAATGTCACATCTTCCTATACTAAAATATATTGCGATCATATATCAGTCACTGTATACGGATTTTAACTTGGGAAGTTTGCAGTTTTGCTAAAAATCACAAACTATGGGCCATTAACCGTCGATGGTGGTTAAAAGTGATGGCACTTTTCGGTTATGTTGTTGCCTCATGTTACACTCTAAATATATGAAAAATTTAATCTAGCCTGGACTCAAACCCCGCCATATTTTTAAAATTTTCGCCATATTTTTCTCAGATTCTGGCACATAAAATGTTTTCATTAAAATGACGGTATGTGGGGAAACAACTTTAGATGGGAACAAATGGGTGTTAGAACTTTTAGAAAAAACCAGCCCATTTCTGAGTCCAAATTGAGGTTGGAACTTGTTAAAAAATATAAAACGTTTCTGTCTTATTAAGATAACCAGAATGGATAAAGGTTGAATCTGAGGTCTCTACTTGAAAAATTCCTCACAAGGAAAAACAAAAAGTGTGAAGTTAACCCTCTTGCAACTGCCCAAAAACAGTAACCAAGGTATGAAATTTTGATATTTTTCGGACAGTTCCAACTTTCACGGGATTGCGTAGAAATTTGTGAAAAAATATGACATTTCTCCATTATTACGGTAACCAGTATGGCTAAGGGTTAAGCCTGACATCTCCAATTACAAAAGAAAGATTATTCAGTTTGCTATTCTTTACTAGAAAAAACAAAAAGTTTGAAGTTAACCCTCATGCGATTGCTTAAAAACAGTAAACAAAGTATGCAAATTTGATATTTCGAACAGTTTCCATGTCCACGCAGGCAGTAGAGGCATTGGGTTAAACATTTCAAGAAAACTTCTATAACAGCAAAAATGTTTGTTAGTTAATAATCTATTTGCCTGTGCAACAAATTTACATCTAGTGTCCAATGCAGGAAAAGTGAACACAAAATGTATGAATATTGTACAAAATGAGAAACCACTTGTATTCAAGATGCAAACACTGGCTGAGGGTTAAGTCTGCTATTTAAACCTATCACAGCACAGACATTTCTACACATGGTAAACGAAAAATAAGTGTGGGAACTTTCAGAAACAGTTGTCCCGTTTTTTTTAAATCTACAGGCTGCAAACTGAGGTGGAATTTGTTAAAAATATGACATTACTCCCTTATGAAGACAATCAGAATTGGTAAGGGTTAAATCTGAGGTCTCCACTTACAAAAAGCTAGATTGTTTAGTTTGCAATTCTTCACAAGAAAAAAAAAAATCAAGTTAACCCTCTTGCAACTATCAGAAAACAGTAACCAAAGAAGGCAAATTTTGATATTTTTCGAACAGTTCTCACATGCTCGCAGACAGAAGAGGCATTGGGTTAAAATTTTCAAGATAACTTATAACAGCAAAAAGGTTTGTCAGTTAATAATCTATATGCCTGTGCAACAAATTTGCATCTACATCATTTCCAATGCTGGAAAAGTGAACACAAAGTGTGTGAATTTTGTACCAAATCAGACACCACTCGTATTCAAGTTACAACAACAGGGTGTGGGTTGAGTCTGATATTTAAACTTATCAAGCACGTTTGATGACTAGATATTTCTGCACATTGCAAAACAAAAAGTTTCAAGTTAACACTCATACAATTGATCGAAAACGATATCCAAAGTTTGCAAGTTTGCAAATTTTCATATTTTCGAAACAGTACCCTTACTCTAGATATCACTGTTCGAAAGAGTTAAATGCGACAAACAAACTTGAACTTTAAAGTTGTTCTCCAATTAACAAGTCATCTTCCTAAACTAAAATCTCTGGCATATATCACTTGCAGTATCAAGAAACGGCCTCTGGAAGGTGTACTATTTTGCTGAACATAACAAACTTTGGCCCTTTGAAGTCGATGGGGGTTAAAGTAAGAAAACGTTTTAAGTGATTTCATTACAAAATGTTAGAGTGTAAATATATAGAAAATTTCATCTTCATAGGACTGATAGTGTTTGAGAATTTTGGGGAAAAGGGTCATTTTTGCTATATTTTGGTCTGCCTGAAGGTGTAAAATATTTTCACTAAATGGCAATATGTGGGGGTACACCTTCAGATATGGGGAACAACATGTGCAAAATTTCAGAAGAATCGTACAGCCAGTTTTCGAGATCTAGGAGCCACAAAATTTTGGTGGAAAATAAAAACAAAAAATAAAAAAAAACATTTTTTTAGCAATAATAATAAGTCTCACACCACTGTGGTGGTGAATCTTAATGAAAGAAAATACATTCTGGATAACTGAATATTCCTATTGATTAATATTTTTTTATTAAGAGGATCTTCAATTAACAATGCTCCACTGCAGTACAATTACTCTACTGATGAAAGGTACCAATAAATCATAAAATTACAGGATGAAATTCTCGGAAAATAATTGGACAAAAGTGGTATTTTAACCTGTCTAAGATAATATTATAACAATATCACATACCCCAAATTGTTGGATGCCATTTATGTGTGTTTGTGCTTTTGCACTAACAATGTTGGAACATTTCCAACCATCTAAATGCCCACCAACTGATTTCATCAAACCATAAGTCAAGTTGAGAAAACTACTTAACTAACAATCAAAAGGTTTCATGGCTCATGACCAAATTTCAGTACATTTGGCCTTTTGAACCATTATTCAATTCAAATACTTTCAAACACTAAAATTTGTAGTTTCAAAATAATTCCTTAATTGGTAAATACAGTGGAGCGCACTTAACTGAATATCTCTTAACAGAATATAACTTCCAAACACAATACCATTTACCATACCTCGAGTATAAATTTGACCTGTTAACTGCATACAGGTTATAAATTAAACTCCTGTTAATCAAATAAAATTCTTGTAATATGTCAAGAAATTACCTTCACAATCACTTAATTCCCCAGTGTTAAAAGACCTATTTGGCCTCTGTACATCTAACACAGACCTTTAATCTATTATATGTTGTTTGACAGAGTGACATGAGCTCTGTTAAACAAGATATAATAGAATAAATGCTCAGTTTCTCTTTAGACTGAAGCAAAGTAACTAAATCTCTATTAATTGAATATTCTTGTTAACTGAATAATTTTCTCTGGCAAAGACGCGAAGTGGATATTCAATTAACAGGATTCCACTGCAAGAACTTACTTCAATTCTGATAAGGATATCTGGACCTCTTGATGCAATTTTGGGTGTACTGAATCCAAGCTCCGACGACTGACAGCATGAATATTGACATTATGAATGATTTCATAGTGGTGAAGTCTGTCTTGTAATGAACCTACAAAAAAGGATGCATAACCCATTAACTCCTTGCATACCCCGTTAATTAAACAGTCTTTTACCAAAGAAAAATATTCATTCAACAGGAGTACAATTAACAGGAATCTGGTAATTTTCCTATCTTCTAGTTACAAACAGAGCATTTATTCTATTATATCTTGTTTCACAGAGCTCATGGAGCTTGGTCAAACAAGATATAATAAATTAAATACCAATACTGGATGTACTGAGGATAAAAATATCTATAAATGTGGAGAGTTCAGTGCATGCCAGAGTAATTTTTCAACAGATTACAAAGTTTTTTTATTCATTAACAGGAGTTTACTTGAAAATCTGTATGCAATTAACAGGTCAAATTGCTACTACAGGTATGCTAAATGGTTTTCAATAACAGAGTTATTCAATTAAAAGATATATAATCAAGTGAGTTCCACTGTGTTCCCACACAGGATTGACAGCAAATCTTCTACCACGAGATTAAGAACAAATTGGCATATTAACCAAATTTTCTCCTGTTAGTTGAATCAACTTCCTGACCAATGATTTCTTGAGTTAAATTTCTACAATATTTCATCAAATACTGTCATGGCTGCAGTGAGGTAGCCAAGACTAGATCTGATTAAAAGAATTTTAAAAATATATACATGTAAGTCAAATCATGAAACTCTAACATACTGAACAGAATTGATGCAATGAAGTTATAATACAAAGTACAGTCTCGAATATTCAGAGAAAAACTGGTGTGAACAACCCACATCAACACTAACAGTCCACTGACAGTAATTACAGGTTAATTGGCATAATAACTGCACTGTTGGACACACCCAGATCTGCTTATTTGACAAATTGACATGGCAAACCAAAAACATCCATTCAATAGGAAAATTATTCACAGAATTATGAAATATTCACCTCTGTTCTCGAACTTGAGCAATTGAGATCAAGTGTCCTTTTACATGTTTTCTAAACGTTGTTCATCTCTCGGCTGCTTGTGTTTGATTCCACGTTGGCTTCATCTTATACTACCTTATATTTTAAACTTATCACTGTAATTCCATTCTTCTTTTAAAGTATCTATCTATATATTTAAATATCCTTCATCACACAGTTTAAACAATTTGCATTTGGTACTCCGCCAGTAGTTTCAGTAATACTTATTTTGTAACTCAAAGACCTGGGGAGACGACCAACTTAAGCATCAAGCTTTCTGTCGAATCCCTTCATTTTTGTGATTTAACAAGTATTGTTTCTGTATGCTGCATTCACTGCTTCATAATTATATTTGTTTCTTTCCTTTATTGTAAATCATATTGTTTGCAACTACAGTGTTTTCATTAATAAATATTGTTTAAACTAAATATTAACCTCAACCAATCATATGCAAGCAAGTCGGATATCACAAAGAAATGTGAATTACAGTGTGACATATATAATTCTTGCAATAATAAATATTGCATTTTGTTTTAAAATTCTCCTAACAACCTTCCAAATTTCCAAGCATTACAGGCCTACTTGGCATGAGTACTACAAACAATATAAGCATTCATTCTATTATGTAAGAGTCCAGTAAGCTCTGACAAACATGATATGATAGAACAAATACTCATTTTGTCATCAGAAGGAAGTAAAATCACCAAATTCTTGTCAATTGAATATTCTTGTTAACCCTTTGCCTAACACGAAAGACAGACAACATTTGCAAATAAAATTCTTGAATAACTAATTTTTCACATTTTTTGCACTAAAAACATAGCTCATGACCCCCTCACTGGAAGGAGCTCAAAGAACTCATTCCAATGAGGGGTCATAAGCTATTGTTTTAGACAAAAAAACGGAAAAAATAATGAAAATTGAATGGTGATTTTTGTGAACAGCACTGGCCGGTTTTGGCCATTACTTTAGGTAAAGGATTAACTGAATATTTTTACTGGCAAAGTTGCTATTCAATCAACAGGATTCAAAATAGTGAACACTTTACTCCATACATGGACAGTTGGCTCAGTGGTTAGAACACTGGAACTCAGATATCAAAATGTCGTAGCCTTGATCCTTTACTCACATAATCTGCATTGTGTCCTTGGGCAAGATACATGATCCCAATTGCTCAAGTTGGAGAACAGTGGTGCAGCATGCTCAGGAATACTGCATGTTGAATTTACACATGACTTCAACCTATGTTAACCCTTTACCCAATGAATCGGCCACATCCGCCCGTATAATATGAAAATTTCGCAGCTGAAAAAATATTATTTTTCCAAAATTTCAACAATACCATATCATGTGAGCTCCCTTTGGAACGATCTTGTTGAGCTCATTCCAATGAGGGGTCACATGATATGGTTTTGTTGAAATGTTTTGAAAAATTAAAAAAATGCTATTTAAAATAATAAATATTGATATCATCTGCATTGGGTAAAGGGTTAACCCTGGCTGTATAGGGTTAGTAACTTAGAGAGTCTGGCAGTTACTTGCTACTGCTTGGTGATTCTCTCTGTGTACTCTGGTTTACTCTACAGGTAAAACTGTCAGACACAATATGACCCTGCTGATGAAAGTGTCATATTAAACCTAAATAAATAAGCAGAATGCACTTGGTGACCATTTTAGTGGAAATAATGAGCATGCATGTCAGTGCAAGAGAAATAGGCAGTACTGGAATTATTAGTTCGGTATTGATGTTTGGTATTTCCGGGGTGGGGGTATACTGTGGTATCAGTTTGATATTCGGTATATAATTGACCGAGATCTGCTGATAGAACAAAATGGGGAATCAAACCATGAAAATACAGAATAAGTTGTTGTTCTATCATTCTACCACAGCACCACAAATGCTACTGTCAATGAGCTTCTCAACACTGGCATTCTTTTGCCAACACAAATCATATCTACAGTAATTTTGTGACTTGTTTCAAACACATCTTAGCTTTTAAAGGCCTATTTTAGGTCTTTGCAATCTCAGAGCATGTTCGCTTAACATGCCTGTTAAGGCAGCCAAGACTTAACGAGAAATCACTGCTAAGCAACTGGACATGTACAGGTTGTACATGGAGCAGGAATTAAGGACAATTGCTCAGCCCCTCAAGGGTTAAAAAAACTGAAAAGAAAATCAGTCAATTCTTTTATGAAAATGAACACTTCAACTGCTATCAAGCCTCACCAAGGCCTGATAAACAGTAAATGTAGGAAAATTTGAAAATACAGATGGTTTTGTTATTCATTGATTGATTCAGTTCTGTTTTTCAGTATCCTATGATACCAGCATTGACTCAGTTTATTGGTATATTGCCCATCTCTACTGTGTACCAGCACTATTAAGCTTTCAGGCCACCAGTCTAATGCTGTAAGGAATTGAATGTTCATTCACTCACTCACTCAGATATACAGATAATCTCTGTTGCTTCAGTATTAGATATTTCAAACAGTACGTATTTAATTCACCTTGAAACAATCAATATATTCACAGAATTAACTGGTTGAGTGCTAGAAGCCACAATCAGGGCTTTTGCAAAATTGAGGGTACCTGAGTAAAAGCCCTCATTTTCCTTGCTCGTGTTTCATATTCAGTCAAATTCAAATAATATTTTGTTTATATACATTTGTTTTATTGCAAATTATTGGAGAGTGCCCATAGGCACTCTCCAATAATTTGCAATAAAACAAATTTTGATGAACAAATTCAGACCACCAAAATGATCTCGCCCTCAACCAGTTAATAGAACTCATGGTCTTCATTCCTAATAGTAATGTCATCAATAGTTCAGTGAAATCAAGTCTTGATTGAGCAACACTTCTTCAGGTGATTCAAAGTAGGTGAATGTTTATGGCATTTTTCAAACTCAATCGTCTGCATTATATCAGTTGACCTATGGACTTTCTAACCAACTGAAATATTCCTGATGAGTGAATCATAGACTATTTAAAGCCAGGCTGGTTCCTGGCCATAACGGCATCAAATTACTTACAGAATTAGATTGGTGGCCTGGGAGCTTGCGGCATAATTTGACATTCATAACCAAGTGTGCCAGTCACAGAGAATGAGTTAAAAGATATGATATCATCAATTCAAAATCAAATGAAATCAAATTAGATACCCCATTTGTGAATCTGAACCTAATTCTGATATTCATAGGAAGGATCTCTTATAGGGGTAGTTATCCAAAATTTTGAGGGAAACAAATTTTTTCGAACATATTTGGGAGGTGGGTGTCAGAAGTGCTGTAAAACTTTTTTCAGCTCAGTGTGTGCATTACTACGTTCCAGACCCCTCCACCCTGGTTACATGAGGAATAAGTGAAAATTACATTTCTTCAATGCTTGCCACATTACCAAAGCTTCTTGGGAATTCTGTTTGACCAACTCAGGTCTGATAATTCAGAATGTACAAGGCTTATTCGCAGTTGGAAGGACATCCACACAAAGCAATCAAATCTTTAATTTGAAAACTAGTAATTATTGCAATACAGTCAGTAAAGAGCTGATTGAACTTATATTTATATATTGGGCTTTAATGACACTTTTGACAGCCAGGGTCACAACGTGTCAATCAATTTTATGGGTGAAGGAAGCTGCAGTGCCCAGAGAGAACCACTGAGCAATGGCAAGCAACTGTTAGATTCCCCAACATTCTTACTCCACACAAGAAGGGTCCGAATTGATTAAGACAAGTGCACCATTGAAATGCAGTGAAACTTAGTACACAGCTCCACCATGCCCCCACATGTACAATCAGGACTAGGTGCCTTGCCCAAGGGCACCATGCAGTTACCCATGGCAGGGATCAAACTGTGCAACTTTCGGTTTGAAGTCCAATGCCATAACCAATGAACCACCGCAGGTCAATCTTATAAAATAAAATTAGGAGACCAATAATAGTGCACTGTGTAATGTGGTTTGTCTTTCTTCAATATACATGATATATAATAACAAAGAATGGCAATAATTTACTTCTCTAGGAGTGGAGCAGAGAGCTTTGGACTGGTCAAGCAAGAATAGATCACATATGGGAACCAGGTCATAAGAGACAACCTCAACACTAGATCCAGGACCCGGGTGGTCTAACCCATCATCTACAGATAAATTAACTATTGTAAACATGATGTGTGAGATACGTCAAAAATTCAAATCAGGGCAAAATCAAAATGAAAGTGTAAATGACACTGCAACTTAACTTGACTGTGTGTAGTGTTTGACGAAAAGGATAATGTTCAATGCTTATGAAAGGATTCTGAAATAAGACAAGAATTGTGATAACTGAGAATATGTTAGGTTCTGTATCTTACATGTTATGTTTTCACCAAGAATAATTTGAGGTGTAGACTGTACTAAGGAATTGAGGTCTGGGTTGATGTGGCCCTAAAAGTTAACGCATGTCAACCAAAGTTACCAAGTTGCAGTAAAATCATTCCAAAATGAGTCATCCTACCAGGTTACAATGAAATCCCTTCATAAAAACAACCTGTAGACAGTGCTAAAGGAATCTAGGTCACATGCCCAAGCAGCGGTAATGGCTGAATGATCGTGACCAAAATAGGACAGTCTTATCCAGACATCATACCAAGTTATCCTACAAAGTTACTATGAAATTGTTTCATAAATATTAACTGTAGACTGTGATAAACATATCTAGGTCACATGCCTGTGCAGCCATCATGGTTGACTGATCATGTCCAAAGTACGACATTCTCATCTGGACATTATACCGAGTCATCCAACCAACTTACAATGAAATCCCTTCTTAAATGAAACCTGTAGACTGTGCTAAAGAAATCTAGGTAAAGTACGCCTGCAGCCATTATGGTTGACTGAACCTGACCAAAACAGGATGTTTTCATCGAGACATTATATGGAGTCATCCTACTATGTTACAATGAAATCCCTTCATAAATACGACCTGTAGACTGTGCTAAAGGTTTTCGTGTTTTGGGTCTGCGAAGTCTTCACGGTTAACTGATCGCAAACAAAATGGGACATTCTCATCTAGACATGACTTTGACACATGAATCAAGGGTGGCTCCAGTTGAAGGAAAATGGACTAATCTCTCAATTCAAGGAAGTGTCCTCATCAATCAAAAAAATAATCTGGTTTGTTGAAGTGTATGAAATTTCATTTTGTTCCACAACCTTTACCCAACGCAATGGCTAAACTGGTCGGTGCCATTCAGAACAATCACCATTCAATTGCAGGAATTCTTCTGCCCTCTTAGGGAAAGAGTTCGAGGCCCATGCAAATGGGAAAATCTGCATCATGAAGGCTCCAACTGGGAATTTATTTGGGAGAAGAAACACACAAAGAATATGAAATGTTACCTTTGTATCAAACTCAGAACATTAATACAGATACTACTACATGTATATTACACATATAAGTTATATAACAAACAGTTGCATGAAATAATGATCAGTCTCTATAAGATCTATTGGGAACGCAGTGGCTCAGTGGTAGACTGTTGGACTTCTATGCTAGAGGTCCTGAGTTCGATCCCCGTCCGGGACAACCCACGCTGTGTCCTTGGGTAAGGCACTTTATCCTTGTTGCCTACATGCAGGCATGATGACGCTGTGTACTAAGGCGTACTGCACGTCGATAGTGCACATGTCTTCAACCGTGTAACCCTGCTTGAGCAGAGCTTGAACAGAGTTAGAATGTTGAGGAGCTGGCAAATGCCTGTCGATGCTCGGTGGTTCTCTCTGGGTAATCTGGCTTCCTCCACCAGTAAAACTGTCATGGTCACGATTAGCCATCGTGCATAAGTATGTGACCTTAAACACCAATAAATAAATTAGATCTATCAAATAAACTGTTCTTATATTTTATATAATGAAGATATTTATGCATACTGCTACCCTTTAACAGTTGACATTCTGTGGCTTTGCCATTGTGTCTAGACAAGTCTTGGCTGCCTATATCTTGCCTAGAAACAACTGACAAGGTTCTTGGGATGTAACTTGCAAATGTATCTAAAAACTGCCTGCTGCGGTACCTGTTTTGTTGCAGTAAAAAGTGATGAACTAGGTCTTCAGGGGTTAAAGAAGGATTAAATTTTTATTAGCAACGAGGACTGAGATTGGGAAATGTTGGGTTTGAATTGGGAAAAATCATGCCAAAATGCCATTGGGAATGGGTCCCATATGCGGCTGCCAGTAAACACCCAAAAGGATCCCTGAATTGTCATTATTTTTTTCATTTTTTGTCTCAAAAATGTAGCTTATGACCCCTTATTTGAATGCGCACACACCAGTGAGATGTCATAAGCTATGGTTTTGACACAAATGTATTAGTTACAGGGATTCTTCTGCCCTCTTTGGGAAAGGGTCTGGGGCAAATTTGCATAATGGCGTCTCCAATTGGTAATTTGTTTTGGAGGGTACGAAACAAGCAAAGAATAAGAAATTTTACATTCGAATTGAATAGAGAACATTTAGACCGATACCTAAGCAACTGTATGTGTACTATAAGTAAGTTTTGTAACAAACATTCACATGGAATCATGTTCACTCCCACCTCTGTAGTCTCTATTAACCCTTTACCTAACGTAACGGCCAAAACCGGCCAGCGCTATTCTCAAAAATAGCCAATTAATTTGCATTATTTTTTTCATTTTTTGTCTCAAAAACATAGGTTATGACCCCTCGTTGGAACGAGTTCCCCGAGCTCGTTCCAATGAAGGGTCATAACCTATGTTTTTGAGACAAAAAATGAAAAAAATTAGTTATTCAAGAATTATTTTTGCAAGTGTCGTCTGCTTTTCATGTTAGGTAAAGGGTTAAGCTATACTTATACTATAAAAGGAGAACTTGACATTTGCCTTTACATTCAAACACTTTCTACGCTTTGTTGGTTCAGCAATTTAAATTTAATGCAGAATTGGTGTTCTGAACTGCGTGGTCATAAGGCATAAGAAAACAAATTGTTTTCTGAGGTCTTATGCCTACCCAGTTCAGTGCACCAATTCTGCATTAATTTTTATTTTTTGCGTGGGGACTGCATGAGATTGAGAAATTTGGGTTTGTGAATTAGGATAAATCATGCCCAATTGCCATTGGGAAAGTGTCCTGTATTCAGCCCCTGCAGACACCCCAAAAAAATCATTGAGTTATTCAAGTTTTTTGTTTGCAAGTGTCATCTGCCTTTCATGTTAGGTAAAGGTTTATATCTCAAAACCTTAGGTTTACAGAAAATCACATATCTACCCACTACAGATATTAAAGGCCTGACTCACAGCAAAATTGCAGGACTGCACAAATTAGAAACTAAGGAAATCTGACAGAGAAAATCTTAATATTTTTCAGACGAATATTTTTCATGTAACCCTTTTTCTGATTTTTTGTGTGAGAGAGGCAGCGCATAAATGCTGGTATGTTTACTATTCAGTGTTAGAGCAAAGGTTGAGAAAAGCAACCAAGGATACTGTATCTCCTTATTGTATTACAGGAAATCTTTTGTTGAGATAAGGATTTGCAGCGATGTTATACGTTGTTGGAAAGGCCATTCATTAACAAGGTGAAAGAACAATAAGTCTTATTATAAAGTATATCATGGTTCCCAAAGAGCTAATAAATAACTATCAAATGCAATTTAAGCATACATTATTCTTACCATGCTGACCTGGGAACAAGCCTGGCAATTAACAGACCGTCATCTGCAGAATGAGGTTCCCAGAGAGTGAATTTGGTGATGCTACCCTGCACAGTAGAGTAGTATCGCTAAATTTACCTCTGTGAACCTCAATCTGAATCAAGTTCTCAGGCCTAAACAGAAAGAGGAACCCAGATGATATACCGGGGGAATCTATCCCACTGTGTTGGATATTATTACACGCTTGTTCTATGAAATCCCAATGTACAGCAACACTAATCCATGCGGAAAATGAAAATCTGTTCCGCACATATGGGCAGAACAGAAATCGTTGACGGACTATTTTTAAATAGAAGTGAAATTTCACTGGAATTTTCTACAAATCGTGCAACGCAATTAAAATTTGAATCGCTAGCAATAGCTGAAAATCGTCCCCTGAGTTCCAATGTGTTCTGTGCCAGTAGGCACATAGAACACATTGCAACTCAAGGGGCAAAATAGTAACACAGGTTCCCCTCGCAAATTTGTTTGACAATAAAATGTATTCTCTTCGTTGATAGTTGTCAAATGAATTGCTGAGTGTCCTTCTAATAATTGTTTTTATAGACATGAAGGTGTGTAATAAACACAAAACGAAACATGGGTGTGAATTGGTTAATAGATACGGCACTTGTACCATCATGGAAGGATAAAATTCAAGGCCTTTGGCCTCTCGTTTTATCCTTCAGTGCTGGCACTCATGCCATATTGATCAACCCATTCACACGCGTGTGTCGTTCCGTGTATGTACGAGCAAATTCACCCTCTGGCGACCACCATCTACAAATGACAGATTGCTGATTTCCAGACATGCCCGGGAATAAGCCATGTGAAGAAAAAGAGGGTAAAAGTATTTAGGTGGGCTTATTTTCGAGAGGTCAAGCCTGCAGGAGAATTTGAATGCAAAGTTGACACAAAGTTAGGTGACTAGATCAATCCTGTAACAAAGATGCATTAACCGCTTCCCTAACAAAATGTTGAACACTGAACAGTTGAAAAAAATGTAAAACAATTTCGACAAAACCTTACCATGTGACTCCTCATTGGAACAAGCTCACGCCGACGGACGAGAAGTGATGGCAATAGCTCAGCGTGACTTTGTCAAGTCACGGCACTCATGCCATATTAACAAAGTCAATAAACAACAATGATATTCATATTTGCATTAACCCTTTACCTAACATAACGGATAAAACCGGTAGCGTTAGGTAAAGGGTTAAAACCTGATACTATAACCTTCATCAACAAGAATAACAATGAATGGCACAATCACATATGAACAGAGCATAATCACTTTATATTTCCATTAAAACCTGATACTATAACCTACACTCTGGAGCAGTTGATAAATGTACCGTCCATGAACCATGTTGATGATTTAGATAGGTGTTCTAAACACTCATTTGAAGAATAAAGAACAACACGATTTGCTGAGTCTGGTCCTGAATCGTGAATTAAAAAATCATCACCTCCTGTCGTTTGACACCATTCATTTTCAATAATGAAGTCTTTTTGTCTCTTTGGGTCCATCGGTAAGTTATGAAGTTGGTTGTTTCTGATGTTCCGTTTTAGTGACTGTTTCTTCCCAAGAGCTACCCTTACATCTAGTTTAAACAGTATTTATTAAAGAATTTGTTTAATGTATACAGTTCACAATAATTGTTCAAAGAAGTAAATCGTCAAAGTACATGATACAGTAGTATACAAAAAGACAATAAATATAAGAAAAAAGGTTGCTAAGTAGAAAAGGGATTCGACAGAAAGCTTACAGCTTATGTAAGTCGTCTCCCTAGCTCATTTAAAAAAATACTCCTTCAGGTGGTATAAATCAGTAAAAGAGCTCACGTATCGTTGCGTGAAGGCCCGGCCCCCAAGTCCCCTCCTTTGTGTACTAAACTAGACTAAGCTGCTGTAATTGCAAATCATGAATTACAGTAAGCACCATTCCCGATCTGACTGTTTAACAACGTTATGCACACACACACACACACACACACACACACACACACACACACACACACACAAACACAAACACACACAGTCTTGTCTTCCCTACATACCGAGGTACCCCATTGTTTGTCCTTTGTGTGGACTAACGGTTTCTACCTCGTTTTGCCGGTACAGTTCTGGGAAAACAACCGAGGTAAAGGGTTTCTTTTGTCTTTTGTACCTCGGTAAGGCAAAACACTCAAACTCTTTTGTCTAGTTACCTCGTCAAGTTGGTAAGACAAACCCACACACACACACACACACACACAGAGTCTTGTCTACCCTACATACCGAGGTACCCCATTGTTTGTCCTTTGTGTGGACTAACGGTTTCTACCTCGTTTTGCCGGTACATTTCTGGGAAAACAACCGAGGTAAAGGGTTTCTTTTGTCTTTTGTACCTCGGTAAGGCGAAACACGCAAACTCTTTTGTCTAGTTACCTCGTCAAGTTGGTAAGACAAACGCACACACACACACATATATACACACACATGCACACACTCACTAACACACACACACACAAACCCTCATGCATGCCCACCCGTTCTCTTTCTCGAACAAATCAAGCACAACCCTGACCCACACACACACACCCATTCGCCCCTCCCACACAATAACACCCTCATCTCCACACAATTAAATGAAAGCTCAGGAACGCAACGCTTGGACCTAGCGTAACGCAATGGAAATGACTGAAGCCAATGGTATTTGAATACGAAAAAGAGGAAGACGACCCCGACCACCAGTAAACGATACGTGAGATTGTTTAAACTTTAGATTGAATAGGGTAAGGAAAGAAAGAGCCTGAAGAAAAGATGAACAAAGTAAGAGAAGAGAAGATTCAGAAAAAGAACAAAGCAAAACCTAATTTGGCCAACTTGAACACTGGATGTGTTAACTTAAAACTCCATTGCGTAATAAGTACGGTATTTGATTCTTACTTTTAGTTCCTTTGATAAGAGTTTTGCAAACTACCCTTACATCTGTGGGTACATCCATCAGTTTATCAGCTAAGAGCTGAACTGGCTTTGCGCGTGACACAGACGCCCTTGCTTTCAATTCTACTCGTATTTTAGCTGCCTCAACTGCTGCATAATCAGAACCATGGTTGTGAGGTGTTACCACTGTTGGAACGTTTTTTTTTTCTTTGGGTTTTTTTCCCAGGGTTTTTTTTTTCTTAGGGTTTTTTTCCAAGGGGGTTTATTCCTAAGGGGGCGGAGGGGGGGTTCCGTACACCAACTAAATACAGCCAACGGAATGGCATTGTTGCAACCAATCATTATGCACAGCTGAACTGAGTTTAAAATAACATTGCCAGATCATGAGACGTCATCTTGGCATGACCATGTTTACAGCACAGTTGAGATCAATCAGAGTAATCTTTTCAGTTTGAATGATGTCAAGTTGCATTTATTTGAACCAGTTGTTCATTTTGTGAATATAATCGCCTCAAAGCATGATGGTAGACAACAATCAAGTAACCTAATTATTGTAAACTATCATTCTTTTTGATGACAATATTAAATGAAACTCTTGTAAAAATAAAATGGTCAACAATTTTGGTGCACATGTTGGCACTCATGGGCTCACTGCTATGTCAGTATTGCCTCCGATACGAACCACTTACCACCAGAATAAAAGCCGTCGCAGTTCCGTGGAAAACTGTTTTTTTCACGGTGACCACAAAATGCTATTTCGAGGGCTGGACCAATGCATGGCCCATGTCAATTTTGCCATGCTGGCCCATGGTAACAAGTCGAGAGAGAGGTATGAGCCGATGCATGGAACTTTAAAAGACCCACTTACTTCGAGGCTAAGAGGTCAGAAAAAGACAGCCTGCTCGGTTAATGGCCTTTATACCTCGACCACTACAAGTTAAAATAGTATAACTTACGAATTACACCCGAACTGGCCTCCAGCCAAACCGGCCTCCACAATTGCACCCAAACCAGCCTCCACAATTTTACCCAAACCGGCCTCCGTGCATTTTTAACCACACTTTTCATGACATTGCAGAAAAATTTAAATAATAAAATTGTGAGAGCAAAATGTTGCCCTACCTCCTCTTCCAAAAATTTAACCACATACCGGTACAGAAATCCAATAATTATCCATTTGAAAATACCCACAAATAAAAAAAACACAACTTGTCGTTTCCACCTCCAAACATTCATGAAACTGTTACTGACACACTGACAAGATGGCACTTTTCAAACAGTGTGCTGATTGGTTACTCTTTTTCGAACACGCATTCCCAAAAGTTTGATGTGACCTGACACCGCTGATTATCTAAACAACATGTCATGCTCAAATCAAACAAAAATGGAACAAACAATTATTTTTACAAGATTTAGCTTTTTTTTAAAGTGTTCTCCGTGACTTCCAGATAACTTGCCAACATCAGTTAATGATGTTCCTGTAATGATGTGGCCATGTTTTTAGAACATTGTCGAAGCAATACAGTAGCGGCAAGGGAAGTTAGAAGAAAATGAGAACCCGCTATATCTGATTTGGTTCGATTCGCTGTACAACCACATTATGTGTCACAAATGATATATGTGTTTGTATAGCTTTTTGTTAGTATTGCCATTTGATTTGATTATGTGTCACAGATGATGTTTGTTTGTAGAGCTTTTTGTTAGTATAGTCATTTGATTTGATTATGTGTCACAGATCATGTTTGTGTTTTCGGCGCGCTAAAACCTTTCATTCATTCGTGTTTGAATAGCCTTTTGAGTTCTGTTAATAAATGTCAAAAACTCTGTGTTTTTATCTTTTAAATCCAATGTTGTTCCCTTTCCATACATTTGACACACATTTTCGCACCTCTGACTTTAGAGTGTGAACATCATCTGGACATTCACAAAGCAATCATGATGGCTAATTTGGACCTTCCAAATAACCTGCAGAAAGCTTTGTCAGCTCTGGGTGTCTCTTGCCCTCTCAACTGGACTCTCCAGACGTGAGGCAAGAGCGTCCACCTGACGAGAACACCACCACACCTTCTTTGGGGAGAGGTAGCACCTTTTGTGAGAGGAACCCCTCAAACACTGGTCCCCACAGTCACCCGCAGAAGCCTGGACCTGGCCCTAAAAAGAACAAGAAGAGCCCATCAACCAGGCGCCATCATGCCCTTCAGCTGGAAAAGTTCTTGAAAAGGAAGGCGGAAGAGAAGGCAGAAGGGAAGACAGAGGAGGTCACTACCATTTCCCCATCTCCAACTCCTGTGACTCCCATCCACACCCCAACTGCCGGTCTTATGGGGGCAACCTGGAGGATGGCAATGTCATCAGTGAGGCGGAAATGGAACATGGCTCTCCAAAGTCTCCTACTCCAGCCTCTCCCCTTCGTCTGGATCAGGAACCTGGACCTAATGAAATACTTGTAAAGCTTGAGAACTCAACATATAGCACACTTTTACAGCAGCCAGGACTAGACCCTACCACCCAAATCAGTCCTCCATCATCAACAGCCCAATAACACCAACAACCACTACAGTATCACCATCTCAACCTCCTCCATCAAAAAAGAAGATCAAAAAACATAGGCGTCGCTAAACTAAACAGTCACAGAGGGACGAAAGGGGCTTGCCCAATACCGTCCCTACGTGCCTTCAGCGCGTGAAACCATTTCATTTCCTTCCCTTTTAGTTTCCCTGCTCATGAAATTCTTGGAGGTCGGTTTGGGTAAAATTGTGGCAGACATTCTTTGAGGCCGGTTTGAGTAAATTGTGGCGGACTTTCAGGGGGTAATCCTTTACAATAGCGGGTTTGGGGTTTTTTGCGAAATTAGGCAATCTTTCCTCGCTTCTTTTTGTTTTTTTCCATTTTAAAACACTTTTCCAACAAAAGCGCATACTTTTTTGATGAAAATATTCATATTTTATTAAGAATTACACTATTTTATTGTGTCGTTGAAAATCAGTCGACTCGAAGTTGCCAATGCGGAAGGCTTGTTCTTTCTCACTGGCCGGGTGTAAGTGGGTGTGCTCGTATCAAAGTGTAATATGCACCCTGGGTGGAATATGGGAGAAATCAGTGAAAGATTCATTTTTAAGGCAAGTGAAAATTAGTGAATAACTTTTATTATATCAATCTAGTATCACTAGGGTCAGTTGTAGCTGAATATAGGACAAAACCCCCTCGGACAAAACACCCTCGAACAAAACCCCCTCAGGACAAAACACCCTCACTTTTACTGTCAAAATGGACAAAACCCTCTCACTTGAGAAAAAAATGATGATGAAAAAAATGAGGTGATAAATGTTGAAGTGAATAAATAAAAAGAATATTTAAACAAATATAGAGTTTTAATAAATTTGTTTGCAGGTAATTGTAATTAATATTTAATGACATATATATATATAATACTGACAACATGTCACAGCTAGCGGTCTTTTTCAACTCTGATAAAGTCTTTGGGCTCTGCGGCAAATATTTAGCTCGTTCACGATGGAGAGAACGCTTCACAGAGTTGATATCCCCAATGGCAGCTCGTACGGAAACGGGAGCTGTTGCAATAGTGTCTGTCAGGAGCTGGCTGTTTGTACCTCTTGAACCTGAAGCCCGCTCTTTCATCTCTGCACGTAGTTTTGTTGCCTCAACGCCGCCGTTTTTAGGATCATGCGAATGTTCGGTGGAACTAAAAACAAAGTTCATTTCAACATTTGTAGTAACAGCTGCCTTACACAAAAATGCTGATCTGTTTGAGCACTCCCATCGGATTTTATTTTGACGTGTGTATTTCTTAGTATACATGTAGCCATCAAGCACAAGTTTCAGACCACCTTTGTGGTTTTTGATAATCTCCATAATATAGCACTAATTGACAATATTTTGAATACTGAGAAAGCATCACAAAACTGGCATATTTATAACATTATGACAGAGAATGTTGTTCTAAAACTTTGTCATGCCAGTGTAATAAAACAACATAAATGGTTATTGAAGTCAGCAAAATTAAAAAATTGAAAGTGCAGATAGCTTGCAAAATGGTATTACTAAAACAACAAAGCTATACCTCAAAGAAGTAATGGAACAGAAGACACAAGCTAGTATCCCAGCAATTTGAGCAAAATTGAAAAATTGAAAGTGCAGATAGCTTGCAAAACGGTATTACTAAAACAACAAAGCTATACATCAAAGAAATAATGGAACAGAAGACACAAGCTAGTATCCCAGTACTTTGGAGATTTGTTGTTATAACAACAACAACAACCATCTGTACTTTTAATGGTTAAGTACAGATGACTTGCAAAAAGGTGTTACTGAAACACTAGACACAAGTTAGTATATATATAATGTCTGAGGGGGTTTTGTCCTGAGGGTTTTTTTCCCTGAGGGGTTTTTGTCCTACGTTGCAAAAAATGAGGGGGTTTTGTCTGATGGGGTTTTGTCCTGAGGGGGTTTTGTCCTGTTACCGTTGTAGCTAGGGCCAGGGTTAGGGTACCCTAAATCATTAGGGTCAGTAGTAGCTGGGGACAGGTTAGGGTATCCTAACCCTGCCCCGCTGCTACTGACCCTATTTTGATGTCACCTCAAATCTTGTTACACGTACATTGATGCCTCCTTCACGTTGAAGAAGACAAACAGAGGGCTCTGATGCTGAAACGAGCTGACGACTCCATGCGAAAACGCTAGTAGTAGCAATAACCAACGCCGCCAGGTGGCGCGACACATTCCATTTCGTAAACTGGGTCAAAGGCGTCGAAACTAATTTCGAACTAGGGGTACCCTATTTACGATCTAAATAACCTTCAAATAATGACGTTTTTTTGTCTAAAAATATCTGGCCTCTATTTGGATTGGATTAAACAACAGAGAAGAGGTATTTTTCGCGGGAAATATTAATGAGAACTATATTTAATATCTATTTGAACAAAAGGTGGTATAAAAACAACCCTGCTACGCTTTGCTAACACAGTTTTCTCACCACTACCATAAAATATATAACAAAATGAATTAAATGCCAAAACACGAGCACAGTAATCCACCGTCAACTATTTAAAAATTAGTTGAAAATATGGGAGGTGATAATTCTATTTTTAGAATGGCATAGGAAAATCCGAAGATGATCGCTCTCACCGAAAGAGAAAGTTGGAAAGAACACGGAAATAGATCAGTTAAATTGCGTTATCGAAATTAATTTGAGCCGTTCTCGTTTGTTGATAAAAGTCGAAAAATTAATAATCAAGCTGTCTAGTGGTCTGGAAGTAGAAGATAGAAGATTTTAATTTATTGCTTCAACTTCAAGAGTAATAGATTTGTTTTGGGTGGAAACTTAGCTGTTTATTTTTAAAAATACAAACAAATGTACTATTATTCATTGAATTTGTGCTATATGCATCGGTGAAAACGAACCCGATTTTTTCGACCTCGTAAATTCGGCCCACTTAACGCAATTGCATCCAAACTCCAGCTCAGTCTTCGTAAAAATGAATGTAGCACTCATATATGCAGGGCAAAAGTAAGACGCTCCAACCCAACCCCACCTCAAGACCCGGGTCGTGGTTTGGATCAGTAAGTGGTGGGGGGGGGGGGGGGGGGGGGGGGACTGATTTCTTGCCAAACTACGAATTTCCTCCTAATTTGCCTAAATATTGCCTAATGTGCTGAAAAGCACAATTTAATCATGAAAGACAGTGGAGACCCAATTGCATGTTCAGTGGTGGGGTGGGAGTGGGGGGTGGGGTGAGCACCCACCTCACCCCACGAAAACACTCTAGAACTGAATGCCTACTCACAAAAGCTTATGAATGTGTCTAGACCAAACAATGTTCTGATGTGTTAGATAAGATAAGGAAGGTGAATAGACCACCCCCCCCCCCCCCGACACACACACTCACACACATACACAAGCGCACACACCCTTGCTCACACACACACATGTGCACACACACACAGAATCACCTTTTGGTGAGTACATCTGCCTTATTTACATTCAGTTGTCTGTTTCTATAGAAATTGTATGAAAAATCTCATTTTCGCCAGGGGGTATACATAACTTTATGAGTTTATGGAGCACATACAAGCTTCCCAGTGTTGAAACAAAGCTGTGGTCATAAAGAGGAACACCCAGGGGGCACACAGATACAGTTATCAGCCACACAAGTTTGATTTCAGACTGATGGCGTGGTGGTGACGGATTTTTTGTATTTTTAAAAAAATTGGATTTTATGAATTCCGACCCCATAGAGGATTTTTTTGTCAAAACACGGCTTTAAATTATACATATTCCACCAAGTGTTTTTGTTTCTCACTTTATATGCCAAGGTGAATGTAAAAACAACTTAATCTCCCCTAGAAAGTTAAATAAATAAATTTCTAGAATACTAGAAATCCTTTCTGTTCAGTCCGAGTGGTATTAGCGTTCTAAGTGTAAAAATCCACTTAATTTCAGCAGCACGTCTTTTCGTGTGGCTGTGTAGTGCCTCGGGATCGGTAGGGAGTACCTGAATAATCCGATATGTAACATCACGGATATTGTGGTCCGGTTGATTGAAGTGGAAAGCCACCGGAGTATCCCTTTTATGTGATATATCCGAAAAATGTTCCCTTATTCGGATTTTGAAATGTCTTTTCGTTTCACCCACATATTGTTTGTGGCATGTGGCACACGTAATGAGGTAAACACAATTCTTGCTAAGGCAGTTGGCTCGGTTCGGCCCTTTATATCTGTTCTTGGTGGTCGAGCCGGTGAACCATCTTTGTGTGGGTAGTGCCATGCAAGTTGTGCAGTTCTTGTCGTGGCATGGTAGAAAGGGATTAGATATGGTGATTCCACTGATTTGTTTGAGAGGTGGTATTCTGGCTTTAGTAAGTAAATTGAGAAGTGAAGGATTGCGTCGGCGTGCTAATAAGGGTGGTTCATTGAAAAGCTGTCGGCCCGTGGCGGTGCTTTGGAGGATGGGCCATAGTCTTCTGATGTAACCGTATATGTCATTGCTCTCTGGGCTATAGGTTGCCACAAAGGGTACTCGTTTCGGTCCTTCTTTCGGTTTAATTTTGGGTTGGAGTAACTGGGTTCGGTCGGTGCTATCTGCTTTTTGCATGGCTTCCTGTAGTATTAGCTCGGGATAGCCCCGTTCCCGAAAATGGTTGAGCATTGATGTGGCTTGTTTCACGAAGTCGTTGTAATCACTGCAGATTCGTTTTAGTCTGAGGAGTTGACTGTACGGAATGCCCCATTTTTGGGTGTTGGGGTGGTAAGAATCTGCGCGCACATAGGAGTGGGTGTCCGTTGGTTTGGTGTACAAATCTGTTTTGATGGATCTACCCTCCCGGGATATCGTGACATCCAAGAAGTTGACTGATTTGTCAGAGAATTCAGCCGTGAATTTAATCGAATGGTGAAACGAGTTGCAATGTGTGATGAAATCTCGTAGTGAGTTAATACCATGTGTCCACAAGAGGAAGATATCATCAATGAACCTAAGGTATAGTTCCGGTTTTAATGTGGCTTGTGCGAGCATTTTGTTTTCCAATTCCCCCATGAAAATATTGGCGAAGCTGGGGGCAACTCTAGTGCCCATAGCAGTCCCTCCAATTTGGAGGTAATGTTGGCCGTTAAATTCAAAGTTGTTGCAATGAAGAACCAATTTGAGAAGGCTAAGGAGGCCACTCGGTGAAATCAGCCAGTCGGGTTTGTTTCTCCGTATGCAATTGGCTACAGCTACAAGTCCCTCTTGGTTGGGAATATTTGTGTATAATGATACAACGTCCATAGTGCATAAAATGAGATTGTCTGGCAATTGCGGGAGCCGGTCCAGTTTCGAAATAAGGTCGGAAGTGTCTCTCAAGTAGCTAGGGTATTGACTAATATATTGTTTTATGTGTTCGTCAACGAAGCTGCTAATGAGTTCCGTGGGGCCATTAGTGCCGCTAATGATGGGGCGTCCCGGTACCGATCCCTTAACTCGCGATTTATGTATTTTAGGTAAGAGGTAAAGTAGGGGAGTGCGTGGTTGGCTGTTGGTGAGCCCCTCTCTAATTTTCGAGGTGATTTCTCCTTTGTCGAGTAATTTGTTGAGTGTGGTGTTGATCAAGTCCATGTGGTGTTGTGTCAGATCAACATCCTTTCTGGTGTAAAACTGGGGGTCATTGAGTTGCCGTTCAGCTTCCTTAATGTAATCGCTTCTGTCCCAGACTACCACTGCTGACCCTTTGTCCGCTTTTTTGATAATTAGATTCGGATCATGGGCTAGTTGGCGGAGGGCCTGCCTTTCATCTCTGGTTAGATTGTCTTTACCGCTCCTCATGTTAGGGTTCGTGAGGATTCTATAATTTGTGGTGCGATATAGGGCCTCCACACATGGGTCTTGTCCCGGTTGGGGGCTCCATTTGCTGCTTTTCCTAAATTTGGCTTCAAGTTGTGCCGTGAGCGGGTGTGGGTGACTGGGCGAGGTGTCGAGATCGTGGAAAAATAATTTAAGTCGGAGTCTTCTGAAAAACAGCTTTGTCTCATGGGAGAGGCTGCCCCGATCGATGGTTGTGGGGGTTGGACAGAAAGACATACCCTTACTTAGGAGAGACACTTCTGACGGTGATAGGGTTCTGTTGGATAAATTGATAACTAATTCAGGATAATGGTTGATCGGTGTATTGTCATTATTATTATTGGTGTTATGTTTTGCACACAATTTTTGTAATTCTGTGAAAAAATTGTTCATGTTGCCGTTATTGGAATGGCGTTCTCTTTCTGGACGTTGCTGATTTCTGTTTGGTCTGGGTCTTCTTCCATGTTGCCTAGTTTCATGTGGTCTTTGGCGTGGTCTTCTACTAGGTGTGTAGTCCTTTGGTGATCTTCGGGGGTTGCGTGCCCGAGGTGGTGGCGGTCTTTCTAGCATATAAAATCTAGAATTGCACTTCTGGTTTTGCAGATAAATGGTGCGTTTATCATACTTCTCTTTAAGTTTGCGTTGGTATTTCGAGTGTAATGCACCAATGTTGGATTCAAAGGTTGCAAGCTCGGCTGGGCTAACGGCCTGTCGGCAGGCCTCAGTTTTAGCAGTGAGAATACCTTCAATTCTTTTACCCTCTAGTTTCGCCTCGTCAAGGGAAATTTGGATTAATTCCCCTGATGCTCGAATCAGGGTATCTTGTACCCTAGATTTCGCTGTCTCTGTGATCGGGCCTCGCGGCGTATCGACCTTGGCTCTAAGGCCCATTGGTGCCAGATTTTGGCTGAGGCAGTATTCGAGGAACTGACACTGCATTTCTATTTTCAATAGTTTGATGTTGTAGTTCCGCAGTGTGGTGTATAGAGGTCTGTTAGCGGAAGCAATCTGGTTAGTGCTGTTAGTTTCAGGTGGCGAGTCCGTCCTCGGACGTTTAGAGGGATTGCTGGTATTATTCGGCTCTGTTTCCGACATGATGACCGTGCTAACAGAGCTGATCGATGATCCCAGGCTAATGTTGCTGCTGGAGCTTTCGGCTATATCTTTTGACATAGTTGTGTTGCAGGTCTTGAATGTGGTAAACCAAAAAATATTCTCTACTAAAGAGCAGGAGTGACCTACACAACAACTATACCCTGTTGTTAAGCCTGACCGGTTTCGTTCTAATTTGAACTCATCAGAGGCGGAGAACAATCTCGTGCCGGCTCCTATATATACCCTTTTGTTTGGCGGTACCGTTTTTCATGAATCTCATTGGATGTTTTGTTGGTTTGGCGGTACCGTTTTTCATTGTTGAATCTAAAAATAGTCTGGCGGTACCGTTTTGTTTGTTTGGCGGTACCGTTTATCATTGTCTAATCTGAAAATAGTGTGGCTGGTACCGATTTGGTGTTTGGCGGTCCCGCTCATGGTAAGTATGGCGGTACCGGCGTTGACATCCAAATCTCTTCCACTTGGTGTGGGGGGGGGGGGGGGGGGGGGGGGGCGGAGATGTCCGTCCAAACTGTTGTGTTCATTTATCAGAGTATTGTATTTTAAATGCCAGTATTTTCAGATTAGCAATGGGAGCGGCATGTGAGGTGAGAAAAAGAAAAGAAAGAAAGAAGCCCATTCCATCTGTTTTGGGTGAATGGGTTGATGTTTTGGTGACTGGGCGAAAAGGAGGTATGGATTCATCGTTACCAATGTTGCAGGACATACCGGATACTGCTATTAGAGATTATAGGATGAAGTTGTTGTGTAGGTCACTCCTGCTCTTTAGTAGAGAATATTTTTTGGTCTCCCCTAGAAAGTTTTTGGAAAAAAATCATTGGTTATTGCTACTAGTAGCTACAGTAGCCTACACTCAGTGTGTTATTAAAATGCATTTTTTAATAAATTTCTTGCCCCGGAATCAAATATTTTTCTGTTAATTTGTTGGAAAAGTGTTTTAAAACGGAAAATGCCCAAAAGAAGCGAGAAAAAATTGCCTAATTTCGCAAAAAAAAACAAAACCCGCTAGTATTGTAAAGGATTACCCTTTCAGGATAAAATTTTGGAGGTCGGTTTGAGTAAAATGTAGAGGCCAGTTTGGGTTCGTTGGAGGCCGGTTTGGGTAAAAATGTTGGAGGCCGGGTTGGGTAAAAATGATGGAGGCCTGTTTGGGTGTATTCGTAAATTAAACGGCGGGTTTATCCCGGTATTTAGAACGTTATTCATTAGAACAAAATCAGGAGTCAATTATTGATCATATAGTATCAGTATCGCTCACCGTAAGCAACCGTTAGGTAAACAAGAGGTATAAAATAAAACGTTGTTATTTTCAACTCGGTATGCATTATGTCACCGTGGACCAGTTAGTCGAAGCAAAAGCCATAAAAACACACGGGACGGCGTTCCTAGTTACCCAAGCTCCCTGCCCAAATCTACAAACAGAGACTTGGATATAGATAGGAAACAAATGATGAAATTAGCATATGATCGAAAAGAGATGTTGTTCCATTCCTCGTACCATGTACTCCACCACAATGTCAAACGAAAAATGTTGCAAAATATGTTGACCCTTTCAAGCTGTCTACCGGTGGTGTTGGTTGCCACCTGGGGTGGGGGAATGGTCTCCAATGTAGGCATTTACACGCTACAATTCGCTTTTAGAGTATTGAATTTTGTATACATTTCTCGGAGAGGGCTCTCGACCCACTTCTGCGCATAATACTGGCCCCCAAAATATTGGCTAGACACCCCATTATAGAATCCTAGCTACGCACCCGCACCCGCACCCGCAAGCTATAGACAATTAAAAATTTTGAGTAAAGGAAAATTCGGTTCGACGATTTACCCCATAGAATCCCATAGATACCCCATAGAACCCCATATATACCCCATAGAGCATGACCTGTACCCCATAGATACCCCATAGAAGAGTACCGGACCTAACTCCATTTTACCTAATACCTTAACCCCTCTCCCTGTTGCATACTTTTCGGCCAACTCTGCTGCACCGGCCGCGAGGTGTAGACGATGTATCTGTTGCTGGCGACGGTTATGCTACCATTTTTTTCAAAGTATCGTCTCCATTTTTCTTATTTTTGCTTAATACCTCAACCCCTCTCCCTGTTGCATGCTTTTCGGCCAACTCAGCTGCAGCGGCCGCGAGGTGTAGACGATGCATCTGTTGCTGGCGACGGTTATGCTACCATTTTTTTCAAAGTATCGTCTCCATTTTTCTTATTACCCTGTTTTGTCTCAGTGTTTGATTGTTAAAAAAGCACGCTTCGTGTACAGCTGGTCAGAGCTGTAGAATTTATTCTATCCAATAATTAGTGAATAAATATTGGTTCAAGCATATGCACTTGTTCAGTTGCTAAAACAACACAGCACATCTATAGCTGATATATACTTTCTCCTTTTTGTGTCACTGCTCCGTTGTTCTTTTAATTACTATTACTGCTTAAGGGAACATCCTTAGAATACTTGAGTGGAAAGAAAACATAAGCTCAGACACCTCGACTTCATAAGTTAACGCCATTTTATTTGCATGGCTTTTCAGGCCTGTCTTTGGCATTATAATACCTCCAAGTAACTTTCACTAGAAATTTTCTCCTTCCTAAATGACTGCGAAATCAAAGTCAGAGTAAACAACGAAATGTCTGACAGTGTCCCTCTTGAAGCAGGTACCCCCAAGGATCCGTCCTCAGCCCCCTCCTTTGCATCTTCTATGTAAATGACCTCAAATTCTCTGAGGATCGTGTTCAAGTCTCCCAATTTGCGAATGATAAGGGCCTCTGGGACTCTAACAATATGGCTAATCTTCTCCAAAGACCCATGCAACGCGCTCTCGAAGACCTAGAACAATGGTGTGCCAAATGGAGAATTAAGCTAAATGCCAACAAAACCCAACGAATCACTTTAACTCGCAAGATGAAAGGCAAACGCGACTTTGACCTAAACCTAATGGATAGCACCCTCTCAGAGTGCAAAAACTGCTCGAGTAAAACTAGGGAACGAGAAGGTGAGCTAACAGGTAGATTAACAGCTTAACTGTGGCCTTCTACCAGAAAGGGCTGCATTCAGAGACTCAACTAAAATTACATCAAGTTTAAATACTATATAAAACTAAACATGCTCGAGAATGAATAGGGAACGAGAAGGTGACCTAACAGACAAATTAACAGTTTAACTGTAGCCTTCTACCAGAAAGGGCTGCCTTCACAGACTCAACTAAATTAGATCACGTTTAAACACTGTATGAAACTAAAACTGCTCGAGTAAAACTAGGGAACGAGAAGGTGAGCTAACAGGCAGATTAACAGCTTAACTGTGGCCTTCTACCAGAAAGGGCTGCCTTCACCGACTCAACTAAAATTACCTCACGTTTGTATACTATATAAAACTAAACATGCTCGAGAATAAATAGGGAATAAAAGGTGAGCTAACAGGCAGATTAACAGCTTAACTGTGGCCTTCTACCAGAAAGGGCTGCCTTCGCCGACTCAGCTAAAAATTAGATCATAAGCCTATTCAATGACTGCATTAAATAAAATGTGCTATTTTTAATCCTTTTATATTTTACATATTCTAATGAAAACTAATTCTGCCTTCTTCTTTTAAGCAGGTACACAGAAGATACTTTTTGACCAGCACCCCAATAACCGCTATGGACACTATAACCGTTATGGAAACTGTAACCCCCATGGTTCCTGAACATCCTCCACTCCATCCCTAAAAGAGGTCGACCACTTCAAGGGAGGCGAGCGTTGGTCCTGCGTCCCGCCTCTGCCCCTTTTTGTAAGCGCATTGCGCATCTTTTGTCCCAACCCAATAGGATTATAATGCAGGCCTGCCCCCGAACCAGGGAAGTTCGGGTCTTCTTTCTGGTGGCCCCCGAAAGGGGTCGTTGTTGTTTTCTTTCAAAGACGTCCTACCAAACAGAGACAGCCTGAGGCAGTTTATACTTGCCAGTGATGGCTATCACTCGAAATCATCTCCGAAGTGGCAGACTATACTTGCCTGAAAACCGAAGACTACTGCACCCTCGGGGAGAGGTAGTACCTTTGTGAGAGGACCCAACCTCCCACACTGGTCCTCACCCGAGGATTCAACCAACATCAGTCAACGAAGCCATCACGCCGCAACCGGAGACACCTGCCGAGTACCTGAACCTTTTCCTCCTTTAACACGCCTAGACATGTGAACTGATCATATACAGTCACTTAGGGTCCAAAGGGGCTTGTTCCCCAAACCGTCCCTGCGCGCCTTCGGCGTGTGAAACCATTCCGTCCTGCACCAGAAAGGGCTGCATTCACCGACTCAACCAAAATTAGATCACGTTTTAACACTGTTTAAAACCAAAACTACTCGAGAAAAACTAGGGAACGAGAAGGTGATATAACAGGCAGATTAACAGCTTAACTGTGGTCTTCTACCAGAAAGGGCTGCCTTCACCGACTCAACTAAAATGACATCACGTTTAAATACTATATAAAACTAAACATGCTCGAGAATAAATAGGGAACGAGAAGGTGAACTTACAGGCAGATTAACAGCTTAACTATGGCATTCTACCAGAAAGGGCTGCCTTCACCGACTCAACTAAAATTAGATCACGTTTAAACACTATATAAAAGTAAAACTGCTCGAGTAAAACTAGGGAACGAGAAGGTGAGCCAACAGGCAGATTAACAGCTTAACTGTGGCCTTCTACCAGAAAGGGCTGCCTTCACCGACTCAACTAAAATTACATCACGTTCAAATACTGTATAAAACTAAACATGCTCGAGAATAAATAGGGAACGAGAAGGTGAGCTAACAGGCAGATTAACAGCCTACCTGTGGCCTTCTACCAGAAAGGGCTGCCTTCACCGACTCAGCTAAAAATTAGACCATAAGCCTATTCAATGACTGCATTAAACAAAATGTGCTATTTTTATTTTTTTATATTGAAAACTAATTCTGCCTTCTTCTTTTAAGCAGATACACAGAAGTTACTTTTGACCAGCCCCCCCCCCCCCCCCCCCCCAATAACCGCTATGGACACTATAACCGTTATGGAAACTGTAACCCCATGGTTCCTGAACATCCTCCACTCCATCCCTAAAAGTGGCCGACCACTTCAAGGGAGGCGAGCGTTGGTCCTGCGTCCCGCCTCTGCTCCTTTTTGCAAGCGCATTGCGCATCTTTTGTCCCAACCCAATAGGATTATAATGGAGGCCTACCCCCGAATCCGGGAAGTTCGGGTCTTCTTTCTGGTGGTCCCTGAAAGGGGTCGTTGTTGTTTTCTTTCAAAGACGTCCTACTAAACAGAGACAGCCTGAGGCAGATTATACTTGCCAGTGATGGCCATCACTCGAAATCATCTCCGAAGTGGCAGACTATACTTGCCTGAAAACCGAAGACTACTGCACCCTCGGGGAGAGGTAGTACCTTTGTGAGAGGACCCAACCTCCCACACTGGTCCTCACCCGAGGGTTCAACCTACACCAGGCAACGAAGCCATCACGCCGCAACCGGAGACACCTGCCGAGTACCTCCTTCAACACGCCTAGACATGTGAAAACTGATCATATACAGTCACTGAGGTTCGAAAGGGGCTTGTTCCCCAAACAGTCCCTGCGCGCCTTCGGCACGTGAAACCATTCCGTCCACTGATAACAAGAACTACTGCACCCCCGGGGAGAGGTAGTACCTTTGTAAGAGGACCCAACCTCCCACACTGGTCCTCACCCGAGGGTTCAACCTAAATCAGTCAACAAAGCCATCCACCCGCCACGCCGCAACCGGAGACACCCGCCGAGTACCTGAACCTTTTCCTCCTTCAACACGCCTCGGCATGAGTAAACTGATTATATACAGCCACTGAGGGTCGAAAGGGGCTTGCTCCCCAAACCGTCCCTGCTCGCCTTCGGCGCGTGAAACCATTCCGTTCCACTGATAACACTTAGAAAATTCTGTCAGCATGCCTCGTGGGAAGAAAAAAACAAATTCCCCTGTGGACTTTGCCAAAAGAACGTAGAAGAGGATTCTGACTGTATTTTTGTGACACTTGTAGTAGTTGGCTGCATGCCGGATGTGTTTATATTTCAAAAAATGATTTAGGTGTACTTGCTTTGGTTTCAGAAGATTACACTTGTGATGCTTGTTTTACCTCAACGTTAAAAGACAATTACAGTTTTGAACTATCAATTCAAAGATTGAAATTTGCATCTCGCCACGGGATCGAGTATTTGAAAATTGCCGCCCATAGGGAAAAGAGGTTTATTCCTCCTTATCATTTTGAGACAATATCCACTGGCAGCCGTCTTGGTTCGGAAAATGAGCACATATTATCATTTGAAATCCTCAGGAGACCTGATCTGTCTGATTTAGGTAACTGTAATTTACGTATATTTCATTCTTCCTTTCTTTTCAAAAAGAAAAAAAAAACACTCGAAAAAATTATAGGGCCCTGCGATTCGGGCATTTTTTCGAACCGATGCAGGCAGTAGAATCGCGAATCGATTATTTTTTCGATTCGATCGAATGCTCCTATGTGACTGATGCTGAACCATACAGATTTTCAGCTCAGTTATGGGCTAAATGCAGGGCAGCGGGGATAATCCCTTGTCTAAAACTATTGGACCCGAAGTCTGCAATATATTTTTTTGGTTTGGTACGTCCTGAAAGGACGTACCAAACCAAAAAATTATATTACGAACTTTGGGTCCAAGTTTGGACCAGGTCATTCCATGCGTATCCTCGATGAACCAGCAAAATAGAACACTTGTTTACCTTATTAAACGTAGCGCGAGGTGTCACAGCACGTTCCCAGGTTGATCATATTCATGAATCCCGACAACGAAGTTGGAAACTATTTATATTTATTTATTGATGTTTAAGGTCACATATTTATGCACAATGGCTAATCATGACCGTGACAGTTTTACGGGTGGAGGAAGCCGGAGTACCCGGAGAGAACCACCGAGCAACGACGAGCAGCTGCCAGCTCCCCAACATCGTAACTCCGCACTGCAGCACAGGCAGGGTTAGATTGGTTGAAGACATGCGTACCATCGACGTGCAGTACGCCTTAGTACACGGCGTCATCGTGCCCCCATATGGGCAATGGGGGTGAAGTGTCTTGCCCAAGGACACAACGCGGTTGCCGCAGGTGGGAATCGAACCGAGGACCTCTCGGCTTGCAGCCTGCACCTCTACCTACTGAGCCACCGCGCCCCCAGTTGGAAATTAACTTACACACTAACGCTTGTGTTTTTCGGGTGTTCATGGGGCCATGAACACCTGTTGAACATGAACACCTGTCCAGTCTAACACCATTAGCAGAAGACATTTAAAATATTTTCTGCTGAAAAACTTGAAAGTTTCGAAACATAGTTTATGACCCCTCATTGGAGCGAGCTTGTTCCAGTGAGGGGTCATAAACTATGTTTTGGAAGCAAAAATTGAAAAAACATAATTCGCTTTAGTTCTTCGGTTTTTGCTTCCAAAACATAACTTATGACCCTTCATTGGGTGGAGTTTGTCGAGCTTGTTCCAGTGAGGGGTCATAAACTATGTTTTGGAGGCAAAAATTTTAACTTTTTAATTATTTAGCAGAATATATTTCAAGTGTCGCCCCCTAATCGTGTAAAATAGGAACTCATTTGAGATGCCCAAAAATAGCGTCTGAATCATTTTCCTCCGACATCTTCCACAGTTGAAATATGAGACAACTGTTACAGTTACTTTGTGCAATGTTAACATGCAGCACAGGCAGGGTTAGATTGGTTGAAGACATGCGTACCATCGACGTGCAGTACGCCTTAGTACACGGCGTCATCGTGCCCCCATATGGGCAATGGGGGTGAAGTGTCTTGCCCAAGGACACAACGCGGTTGCCGCAGGTGGAAATCGAACCGAGGACCTCTCGGCTTGCAGCCTGCACCTCTACCTACTGAGCCACCGCGCCCCCAGTTGGAAATTAACTTACACACTAACGCTTGTGTTTTTCGGGTGTTCATGGGGCCATGAACACCTGTTGAACATGAACACCTGTCCAGTCTAACACCATTAGCAGAAGACATTTAAAATATTTTCTGCTGAAAAACTTGAAAGTTTCGAAACATAGTTTATGACCCCTCATTCCAATGAGGGGTCATAACCTATGTTTTTGAGACAAAAAATGAAAAAAAATAGTCATTCAAGAATTTTTGTTGCAAGTGTCGTCTGCTTTTCATGTTAGGTAAAGGATTAAGCCAGCTTGTAGGGATGCAAAACAAAATTGAATCTCTCTTAGCTTCAATTAACAGCTCAATTATTTTGTCCAGTGGAATAGATAAAAAAAAAAAAATGTTTAGTCAATCGTTTATCCCCAGGTTGCCCATTTTAGAGGATTTCCACCCCAAGCATTGGTGACTGGGTCCTATTTTACCAGCAAAATAGAACTTGTTTACCTTATTAAACGTAGCGCGAGGTGTCACAGCACGTTCTCAGGTTGTTCATATTCATGAATCCCGACAACGAAGTTGGTAACTAACTTACACACTTACTCTTATGTTTTTCGGGTCTTCATGGGCCATGAACACCCGGTCGAACAATAGAAGTATATTGTTCGACCGGGTGTTCATATTCCATGAAAGAAACTGCTCGAAAACTTTCACGTAGATCACAGACAATTTCGTATACGTACTCATAGGGCAACGCGTTTTGAAACCGCTACCTCCCCATATATTGCTATTCATCTTGCATAGGCTACATATATCGTGATTCATTCAAGTAAAATATTGTTCAAAACTAAATTATCATAACCAAGACCAATCATCTACGGCACGTTAGAATATTCCGCAAGTGGAGAGGGGGGGGGGGGTCAGTTGGGGGTGGGGGCCTAATTCCAATAGGGCGAGGATATGTCGGAGAATATCATTGGGTCTGAGACAGAGAAAGGTGTGGAATGGAGAGCCCCCTTCAAAATAATCTAAAGATTACTTGAGTGGTTCCCATGTACTCTTAACGTCCCCTCCTCCCACCCTATCCTTCCCCTCCACACACTCATGCAGGAACGTCGTGAGCATGGTCGAATGGATATGTCTTGATGTTTTGGGAATAAAATTGAAATTATTTGGTAATTTAGTTGTGGATAGTTTAGTTGTGCCCCCCTCCCCCCTCCGATCCACCCATCAGGCTACAATACTATATTATTCTTTGATAATTAACGTGCCACGTGCGCTGCCGCTACCCCCGCATCAATCCACAAGAGGGGTGTTCACATACCTCCTTTTTATGCCTAACTATACATGTATGTCTCGAAAGTTCGGCAGAGTTTTGTTCAAGAACTATAACCAGCCAAAAAAAGTCTTGTATAGTTGTTTTTGCAAGTCTCTTTATCTGTTGATCTTTGAAGTTCTTAATCTTGTTTTTATCTTCATTTTGTTTGTTTCCGCTTTTCTTTCTATTGCATGAAGGAACCACTAAACACCATAAACATGTTTTTTGTTATTTGTTTACGCTCCGTTTCATTGTGCCACCCTGTTCAACGACTGGCGTCTGACTCTCAGTTAATGAAAAAATACTCGCCCAAAATCCAATATATAAGACCACTATCAAATATTACACTTATAATCATAGAATATTTATTATATGATTATAAGTGTAATATTTGATAATGATTTTATATATTGGATTTTTGGCGATTAATTTTCATTGTCCAAGAGTCAGACGCATTTGGTTCCAAGAACTCGACCAAGTGAAGTAACTTCTGTCAACAAATGAGTAACTGACACTTGAAGGGTGCGATAATGTTTGTTTATCGCTCCATAATGTTCTATAGGGTATCTATGTGATACATGTCATGCTCTATGGGGTTCTATGGGGTATCTATGGAGTATCTATGGGGTTCTCTGGGGTATCTATTGGGTTCTATGGGGTAAATCGTCGAACCCGGAAAATTGGCAGTAGCGGAACAGTTGACACAATAACACCAAATTCAAGTGGTAAGGAAAGGAAGATCAGCAGTAATTTACTCCTAGAGCCATGTAGCATCATTGTCTTATTGAATTATTAATGAACTTCTCCACTTCAAACCTGTCAGAACGTTACGGTTGAAATGATTAAGAAAAGAAAAAAAATGTTCCTTCAAGAACAAAGGAACATTTTTGCCGACTGTCAATTCCAACATAGCAGTTAATCTTAATCAGTTTGGATATCACTGACTTATTTCTCTGGGTAGAGACTCCACTCGCAAGCATTGCCGTGGTATTCCACTCTCCGTATATGGATCAGGGAGTACCCGCCCCAGAGACAACCCGCCTCAGGCCTATTTTTGGGGCGGGTTGCCCCATTTTGAGGGCGGGTTGTCCAGATTTTTTCTGATTTTTGAAGTAAATTTTGGGGGACAGTATTATATAAAAAAACACCGTTTACTCTCATTTTTTATCGAAAATTATTCATTTTTATCGATTGAATTAAACTAATAATAGCGAATGATAATGATAGCCCCAATTAATGAATGAGATAACCCTAATCAATGAATGCATATTGTGGCTGTTGTGTGATTGTTGCTATTGAGGGGCGAGTGGTGGGTTTCGTCGTAGCCTACTCCCCACACGCGGATGAAGCAGCCGTTTACTCAGGTATACCCCAAGGAACCGTCTTGGGGGCCAATACTTTTCCTATGCCAGGTCAACGATGTCCCAACCTCAGTAAAATCATCAATGAGGAACGATTGTTTATTGTACCAGGAAATAAACAACAAGAGGATCACACCACCCTACAAAACGATCTAACGTGTCTTGAGAAATGGGCATCAGACTGGGGATGCGCTTTAAGCCAAAACAAAATGTTACATTCATAGCATCGGGGAGAAGTAATCGATTCTACACCCTAAACGGTCGTATACTAGAACATGTTCCATCTAACCCTTACCTCGGCCAACAAATACAGGAAGATTTTAAATGGAAAGAACAAATCAACATTGTAAGTAAAAAGACAAACTCCACACTCGGAATCCTCCGACAAAACCCCCCAACACCATCCAAAGGAATGCCGACGAACAATGTACATTGTACTCGTGCAATCGATAATGGAATATGGAGTTGTCACCTGGGACCCATACACAAAGAAAGAGATCACAAAACTCGAAAGCAGACAAAGAAGGGGTGAAAGATTCATCACGAAAATCTATAAAGAGGGGTGTATGACAAAAATGCTAGATGAACTAAAACCACCTTAACTGCAAAGCAGAAGGCAGAAACAACGCCTTATTTTTGTCTATAAAGACACCGAGGAACAAATACCAGCAATGCCCCAGATAAATTCACCAAGTTCCAGAGTCCAGACCCAAAAGCGACAGACCCGGGGCCCGAAATTTGACAATTGTATAGTCACTAAAATCGTATCATTTTCAGCAAGAAACAATAGTAAATCCATAACTGTACCAGTTTGTAAAACAGACCAATACAAGCATTCGTTCTTTGTGCGCACAGCAATCGATTGGAACCACCTGGACGAAAAATCTGTACCAGCTAGAACAACATTGGGCTTCAAATCTGCACTAGCGGACAATCAAGAAAGACCCGACCTCTCTTCCGTCATGTTTTAGCCCAGCCCATCGGGGAGTGTATGACGTATCCATACCGATACAATTACAGAAATACAAAGTTCCAGAGTGTTTGTCATTTACATAAAATAGAACCCTGAAGTGATTCTTCAAGAAGGCAAACAGTCGCCATTTCAAGTTGGCAAACGAGCCCTCACGAACAAAGAAATGATACAGATGATAGTGTAAGCACCAATGGTCTCTAAAATGCGAGAAACTCCATTTTGAAAGACGAGGCTTCACTATTTTTGAAAGAACCCGCAAATGAGATTTTGCCATTAAAGAAGGTTTTGACATAAAATATAAATTTACCAAACATCCGAATGCTGTAAGTGGAATTAATAATGAAAACCATGTCAGTAGGTAATAAATGAGAGTTCCCGACCACTTTTCCAAAAAACTGTACAAGTACACGTACATGTACGTGTACCGCCATAGGGATTCAGTGTTAAATCGTGTACAGAGTGTAAAAAATGTCGTTTTTTCATGGTGGTCTAGAACTCGCGGTGTTTTTTTGACCGTTCAGATCGCACTTTTAACTGTCAAACAACCGTTGGCGAACGTGTGAAATTCGACACATCGCTCGGAAGTGAAAAAACGTATGAAATTTGAAGAAAATGTAAACTTTTAAATTTTTGTCGACGTTCCCATCGCGGATCAGACCTTCGATCTATCATTGGTGAACGCAAGCAAAAACGCTTTGAGAGTTCTAGACCAGCATCAAAAATGCGTTTTGAGAGTTCTAGACCACCTACGTTTGCGATCACGTTTCGGACATTCGAGGGTGCGATCCGATCGGCGAAAAACGATTCAGAGTTCTAGATCAGGAAAATCGATCTCAAAACCTTTTCTCGACGTTCACCAACGGTGAAAAGTGAGAGTAAAGTGTAGTTACTCATCGAAGATTTTTTTTAAAAAACGATTTTGACCTCCGGTACATCGAAAAAATGCAGTCTGAGAGTTCTGGACCACCACCACGTTCGCGATCGCATTTAGGACGGTCTAGGGTGCGATCTGATCGGTGAGAAAATGATTTGTCGATTCACCTCGCGAGTTTTGTGAGGTGAATCATGATAGAATCGGTTTTGTCGAGAGAAAATAAAAAAGTGATTGATATATATATAGGAGAGAAAAAATATATAAATAAATAGTTATTTAAAAAAAAAAAATATCGAATCGAAATAGATAATAAAATATACGTCAATCATGAACAGTTCCCAGATTTTGAGAGCAAGGTTTCTTTTAAAAATGCTGATGAGAGCCTACGCATTCTGCGTGAACGCATTCTTGTTAGAACGATGCGTCTGGTGTCAGGATCATCTAGACTTCGAACACGAGGATCATTCGTGTCGGACGATGGGAAGGGAAGATATGGCCGTCAAGTATTTCGAACCGGTGTTCGAATGCATTCAAATCGATGACGTGATCAAGTTTTGGAAGAGATTAGTCTTATTTAGCGAGCGAGACAAGCCCACAGTTTTGGAAGAACTGAAATCGGCGCATGGAAGTCTGATTTTAGAAGACAAGGGATGCGTCATGAAATTATTGCTGGAGGAAGCATACGTCTAAGTTTTCTCGTTGATATAAATAAGGGAGAATAGAAAATAAAAATAAATACACACATAAAATTTTTATCTAATATTAGAAAGAAAAAACATAAAATGAGAACCAGAAATAAATTGTATCCGACGTTAGATGACGACGAGGATGAGAAGCCAAAAGGCGTTTTGCCAATGGCGCCATCGCCAGAAGAAACAGAAAGAGGAGAGAGGTATTGCATCGATCAAATCAGTAGAATCCAATTGTATCTGACTCTAGAGAGAGATTCTCATCATTCTCTCAAGAAGAAGTATTTGCGTCTCCTGAAATTCGTCAACACGGTCGACACAACACTCATCATGATTTCCATGGGTTTACATGCGGCCGGCATTGGATTGTTGTCGACTGTGGTCGGTATTCTGATCGTGTTGACCATAGAAGGAGTGGCTCTCGCCGCCGGATTGTTTAGCATGCTCGGAAACTTTTTGAGTAGGAAATTATATCTGAAGGCAAGGAAACACAAAAAGATTCGCATCTTGGCCAACTCCAAGATCGACACGATATCTGAGATGATCTCGATGGCATTGAAAGACGGTAGGATATCGGACGGAGAATACTTCACGATACTGGGTGAGAAAACGAAATACGATGCTATGAAAGAAGCTGTGAGATTCAAGACTTGTCAGATCATCAAGGAAGAGATGAAGGATTCTCTCGTGGAAAGGGGGAGGAAAGAGGCCAGGGAGGAATTCGGTAAGTTGATAGAACTGAAGAGCAGCGATTGAAAAAAAAAAATATGTAAAAAATAAGAACAGAATTTTTAAAAAAAATTATTAAATTTATATATAAAATAAAAAATAAAAACGAAATTAATTTAAATAACTCTCAAAAATGTATTGCGTAAAGTGTAAGACAGTTACCGAGATGGGTAATTCTCGAGAAGTACGAACTAAAAACGACAGACAGATGCTTCGCGGAATTTGCGATGTGTGTGGTTCAATCAAGACTTGATTCGTCAAAAAAAAGAACACGAGCAAAGGTAAAGGCATCGTGAATAAAATGATCAATAATCTACCTTTTGAAATGCATCTTCCGGGTCACAGCTTCATGGGACCCGGAACGAAATTGAACAAGAGACTCAATGCCGATCTGACTCCTAAATCTTGGAGCAAACCCATAAATAGGGTGGTCGCGGCCACGTATGATCACGATCTGTGCTACGCTGGACATCCCGACACCAAGACTCGCAACAACGTCTGCGATAAAAACATGTTGACGAAATTGAGAGGTATATCAAATCCGACCAGGAGAGAGAAGATAGAACATTCGCTGGTCGGCAATCTGATTGGTGCGAAACGTCGATTCGTCGATTCGAAAAAAGCACATCGGAAAAGAAGAAGAAATGATTATTGACGAGCGAATTAGCCGAGGAGTTACACAACCCCATCGTGCGTAAATTTCGAAAGAGAAGGGTGTTTGTGAAGGGCTTGGGTGACATTTGGTCTGCCGACTTGGTCGACATGAGATCGTTTTCGAGATGGAATGAGGGCATCAAATATCTATTGACGGTCATCAACGTTTTTCCCAAATACGGTTGGATCAGAGCTTTGAGGAATAAATCGGGACCTTGCGTCGCCAAGGCTCTGAAGAGCGAGTTCAACTCGTCTTCTCGAAAACCGAATAAATTGTGGGTGGATAAGGGGAAGGAATTCTACAACAAGCACATTCATCGATTAGTTGACCTCTACTCGATGGAAAACGAAGAGAAAGCCAGCATCATGGAACGTTGGAATCGAACGATGAAGGAAAAGATGTACACATACTTCACGGCGAATTCGACTAAGAAATACACATACTCTCTGAACGGTCTGGTCAAAGATTACAACAACACGCAACACAGATCGATCAAGATGACTCCCGCGGAAGCTAGTGATCCTCGAAACAAAAAATGGGTCTACGCAAATCTATATCCCGAGAGAACTAAGATCAGGAAGAAGTCTAGAACGCCGAAATTTGCAGTCGGCGATCGAGTGAGAATCTACGCTTATAAGAAGCACTTCGAAAAAGGTAACACTCATCGATGGACCTCGGAAATCTTCGTGATAATCAAAATATTTCACACCGATCCGGTGACTTACGAAATCGAAGCTTTAGATGGTGAAGAGATCATTGGAAAGTTTTACGAACAACAGTTGCAGAAGATGAAGTTTTAATAAAGAAAACAAATTTTTTTTATTTACTCTCTTTAACATTTTCTTGTTTACATATATATATAGGAGAGAAAAATAATAATAAAAAATAATTAAAACTATTTTTAGATAAAAAGCAAGCTAATTAATAAACAAAAAACAAAAACCCTTCAAAAATGGCAAATATACTAGATATTGCACAAAGCATAGTGAAAGATGAAAGTATTCAAAAATACGAGGTTCACGAATACGAACCGATAACCAGAACGAGTTTGAACAATGTGCGAGAGATAAGAATCAACATCGAAACCCAAGATCTATTTAAATGTTCATCCTAGCGAGAGTTACATAGTGGTGCATGGACGTCTCACCAAGGAAGATGGGACCGAATATGCCGACGACGACACGGTTATTCTAGCCAATAATTGCATCATGCATCTATTCAGTAATATAAAATACTTGCTATCCGGACAAGAGATAGAATCTGTGTTTCATCCCTGTCAGGCCACCACGATGTTCAGACTCTTGACGTATCTGGATGATTTTTCGAAATCCAGACGACTTAATCAGTTGTGGATGAAAGACACCATCGGACCTGCTAGCGCCGGCGTCACCGCGATATTCGACTACGTCGTCAAGACGACCAGACCTAAAGGAACGTTTTCATTCAGGATACCTTTGAAACACATCTTCGGATTCGCAGACGATTACAACAAGATCATGTACGGATTCAAACACAATCTGACATTGATTCGAAAAGGAAATGACGATGCAATAGTGAGACTCACCGCAACCGATGCGGGTAAGATAACTCTACACAAGATATTGTGGTTCGTTCTGCACGTGCAGCCTTCGATCGTGGAAAAAACGCATCTCTACAAGATCATAGAATCCAAGAGTAAATTACCTGTGGGATTTAGAATGAGACAGTGTGACGCGGCTAGCATTCCACTCCCCACGAATCACTTTGATTGGAGACTGACCGTGAAGTCTGCTTCCAAGAGACCGCGTTTCATCATGGTCGCATTTCAGACTGATAGGGATGGGTCTCAGGAAAAGAATGCATCGTTATTCGATCACTGCAATTTGAGAAACATGCAAGTGTTTCTGAATGCCACAAGATATCTAGCAATCGATTACAACTCATCGTTCGACAAGAACGATTTCTGCAGTCTGTACGGCGATGCTGCGGATTTTAGAAAGAAGTATCATGGTCTAGATGAATTGATGAGCAACCCTAATATATCTCCAGGCAAATACAAGTCGATGTATCCCATGTTCATATTCGACGTTAGTAAACAGAGCAAACGACTCAAGAGTAGCATCTTAGACATTCAGATCAAGATGCAATTCGATAGGAACGTGCCGAGAAAAACCAAAGCCTTCGCCCTGGTCCTGTCGGATAGAGAATTACAATTTGAATAGGATGGAAATAAGATGTCGATCATTTGAGGAGAGACGTGTGTGAAAAAAGAATAAGAAAAAAAATAAAAAAGTAATGAGTAATTATTAAAACAAAAAAAAATAAAAATAAAAATTAATGAGATCTAGAGAGATTGAACATCTTTCTAAATCTCATTACTTTTTTTGTTTTTAATAATCACTCATTATTTTTTAATTAATTATTTCCACGCGTTCACTGTTTGTTCAAAGGATCTAGTTCGATCAGTAGGCTCACCACGGAAGTGGCAGCTTCGGGATTATTGGTTTTCGTAACAAAATTAATCCTGTCTCCGGCGTTCACTTTGAAAGGCGTGCCAAACGTGCTAACATTCGTGTGTTGATTCTCAGTCTTTTCAATGCTGTATCTCTTATTGCTCTCTACTCCATTCACCGTGAGATTGATGACCACTCTGTTATTCAAATCTGTGGAAGCCAGACCCATTCGTATGATTTCATCTCCCAATGGCATGATATATCCCACCTGACCATGTTGCGATCCGCTACCTCCGTTTCCGAAAGACCACTCAACTTTTCCCTCCTCTAATGTGCCGGCCTCCTCTGCCCACACGGTGATCAACTGCCTAGCGTATTTGACTTTCTCCACCACCAAAATCAGGGTGCAGGCATCCAACATGTGCACGGGATCCAGTAGGTTCATGAGCACGTGTCCTCCCATGTCTAGTTTACCTTCCATGATGTCGCCCTTTCTCCAGACCGAGTTGTCATCCATGTACTTTCTGCTTACCACACTGGAATCGAATTTGGGATTGTGATCGAGACCGAATAAATTGTGACCGTTCATGTTGATGCCACCATCCATGGTTCCGCCAGATTGTTTGTTCAGGTAGAGATCACCCACTTGCGATTCTATATATTCTTGAGATCATATCATGGCGGAATCCATGTAGCCCTTGTTGACCGCGGTAGAGGCCGCATCCGCATCGTCGACCTTCGACAGATTCAGTATCTTGTTGAATCTCGCATTCAGATCCGATTTCATTTCTCATCTGTCAGACTTTCTTTGTTCCAGATCTATGTAGTGTTTGGTCACCACATCCTTGGGATTTGTGGGATTGGCCACGTTAATTATCTTGTTAGAATTGCGTTCAGTTCTGAGTGCTTCTCAGATATTCGCTGAATCGCGCGTGAGAGTCGTCCGCGTATTTCTTGGTTGTGGCATCAGTGGAATCTATGGGATTCGCGACGTTCACCAAACGTTTAGATTTCAAATCAAGACTGTCGGTCATGGCTTTATCCACGTAATTATCTAGCATGATTCGTTCAAAATCCGCATTACCCCTGTCGACGTATTTCTTAGTCACAGCATCTGCGAGATCTATCAGCTCGGGAAGATTGTAGAGCTTCTTATCCTTCATGTTCAAAGGTTCCTCTCGAGGTTCGTATCTCTGAACGTAACGTTCATCCAAGTTGGCAACGTTGTAACCATCACCGACTTCGAGCGTCTTCCTCTTCTTTTTGGGTCGACTTTCATCGTCACTTCTACCAAATTTATCGGCTGGCATGTTGTTTTAAGGTTTTTGTTTTAAAAATATATTTCAAACGCAGTTTATTAAAAATGAATTATTTCACTTATTTTTTGTTTTTATTCGAATAAATTATTTAAATAATTTTTTTACCTTTATATATACTATAAAAAAATCTCTCTCTAATGTAAATCATTGAGAATGTCTTGAAACTGATCTCCTTCAGACCGTCTCTTGAAAATGTAGAGACACAGGTGACCGCAAAACACTTGATCTGGCGATTGCACTCATTCCGTGTTGTAACGAACCATCGATTTGTTGAAATAGTTCTTTATTTCTTTCGGCGGCGAGATTCCATAGCTGTCGAAATAATAATTCTTCTTCTTCCCGTTTTTGAACCATGCCACCCAGTGAGTGCCTTCACCCGATAAATCGTCTAGATTTAAAATTACGCATTCTGATTGTCGAGGTCTTCTCTTCGGCAAGGCATCTCTGGGAAACACGCCTAGAAAATCTTTGATTTTCAAATCCTTCGCCGCATTCGACAGATCGATGTTGGATAGGGATTCGTTAGGTAAGATGAAACCTTCTACGGATATCTCTATTTCCTTATTCATAAATGTGTATATTTTTTTTTAAATTTATTTATTTATTATAATTCACTAAAATGACGTTATTTTTTATATTTTTTCTTTTTCTTTTTAAACTAACTCTCTTGATATCTCTATCGACTTCCATAATCTTGAATCCGTCTAATTCCTCTTGATTTTCTGGAATCCTATCATCCTTAATCATATCTGGAATCCTATAATCATATCCAAAGTGCAATGTCCGAGTGCTAAAGTGCTTATTTTATCGTCTAACACGAATCTCTTATCATCGTTGGCCGTCAGCGAAATCTTGTTGACTATTTCGGTATACAAGTCGTGATTTTCTCTTCGAATCGATTTCATAGTCTTATACACTGATCCACTTCCTAACAGACAATCTTTATACTCTCGAAAAGAGATGTTTTTCTTCACCATGCACGCTTTAACCCCTTTACACTTCTTAATCTCTTCATCTTCTAGACGATAAGCATACAGTTTGGGTCTCAAACCTACAAATTCGATGATTTGTTTACCGACGCTCTTGTCCTTAAATTTACCCAACACCTTCTTGTTGTCGTTCGATTGAATGTTGGACGGGTGATCGATGGGATAATTGCTCATGTCGAACCACGTGGCCACATCCGGAGATATATCTCGGTAGACGTCTTTCGTCTCTATCTCGTAAACAAAACTGTCCATGTCGGTGTACAGTAGTTTGGCTTTCTCACCAAATTTTTGTTTGACGTAATCATAGTGGAACTCGCACATCAATCGCTTGCTGATATCTAAGATGATCGGTCCGGGATAATAGGGTTTGTCAAACTCCACTAATTTTTTAGCTCTTTTCTCAGACGTGACGAGTCGAACGTTGGTTCTCTTCCTGGTGTTTTCCATCGATTTACCATCACAGCTTTTTTTTAGCTAAGAAATACGGTAATTCCACGTAGGAAGACCCTTTCAAAGAATCGTTTTTAGTTATATGAATTTCGAGTTTCAACACCTCATCGAACGTCCAATTACTACCTTCATGTTGATAATTCGCGAGAGACGTCAACATCTTGCCTTTCATCATTTCAAAAACGTCTGATAAATCTGAACCTCGAAATATGGGTTCGACGTTAGATCGGAAATATGCATTTTTCACGATGCTCTCACCAGAATTCATGTCGATTTTATTCATCATGCAATGGAGTATCATCTTAATTTTTTGTCCCACGTTCATGTGTTTGCAAAACAAATCCAATACTTTTTCTTCACCCGTTCCATGAACAATTTCGGATCGACTTTCTTGAACGAGAGAACCACGTCGAAAGTTTTAAAAACGCCTTTGATCACACTCTCCCATTCTACGGGATTCGATTGGAATGCTTCCGTGACGAGTCGTGCTACATATTCTTCTCCTTTCCCTTCATTGATTGCTTGTCGAATTTCATTAGATATATCTTGTTTGTCTAGATTCTGAACCACATCACTTATTTTCGTTTTAGTTTTTTTTTTCTTTTGAAACTTAATGTTCTTCAACGGCTTTTCATTTAGTCGTCTTCTTATTTTTCACAACCAAAACATTTTTGTTTTTTTTCGACGTCGGCATTTCAATTCCTTTTTCTATCTTTTTCTTCTTCTCATTTTTCACAACCGAAGCATTTTTTGACGTTGCTATCAACATTTCATTTGCCTTTTCATCGAGCAAACTACGTATCTCCTCGTGCATGATCTTTCTAATTTCATCACGCTCCACTTTTCGTTTTCTATCGTCAGGCGTTACTGTCATCGGCTTATTTTTTTTTGCAATTCGAGTCTGTTTAAGTTTATCCACTTCCGATCTTTTGATTTTTTTCTTTCTATCGTTTCGCAAACGATATTCCTGTATGACTTCAATTTTTTTTGATTTGGTTCTATGATTTCTGAAATGTGGAATTTTTTACAAATCTTGTTTAACTGAGGTACGGTTTTCTCATTTAAATTTTCCATTTTTTTTATTTGTTTGCTTTATTTGTAAGAATATTTTTTTTCGAATTTTGTATTTAAATAATAATTTGTTAAAAGTTTTAAAATTGTTTTTATATATATATGTTTTAATTCCTTCAAAAAAAATTTTTTTTAATGAAATTAATCAATTTTTTTTTTATGTTCCTTAACGTGAAAAAAATTGATTAATTTCATTAAAAAAAATTTTTTTGAAGGAATTAAAACATATTTATATAAAAACAATTTTAAAACTTTTAACAAATTATTATTTAAATACAAAATTCGAAAAAAAAAATTATACATTAAAGAAAATTAAAATTAAAAACAATTTTTTATGTTCCTTAATGTGAAAAATAATTGAATTAATACGAGAAAAAAAGAACGTTAAATTTAAACTTTTTATTTATATATAAAGAGAAAAAAACTTTTACAAAAAAAAAATTTGACATTAAAGAAAATTCAAATTAAAATTTTTTTTTATATATATAGAGAGTAAAAAAACAAACTTTTTTTTAACAAATTATTATTTTAAATACGAATTCCAAAAATATATTATTTGCAATAATTCATAAAACAAAAAAAAAACAAATAATCTATCATGACAACAACACCTAAAAGATGCGAATTGAAATTGAAACAAGTCAAAACGTGTAAGAAATTTGGTTATAAAATCTATAGATTACAACGACACGACGCCATCGAATTGAATGATGTCGAGACAAAGGGCTTAGAGCACAAACACGATCAATATAGCATGCCTTTGAAATTGGATGAAGCCACGCTCGATTTGTTTTACGAGTACCAAAGTGCTCTACAAAAAATCGTCATCACCAAAGATAGAGAATTCGACAAGGACGATTTGTCCACATTGGATAATAATTCCAATTGGACTTCGGTGGTCTTCAACAGAGCGTCCCATGCCAGACCAGGTTCGGTGAAATACCAGGCCGGATCTAGATCGTAATTTCGATGACAGACGTCTCGAAAATTTTTGAACACGTCTGCCAAGAGCAGAACGTCGGTCTTCAGATAGAGATCATGATAATCTCTCATGGTTTTCATATCGAATGATTTCCACACGTTTTGGCATGTTCGTAATTCTCATCGGAAATGTTGGATTCGTATAATTTCGAATAAAAATCTTCTTTCGAAGGTAGTGTGGTGTCGTCGAATCTCTTTAGATCATTCATGTAATCGTAAGGATAGACTCCTTTCCTCAACATGATGTCTACTCATTCTCCGAAATGTTCGCTTGTGATTTTAAATTTATCCTTGCTCATGTTATTGACTAATTTTTCCAGAGCGGTCGACATGAATTTAAAACTGTTGATGAAACGTATGCCTCTATGAATGGATTTCATTTTTTCTTCCAACGCCTCTCCATCGATTACACTTTTCTTCTCCATGGGCTTCCATTTCGTGATGGAAATGTATCTTTCTTCGCTGTTCATGATGCAATGTAATTCTCCGTCTGAGGTGCCGAGATTATTCACGAACAGATGACTGTCATAACTGGAGAGATTGTGAAATATCACCGGATAGAAAAAGGCGTCTTGATATTTTAAATTACACTTGCTGTGAGCCGGACCGTGATACAGACCTGTGTAATGACCATGGTCTCTGACCTTCTTATTTTCCTCTGTATTCTCGTCGAACGATTGTCTGCATATGTGACATTCAGTGGCTCTGTTATTTTGGTCCTGCTGCTCTCGCGTGATGATCATTTTTGCCGAAGTTTTGAATTTGTCATATAAAATTTGAATTTTCGATTCTAACTCTTCCACGAACTTTTGAGCCACGTTGTCATGTTCGCACTGTTTCATGTAGGTGAAGGGATCCACGTCATGTTGCGAGTCGAAAGCGCATTTCACGTAAATGCAATAGCCCGAGGGCATGTGTTTTTGATATTTTTCAACGTAACTTCAAAGAGCGTCGGGTTGGCAGGAACTCATTTTCATGGTGAAGCATTCGAAATCGGCGTACACGACGAATGGTACTTTTAACCTTCTATTGCGATTTTCAAAGTTCACGATGGTGTTGGGTTTAGGCATTTCAATGGCAACACCTTGATTTTCGTTGCAATATTCCTGATGTTTCGCTAACGATTTTTTGCTGTGAAACGCGTTCATGCAGTTGCAACATAACTATATCTCACCATTATGTTTACTTCTTTGGCTTGACAGTAATCGGCTCAGATGTTTAACCCAACAATAATGACGGTTGTCACCATTCAAAATCAATAATAAAATAATCATCTTTTCTCTTTTGAGATACGAAGTCTGTCTGAGAGGATAGATAGATCGTTCGTTTTTCATCTTCATATCCCAAGACGTTCACCGGTACGGTGGGATTTTTAGTTTCGAAACATTCTATGTGTTTTAACTGCATTGGAAAAGTCACTCCGGTCCAATCGAGATTTTTAGAAGTCTCTTCGTAACGAGAAACTCTATCGGAGTGCATTTTTGACAGGGTATAAAGCGGAGGTGACTGCCCATTTAAAACACTGATCATCTTTATTTCTCACGTTGATCACAGCTTTTTTTTTAGTTAAGAAATACGGTAATTCCACGTAGGAAGACCCTTTCAAAGAATCGTTTTTAGTTATATGAATTTCGAGTTTCAACACCTCATCGAACGTCCAATTACTACCTTCATGTTGATAATTCACGAGAGACGTCAACATCTTGCCTTTCATCATTTCAAAAACGTCTGATAAATCTGAACCTCGAAATATGGGTTCGGCCTTAGATCTGAAATATGCATTTTTCACGATGCTCTCACCGGAATTCACGTCGATTTTATTCATCATGCAGTGGAGTATCATCTTAATTTTTTGTCCCACGTTCATGTGTTCACAAAACAAATCCCATACTTTTTTCTTCACCTGTTCCATGAACAATTTTGGATCGACTTTCTTGAACGAGGGAACCACGTCGAAAGTTTTAAAAATGCCTTTGATCGCACTCTCCTGTTCTACGGGATTCGATTGGAATGCTTCCATGATGAGTCGTGCTACATATTCTTCTCCTTTCCCTTCATCGATCGCTTGTCAAATTTCATTCGATACATCTCGTTTGTCTAGATTCTGAACCGCATCACTCATTTTCGTTTTAGTTTTTTTTTCTTTTGAAACTTGATGTTCTTCAACGGCTTTGCATTTAGTCGTCTTCTTATTTTTCACAACCGAAACGTTTTTGTTTTTTTTTGATGTCGGCATTTCGATTCCTTTTACTATCTTTTTCTTCTCATTTTTCACAACCAAAGCATTTTTTGACGTCGTTGCTATCAACATTTCATTTGCCTTTTCATCGAACAAACTACGTATCTCCTCGTGCATGATCTTTCTAATTTCATCACGCTCCACTTTTCATTTTCTATCATCAGGCGTTACTGTCATCGGCTTATTTTTTTTTTGCAATTCAAGTCTGTTTTAGTTTATCCACTTCCGATCTTTCGATTTTTTTCTTTCTATCGTTTTGCAAACGATATTCCTGTATGACTTCAATTTTTTTTGATTTGGTTCTATGATTTCTGAAATGTGGAATTTGTTACAAATCTTGTTTAACTCATTTAAATTTTCCATTTTTTTATTTGTTTGCTTTATTTGTAAGAATTTTTTTTTTCGAATTTTGTATTTAAACAATAATTTGTTAAAAGTTTTAAAATTGTTTTTATATATATATGTTTTAATTCCTTCAAAAAAAAATTTTTTTTAATGAAATTAATCAATTTTTTTTTTATGTTCCTTAACGTGAAAAAAATTGATTAATTTCATTAAAAAAAAATTTTTTTGAAGGAATTAAAACATATTTATATAAAAACAATTTTAAAACTTTTAACAAATTATTATTTAAATACAAAATTCGAAAAAAAAAATTTACATTAAAGAAAATTAAAATTAAAAACAATTTTTTATGTTCCTTAACGTGAAAAATAATTGAATTAATACGAGAAAAAAAGAACGTTAAATTTTAACTTTTTATTTATATATAAAGAGAAAAAAACTTTTACAAAAAAAAAATTTGACATTAAAGAAAATTAAAATTAAATTTTTTTTATATATATAGAGAGTAAAAAAACAAACTTTTTTTTAACAAATTATTATTTTAAATACGAATTCAAAAAATATATTATTTGCAATAATTCATAAAACAAAAAAAACCCAAATAATCGATCATGACAACAACACCTAAAAGATGCGAATTGAAATTGAAACGTGTCAAAACGTGTAAGAAATTCGGTTATAAAATCTATAGATTACAATGACACAATGCCATCAAATTGAATGAGGTCGAGATGAAGGGCTTAGAGCACAAACACGATCAATATAGCATGCCTTTGAAATTGGATGAAGCCACTCTCGATTTGTTTTACGAGTACCAAAGCGCTCTACAAAAAATCGTCATCACCAAAGATAGAGAATTCGACAAGGACGAAATTACATATATATCCAAAAATCTCTCTCGAACTCGTGAACAAATTAGGTGGTGAGAGCGCGTTCACCGATGTAAAAAAACTCAAAAAAGTAAAGATAAACATTCAACACATTTTCGAAAAAGGAGAAGAAACGACTGTCAACATGCTAATAACAGACTTGGAAATATAAACAATAGAAAGACTGATTTTAGTGAAGAAGAAGGAAAAAAAAGTAATGAGATCTAGAGATGATCAACCTCTCTAGATCGCATTACTTTTTTTTTTGTTTTTTTTGTTTTCCTTCTTCTTCTTCTTCTTCTTCACTATCACTCATATATATTATAATAACGTTTCCTTTTTCTCAATTTCGGCGTCGATTCTTCTTTTCTTTTTTTGTGATATATTACGTTTTTATGAGAACACATTTGTTTATCCGAATCATAATTATGAACGAATGTGGTGCATCTCTTGGTAACACTCACATCATTACCATTCTCTTCAGAAGGTAGTGGTGACAGTGAAAAATGTCTAATTCTTTTAAATTTCAACCATCTATCCTGCTCTTTTTCAGTTCTTTCCTAAGATATCCATCATTAGCGTCTAATTGTTTGTCCACATCTTTTTCCCACACTCTCCTGCAATATTCATCATTAGCATCTAATCGTTTTTCCACATCTTTTTTACACTCTATCTCACAATATTCATCATCATCATCTAATTGTTTTTCCACCTTATCCATTTTATATTATTTTTATACTTTCTATAATTTATATTTTTATATTTTATATAATTATATAATTTTTACATTATAATAACATACTCAAAATCAGTATATTCTTAAATGGCGAATTCTCACCAAACAACAAACCCTTACCGAGTCGCTCAACGTTCTGTCCACTCTTCAGATAGAGACCGTTTCCACTCAAAGAGTTGCCACCTCTAACGGGTTCTAGATACAATCCTTCACCGTTGTTGTCTATGTGGACGTGACACACGGCTCCTCCCTTCTTCAAAAACAGTCCGCTGCCACCCATTAATTTCTCAACTGCCGAATTCGCGAGTCCCGAGAGAGCTCCCATGCCGAGAGTCTTTCCGAGAAAGGGTAATGCTTTTGCAGCAAAGGGTAATGCTTTTGCGGCGATTCCTGTCAACAGCGGTAGAACACCGCCTTTCATTCTCAAATTGTATTTCAATTGAGCGGGACTCAATCTCACCGTCAACCCTCTTCCATCACGAATCACTTTCTCCATCCTTTTGCTTTGACTTCTGGTCCAGGCGATCGAATTCTGACCGCCACTCACCAGATCCGCCTCGCCTCGAGTTGTTAACGCTCTCTTAAGTTTCTTCCTCTGTCCTGCGGATATGTTCACGTTTTTAACCACATATTGAGTCATAATTCTTTTTTCTTTAAAAATATATTTGTTCAATTGTTTTTTGTTTAATGATAATTATATATATTAAATATTTTTTGTAAATTAATATTGCGTTTATTTTATTTTCTTATTTATGTATATACACAATATTTTTTTTTTTTTTTGCTTTTTATATTTCTCTTATTTGAAATTGTATCGTCACCCTCTCTCCACGAAGATCTAACAGTTCACCATTTTGATCCGTCAACGTGATTTTGAGACTATACAAAGTGTCTAAAATCACTGGTATGTAAACTAAATTTCGAGGTCGTTCCACAATCTTATAACCCGGCAACACGTTTGGAAAGAAGGAATAGATCGTCGGTTGAGCGCTACCATTCATGTAGCTTCCAGCAATCACGTCCACGTTCAGCAGAATGCTATTAACTGCGAGAATGTCTAAATCCACTCGAAAATTATCTTCCAAATCCAGCATCGTCTGTAGGGTATTAGGGTTGGGAGCGAGTCTGATCTTGTTGCTTCCCTTTCCATCCATGTTCATTCGCGTCTGAATGTAATTGTTCAAATCGTCTATGTAGTAACTTCCTTTGGGAATTCGAATCTCCAACCAATCCACTCCGTCGGAATACTTGAAGGAGTTATTCTTTTCGGTGACGTTGGGAAAGGAATAATAAGTCTCCAGATTCACCAACGCCATCTCGTATCTTTTCTCTCTATCCAATTCGATGGAAGGTTCGAATTTCGTCGTGAATCGAGTCGAATCGCCACTCACCACGATTTGAATGGATTGTATTCTCGGCTATCCGTTCTAACAATTCTCCTTGTTTGAACATTATATTTTAATTTATTTATTTTTTCAAAACTAAATTATTTGATGATTTATTATTTATAATTTTATTTTCGCTCTCTATCTTATTATCATCAGAAACATAAAACTTGTTGAATCCGCAACGATACTTTCCGTGATTAAATTTGCTAGTCAAATCGATCACGACAAAATTGTAAAGTCCTCCATCCCAAACCCTCTTGCAGAATCTCCTGAATTCCGCCACGCTCATGTCATTAGCGACGTGATCACAGTAGATGTGATTGAGATTCTTGAGATCCGGCGAAAGAGACACAGTAAATTAGCATTCTCCCTTATCGTCTGTCGGGACAATCGAAAATAATTCTGCGACAGGTAGAAACAGTCCATATTGCTGTGACGACCCCTAACGTAATACGATTTGCATCGATTCTGTCTCTTGTTATTCAACCTCTTGGTCGCGGCGTCGTTCCAAGACATATCTTTAATGTTCATCTTTGTTTATTTTTTTGTTATTTTAGATTTTTTCAAACACAATTTTTTATGTTTTTTCAAACCCAGTTTTATAAATATTATTATTTATTTATATTACACCGTCGCGAGTTTTCTTCAATCCAAATCCACTCGTCATTTTGGCTAAATCTTGTATGGGTACCACAGCATCCTTAAAATCTTTCCAACTTTTTGGCGATCGCTTTAATGTAGCTCGCTTCGCCGGCGGACTGATCAACTTGTCGATCAACGCATTGGCTGCCCTCTTGCCAGCCACAGAAGCTATCGTACCACTAGCTTCGGAAGCGGCTTTCTTACCAGCATCCAAAGCCATTTTCTTACCGACCTCAAACGCGGTCGATGCGAGTTTTCTACCTGCATTGCTTGTGAACGCTCGCATTATAGAATCGACGATGCCAGAACCGCCTTGAACGTAAGTTCTAACATATCCCCTGTTCTTTATCACCAACATATTTTTATTTTATAATATATATTTTGTTTTTCACTGGTAAATCGTTTGTTGTTTAAATTACTTTTATTATTTTGTAGTGTAAAATTTACTGTTTTTATTTTATATATTTTTGTTTGTTTGTTTGTTTCTCTCTACTTATTACATATATATCAATCCTTCAATTCGTTCATCAGCCTTTTATAATCGTGTTTATTCAAAACCTTCTGCCTCAACAATTCATCGCATATGCTCACTATCTCATTATCTAACCCCGCATTAGAATCGCTCGGAATTAAAGTGGTTTTCACCCCTTTGCCAGTCACCGACTCGACGAACTTCTTATTCATATCCCATATGGGTTTCACCACCTTCGTCCACTTGTAACCTCTATTGGGTTTGGGTCTCGTTTCTCTATCATCGTTATATCTCTTCATGGCGTGGGTCTGAACCAGAATGTCACTGTAATTGTCGAAATCCCGATCTGTGTAATCTCCAGGCTTGTCGAAAAGTAGCAATTTGCGCATCATCATCCTCTTTCACTTCAGTGTTGCCTATAAAAGTCCTTCCGTCAGAATCCTTATATAGAACTCTCAAAGCGTTTTTGCTTGCGTTCACCAACGATAGATCGAAGGTCTGATCCGCGATGGGAACATCGACAAAAATTTCATATGTTTTTTCACTTCCGAGCGATGTGTCGAATTTCACACGTTCGCCAACGGTTGTTTGACAGTTAAAAGTGCGATCCGAACGGTCAAAAAAACACCGAGAGTTCTAGACCACTGTGAAAAAACGACATCTTTACACTCTGTACACGATTCAACACTGAATCCCTATGGCGGTACACGTACATGTACGTGTACTTGTACAGTTTTTTGGAAAAGTGGTCGGGAACTCTCATTTATTACCTACTCATGTCAGAGGCGACAAAAAGTGGCTTTTATGAACTCTGAAAATTGAGGCTCCTGCTTTGACCCAAAACAAGACATCATCAAACCTAGTCACGGACAATAGAGAACATTAATACGATTTGGTGTATAAACCTGGGCTATCAGGATAACTGAATCTATATTTTTGTTATAATATATATAAATGATTTTTACCACATTTTCGGCAACGCACGGTTCTTTGACGATGAGACGTTTCTATATCTCATTGTTGTAGGCCACAGTCGAGCCACAAAGCCTTCTGCAGAGACATCTTCAAAGCAAATGGCGGTCAAAGCAGTGGAAAGTTGAATTCAGCCTATCGAAACTAAATCGATGGCTGCGTCCCATAAATTTTACAAAACGCAATGCCCATCACCCAAAATGTTCAACCCAAATAGTGTAGTATGAAACTAATGTGGCCAGCTTGACACGACCTTTGCAGAGTGGAGACGTGTCATGAGAAAACACAACAACAGCTTTGATGGAAAGACTGAAAAAAAATTTGTTTATAACTGACACGCCTCACACTTGAATATTTCGACGTTGTTTTGGGATATTTGCACCAACACTGAAAGTGAGAGTGCAAAAACGAAGTCCGAAGCAGGCTGGGGAGAGATTACATTTTCCGGTTCTCCTAAATACCAGAACCCACAAGAACCGCACAGAACCCCCCAGAACCCCCTCCTAAATTACATTTGCGCAGTGTTTTACGATGAAATATGTTTTATTTTATGCAATAATCGTTACAGGAAAGAAGAACAGAAGTAAATTCATTCTTATAGTGGCCTTTGTCTACGCGGATCTGGGGGGGGGGGGGGAGGGGGGTTCTGATATTTAGTATTTTTCTCCTAAATACCAGAACCCCCCAGAACCTCTCAGATTTTCCCCTAGAACCTCCTCTAAGTTACATTTACACATTGTTTTTGAAGAAAAGATTCCATTTCCATACTGTTTTAGCGTTCTGTGAACCCCCCCCCCCCCCCCCGGGGGGGGGGGGGAGGGGCGTGATAAAGAGAAGCAGGGTTTTGAAGAGTACCGGTACCTTGATAAAATACCAGTCTAAAAGAACAAGATTCGCTAGCAGTGTAATAGGGAAGTGGGATGGGAGGATGAAGGACATGTGGTTAGTAAGAGATTCAAAGGAGAGGGTTAATATGCTAATCGGAGAGATTGAAAAGATTGAAAAGAATTGGGCAAGGGATGTCATCAAACAGTTCGTCTCCGAGTGTTGGGAGTAGAGAAGAAGCGTCGGAATAGGGAGGTAGTTGGGAGCACAAAAAATTACCCGTTACATCCGTTCGGTCGTTAGAAAAACAGTATTTTGGTGACATGTCGTCCCCCGAGTTCCAATGTGTACTACGTGCCTATCGGCACATAGAACACATTGAAACTCAGGGGACGATATTTGCTCTTATTTTATTTTTCTCAAGTTATTTCATTTAATTATTGGACTATTTAATTTATAACAGCAAATATGATTGATTACAGTCAACATCTTTCTTGGTGAGGTGATCATTTAAGGGCGTGGTGTTGTTTATATTTAAATGTACAGGTTTTCCGCAAGTTGTGTTTACATTTGTACGCGTTTCTTTTGTCACTTCTTGTTATTTTGTATAAATTGTTTGGTATATATCAAGTGCCAGTCTTGAGACGAATAAAAAAAAGTGTTTTTAAAAGTTTTGGACTTAATTCAGAAATCCCAGAAATAAACTGACAGTGAGATTTCGTGGGGTCAATCGCACGAATAGCCCGATTGCGATCAGCCAAAAGCCAAGCAAATGCCGATACAGACAATGGGGTGTAAGACTCTCCTCCTAACAATTTCCCCCGGTCACTTCCCCCAAATTGGTCACCCCCCTCCAAAAAAAGTAGTCATTTCCCCCAAAGTAGTCACCCCCCCCCCCCAAAAAAAGTAGTCCTCCCCCCATGTTTTTTTTCCATTTTATTCTTGAAAAAAAAACACGTCTGCAATGTTTGTTTGCAGCATGTAAACTCTAGAAGGGTTAAATGATTAAACATTATTTAATTAAATTACTGCACAGAAAGCAGTGTGGAAAAGTGTTCGGGAATGGACAAATTGGTGGGGGCGGGGGGGGGGATGACCAAGACCAAGTAAGATTGTGACCTAGGGCCCTCTTCCTCTCCCGGCCCGGGTGGGAGCCCAAGGTCAGTCTTACAAAGACAAGAAAACACCAACAGGGGGAGGACTACTATTTTTTTTTTTGGGGGGGGGGGGGGGGGAGAACAATGTCTACTTCAGGGGAAATAACAAATTTGGGGAAAAATTACTAATTTAGGGGGGGGGGGGGGGTGACAGGGGGAAGTGTCTGACATTCAGACCATGTATTAATTTGGATGCTAAAAAGAAACTGAAAATGGAATATTTTCCCCGACAGCGGCGTGCAAATGTCATTTAAAGGGTGGGTTTAGCGAATTCTGTGCGGTTCTGGTATTTAGGAGAAAAATACTAAATACCAGAACCCCCCAGAACCGCCTAGACAAAGGCAACTATAAGAATGAATTTACTTCTATTCTTCTTTCCTGTAACGATTATTGCATAAAATAAACATATTTCATCGTAAAACACTACGCAAATGTAATTTAGAGGGGGGTTCTGGGGGGTTCTGTGCGGTTCTGGTATTTAGGAGAAAAATACTAAATACCAGAACCTCCCAGAACCGCCTAGACAAAGGCAACTATAAGAATGAATTTACTTCTGTTCTTCTTTCCTGTAACGATTATTGCATAAAATAAACATATTTCATCGTAAAACTCTACGCAAATGTAATTTAGAGGAGGGTTCTGGGGGTTCTGTGCGGTTCTGGTGGGTTCTGGTATTTAGGATGACCCACATTATCTACACATCCATCTATTTGCAAATTCTCAAGATCAGATGGGGGAGGATTTTAAGACCGCTAATTATGAGATCCAGACTTATTTATTTATTTATTTATTTATTTATTTATTTATTGGTGTTTAAAGTCATATTGTTTTGGCGCAATGGTTATCGCGACCGCAACATGGAGATGAAGTCAAGTTTAGTGAATAGTTTATACCCATGTTGCTCATTTTAGAGGACTTCCTCCCAAACATTGGTGACTTGGTCCTATTTTACCAGTAAACAGAGTCCGTTTACCACAGTAATCAAGCACTGCTTCATTTTTCGGGATTCCCACGGGGAGTGAGAGCTAGAAATCACTTTCCATCAGATATTTGTCATGCAAACAGTGCCTCGTGCCTAGTCCAGCACTAACAACGGTGGTAAATCTGACGATCCTGACACCTAACCACCATCTACCCGAATGGAAAAGAACAATGTATCCCACTGACGTTCATACTTCACTAAGTCATTCAAACTAGCTAAATTGACCTGTAGCGGTCGTTCGCATTTTTGTGGGAAGGACAGACATTAATTATTTTCTCATACATGAAGCTGCAGGTATGAATTTTTACACTGTTGTCCATGGTCGTAAAACCTTGGGATCGTGAACCAATTCCCAATTTAGGTGTTTTCATTTAACTTTTAACGTCCACTCCTGTATTCAGCCTCCCTATTTCAAACTTGGCATATATCATCGCCAACAAAAACCATATTAAAAAATTAAAATTAAAATGGCTGAAAAATAAAAAGATAATTGTTTTGGGATTTTTCGATTTAACGCCATTTTCAACGTTTTTACGTCATTTCACATTTTGTCCTTACCCCCACCCAACCCTTTGGTGACAGCCCTATAACAAAAACTTTCTAACGTAGGGCCATAATAATATCATAGATGCAAAAGGAATACCCCAGGGCGTGACCGCCACCTTTGTTTCCACATTGTCGGAAAATAGTTGGCGCTATGACATTAAGGCCTCTATTCTGAAACATCACTCAACCTTATCCTCGACTCAAACTAAAGTGAGGACGACTCAAGGACAGTTGGAGGAAGAGTGAAAGGTCTAACTCACCCTCATTGAGAAACACCTCAACCTTTCCTTCAAAACAAGGTTAATTTATTCACAAACGCCATTCTTGTGTAACTCATGTGAGGTCAGCCTCGTGCACGAGGTATTTGCAACACTTTTGTTTTGTTTTCCTCGTGTCAAACTTTTGCTGTTAAAACTCACTTGTAATGAATGCCTCGCACACTTTTTTCCACAATATTTATGCTTCTACTTTTTAAACCTTTCTCTTGTCCTAACTTGTATCGATTCATTGCAGAAGTGCATGAAATAGTCGCTAGTTATGATGGCTTCTAGACAATATTTTTCGGATATGGAAAAATCTCTTTTAATGCAATTAGTAGATACACATAAGGATATATTGGAATGTAAGAGAAACGATTTTAAACTCATTCAAAAGAAGAACTCAGAATGGAGTAAAATAACCGAGGAGTTTAATTCACAAAATGGAGTATCTAAGCGTAATACTAAACAGCTTAAAAAATGTTGGGATAATATTAAAAGTAGAGCTAAAAAGGCACTTAGTAAAGAAAAACGAGAGGCCAAAATGACTGGTGGAGGTCCAAAAAACAGTGAGATCAACGAAGAAGCAAATGCCGTGGCGTCTATTATCCCCTCCCAGGTCGACAGTCTTGACAATGAGTATGACGACGACGGCAGCATAAAAACCAAAGGTAACGTATATGCTACCATACTGTAACTATCCTAGCGATATGTCAAGGAAGTGACCAGCAAGCATTGAATATTCACCTCATTTGTGGGTTAAGCCTGTAATGACGTCACGTTGTGAAGACAACTGGATGTACATGATGTACTGTAAGGGAGTGTGTGGGGCGGGGTGGGTGTGGAAAGGGTAATATTTCCGTAAACGAAGTGCGTAGGCGTATCGACAACAGGGCTGATAGGGTGACGCCATTCACTAGCCTCCAATGAACTCAGGTATTTTTTTTCTTCCGAAAAAATAATCTACTCGCATGGAAGGCTGATGATTGATGACTCCCATTTACCCACTTTGTCAATACCTACTGTGTTTAAATATAGATACGTATTCAGTAACAATATAGATTACAGACAACTGAAATGTAAGCATATCTTTATTGATGTTCTCAATATTCATTTGCAGGCAAGTCCGGAAATGAAACCGAAAGTGACATCGAACCATCTACATCAATAAATGTTTCACAGTGCAATGATGACGCGTCAACAACTTGCAATGCTGGTCCATCTACTCATGTGCAGCTACCGTCTTTGAATCTCCCTAGGAAGCGCAAAATTACAAACGCCCAACAGGAATTGCTGAAAATGCAAGCAGAACAGCATAAGTTGGAAATTGATGTAATAAATAAGCGTTTACAGCACCTCGAAGAAGAACATAAACGAAAAATGCAAATTCTTGACTTGCAGCACCAGTATTGGACTGCAAAATGTGCTACAAATAGCGAATCTGATTAAATAAAAGAAACTCAAAAGAAAATGGCGTTTTATATTTTTCATCCTGTGCATATTTTCCTTCATCGAACATCTCCCCACCTCTACCGCCACCCCCTCCAACCCCGGAAAACATACACGCCCAAATAGTTTTTGAAGTAGCCTAAATTGTACACACAATTTTATCAGTCATTAGCCCTCATTGAGTGTGCTGTCGAAATTACTCGACTCTCCTTATTTGTAAATAATGGTTATCTATCTTGTGTTGTCAGAAATTCGGCAAATTTCAATTTGTTTGACAATGGAGCTTTGCTAACCAAAATTTAAATTGCAGAAGTTCTGACTACACAGTGGGATATAACCATGGGTGACAAATAAGGGATTTCAAGTTCAGAGTGCAGGAGGTTAAACCACATCCGTGCATGCATGTGATAATAATAATAAAAAACAATATAATAATCACCTTTAATTGAAATGCTGCTGAATTATGGCTTGTCTCGTGGCATTTCCTAGCGGCCTAGCCGGCTGGTCATACAGATGATCAGTTCCTTCATCTTCCGATTCATCGCTTTCGTCCATTGGGTCATTTCGTTTTCTTGCAAAATTATATAGCACAGCTGTTGCAACAATGATTGTCAAAGTTGTGGATAATTTCGTCCGCAATGTCATACTCAAACAAGGGAACATACGTTTCCACACGCCAAACATTCTTTCTACTGTGTTCCTGGTACGTATATGAGCTGAATTATATCTGCGCTCCCCATGGGTGCCGGGGTTGAGAATCGGTGTCATTAAGTACGGGCGACACGGGTAGCCATTGTCACCTAACAATATTCCGTTAATATGTCCATGTTCAAATTCTGCGCATAATTTGGAGTTGTCAAAAACTCTTGCATCGTGAACACTTCCAGGCCACCTAGCAACAAGGTTCTGAATTTCCAATTTCGGACCACACACTGCTTGGACGTTTATGGAAAAAAAGTTCTTTCTATTTCTAAAAAGTTCAGCATTTTGACCACCGGGACACAATATTTTAACATGGGTGCAATCAATTGCCCCTACAACTCCTGGAAATCCCCCAATTCTCCAGAAATTCAACTTAGTATCATCTACATTTTCGGCTGTTGGAAACATGAGAAATTGGGGCTTTAAACTTGCTATAGCTTCAGAAACCCGCCGAATAATCCGACTGGCTGAGGGCTGCGAAACGTCACACAAGTCGCCACATGCCTGCAGAAATGACCCGGTTGCGTAAAAACGAAGCGTGACCAGAAGTTGCACTGAAGGTTCTATCGGTTGTCCGCGGTTATTATGTGGTGTAAGTTTTTGACGAATTAATTCTAGCAGTTCATGAAAGCCTTCTTTTGTTAGACGGTATCTTTGTCGAAATTGCTCGTCGTCATACATGTCATAAGTAAAATGACGAGCTCTACCTCGTCGATTACGCCTCCCCATCTGATTTAAAATTTCAAGTCTCCTGTGTGCATATAACCACCTGAAAGCCATGTTCATGCCGAGTGAGGAAAGGCTAAGGAAGGTGTATACCTTCCTCAACCTTTCCTCACTTTTCGACACTCACCAGAGGTCGAGGTACGTCTGTGAAAGAAAACATGGGTTAGGTCGACATAACACTCAGTGAGATTGGGGTCGACCTTATTAGGTTTGAGACCAACCTCAGTGAGGGTGAGTATACCCTCAATAAGTGTGAGTGGAGGAACGTTTCAGAATAGAGGCGTAACCCTTTACCTAACGTATCGTCCGGTTCCACCCGCGTAAAATGCAAATTCAGCCGTTGAAAAAATATTATTTTTCAAATAAATTTCAACAAAACCATATCGTTCCAACGAGGGGTCACATGATATGGTTTTGTAGAAATTTTTTGAAAAATTTAAAAAATGATATTTAAAATAATAAATTTTGATATCGTCTGCGTTGGGTAAAGGTTAACGGCAATCGAGAAAATATAAAATATTACACTCCACTGCATACGTTGAAATCAATGCATCTATTAGTACTCGTTATACCGAATAGCAAGTTCAAAAAAAAAATTGAAAGCCCAACTGAAAATATTGGAGATATGACGTCAAATCAGACAGGACTTACTCCATCCAATTTGGTGAAGCCCCCCCCCCCACCCCCACCCCCACCTCTACCCAAAGTACTTGAGATAGCACTATAATAATAGTACAAGCAGCAAAACGAATAGTTGAGGGTGTACACTGCCATATTTGTTTCACAATGTGGGAAAACAGCTAACGCTATGACGTTAATGGCAATCGAAGGTCGGAAAACGTCACTCCAAATTTCAGTGTATTAAGTTGAAATCAAGGGAGCTTACAGACAAATTACAGTACTCATCATTCCAAATAACAAGATGAAAAAAGTTTGAAAATCCAATTTTCAAATACCAGAGATACGACTTCAATCCAACAGGAGTTTCGCTCTCACATTTGGTGAGAGCCTTACCCTTAAACTACTTATCACAGCAGTATAATATCACACGAGACAAAGGGATTATTTGAACGCATGCACTGCCATATTTATTCCATTCTGTCGGGGGAGGGGGGGGGGGTCGGTGGATGGGTGGTGACGAAGGCTAAAATCTTCTTTTTTTCGAGTGCTTGCAATTTGTTTTTTGGGTTTTTTTTGGTACAATTTTGGGGAGAATTTTACATGAAAATCAGTAGCATACATATCGTTAAAGAACCAGTAAAAATGATACTCAGGGTATCAGGGGTATAGTGCTTACCAAGGGTTATAAATAAACTATTGAATCGTTATCTTGGCTCATCTGATACTGAATATAATGTATAATGATGTACTGAATTATCCAAACTGAACACATCGGTACTTTTAATTATCAAACACAACACCTTGCTCATGTTTCCGTAGTCCATTCCAGAATACATGGTTTATTCCGGGCATGCGCAGACAACTCGGATTATCAATCTGGTTGTTTTCTTTGCAAACCGTCATTCTGGAATATCATTCCGAATCATTCTGAGTAAACCACCTCGCGAGTAGGTTTAGATGGTTTACCTTTTATTCCTGACATGCGCAATTATCAACAAATAGTGGAAAATATTTCCCTGTTCGTTGTATTCTCTAAAAACGTTTGAGTGATCAAGACAATAACAAATATGTTAGGTACATGGAATTCAGCAAAATATTTAAACATAGCATACCCACAAATAATTGATGAAAATAAAGAGAAAGAACTATGGAGTCAATTAAACAACAGGCCCGTTGACCCCCCCCCCCCCCCCCAAATTGAATAAAGGAATTTTTTGGACCCTGGAATTCATTTTTTTTTTTTGCGAAGCGACTACTCTTGCCGCCCATAACTGACTCATTTATTTCCCCTTGACCCGAAACCCTGATTATTGTGACAGAACATAACATCTGGATGTGAAATCCTAAAATGATGAACGTCGAAGGTGTGTGTGTATGGGGGGGGGGGGGGGGGGGGGAGGGTACAGCCAACTTGGTTACAAGGCTCAAATCCTACAGACGCAAAACGTCTGAAAACTGAAGATCTGGAAACCTTTCTTCACCCACCCCCACCAGTTAGAAATTTGAGGGGTGTGACCACACCCCGCCCCATTATAACGCTCCAGCCAAGCTGAGTTTGCCCCCCCCCCCCACCTTCTCCCTGGTGAGATCGGATATTGTTACTGAACCTTAACAACGCGGCGGTGCATTCATGACCTTCTTGTTCACGGGAACTCTGTGGTGAGAGTGCTCAGACAGGCTTTGCTGGCTTTCAGTATATTCATAACCAACAAATAGTGGACACCACATACTGATTTTTTTTTTTTAATTCTCGCTCAAACAACGTCAACGAGCAGAGTTGTATGGACACAATGGCGAGAACCTGTCCCAAATCTCCCGGCGTCCTGGCCAGTGGCGTAGCCAGGGGATGGGGTGGGCTGGAGGCTCCCCTTATAAAAAAGTACCATGGTAAACCATGGTAAATCCCAAAATACCCTGGTAATACCATGGTATTACCAGGGTATTTTGGGATTTACCATGGTTTACCATGGTACTTTTTTTTATAAGGGTCAGGTCAACCTAAAGCTTTAGCAGCCACCCCCCCCCCCCCCCCCCAAATAAAAAAGTAATTCTGACCCAATGCTCTCCAATATAGGGCTACGCAGGCTACAATTGCCTCATATTCGATCTTGGAGTACTAAATTTTGCAAAATTTTCTCGGGGAAGGCCTTGTCCAAACTAGGCCCCTCTGGTCGTCACTCGCCTCTTCCCATGTCTGTGTCCTAACTAGGGCCTCCGGTCGTAACCCCCTCCCCCTACTTCCATGAAGAGAAGTGGGAAGAGGGGTAACGACGGGAAGGTGGTAGCTTGGACCAGGCAAGGACCCCCAAAACCCCACAACATTACAAATATCATGGTATGCCCCCGCCCCCACAAAAAGAAATGCCTAGAAATGCCTAGCCCCCCCCCCCCCTCAATTATAGAATTTGGCTACGCCCCTGAACAAATGGGAGTCGAAATAATAAAACTCAAGTGATCTGTCCAGCGTTTCTTTGTAAATTTTTTGTTTCTTTTTAATCTGGTCATATTGACCTACCTATCCACAGGAGAGCTATGCTGTTTTATACAGATGCGGTACTGCGATCATGAGCAAAAACAGCATCCATGTTGTCATTGACAACATCATCAAAAAAAATTGCGAGCGCCACTTCCTCAAATTCCATTCTGGTTTACATTTAAAGTGCAATTTGCTGTTTCTTTGTGATTACTATTCTGTATCTTCACTGCGCATGTCACACTATTCCATGTAATCCGGAATAGACTACGGAAACATAAGCCTCAAAGATAGGCTATCTTTTGGTTGTTCTGTTTGATTCAGTATTTGATTATTGAAATTACTGATCAATGTGTTTAGTTGGTTCGACTTAGCCAGAGCAAAGACAAATCTGTGAACAGTTTCAGATGTGGATGTGATAACAAAATGCTGACTTTTTCGGTTGCAGAGAGATGTGCACTGTACTATTCAGCAACAAAAGAATGTCTATCCAGTGATCTATTCAGATCTAGTCGGGGCAGGGGTGGGGGGGGGGGGGGGGGGGGTTCTTAAAAAAAATCCTCTACACAGGACAAGTGACTTTTTTCCTAACATCAAATTTATACATTTTGTCTGTTTTAATCTATCTAGATACACCTTTAGGTGATTTAATGGTATTTAGAACATCTGGTACTTATATGGCATAGTAGTATGACTGATAACACCTGTTGTAACTTACATTTGGTGAGATGGTGACCATCAGACACATGGTGGTCAATATCGCCCTCCCTGAACCTGTTTTCAACAGGTTTGAACACCAGAGTTTCATAAAGAAAAAATCAAATGTTCAATCAAATAAATCATTTATGCAACGAAAAACAATAAGAGAAACAAAAAATGAATGGGGGCAGCTGGGTTGTGTGTATCAAGATAGTGAGTTGAGAAAAATCATGAAAAAAAGTAAAATTTTGAATAAGAAAGTTTGACCGTGGCTCACTGAGGAAGTAATAAGATGTGTGGGGCGCGGTGGCGTTGCGGTAACCGGCTCTCGTCAGATCATCGAAGTTAAGCAGCGTCGAGCCCGGTTAGTTATGATTGTGGGATATCCGTCAGGGCGACCTGCAGCGACTTCTACCGGGGGTGAGGGCTCAAACTGATGTAGATCTGGGATTATAAACACCTGCCCTCTCCAGCAAATAACGATCACAACTCCCGTGACCTGATGCTAGTGTCACGAGGGGATTGGATAATTATTGACGAAAGAGCGCTGACTGGAATATGGTCCTAAGAAGATAAACATAAATAATGGAGATGACTGGTTGGTTGAGAACCCTTGATACGCTCGGAGATTCTCTCAATTGATTACATCAACTTGACAACTAATTTACCAACAGCTCTCTCCAGCAGGTTACGATTAATTATTCACTAGACATCACACGACGTTGTAGTTATAATTAATGGTCAATAGCGGAAGAGAACTGATACGCGTTCAGTCACGATAAGGAAAAGATGGGGACAGGCAGGGATTCTTTATTGTGAAATGAAAAGCCAATAAAGATTAACAATTTATTATACACCAACAATTACTATCTACATATCCACCATGATCACTTATTTTTATGAATTATCCCTTTAACATTATGTACCTCCAACACGTAATCGATCACTGTACCAAATAAAATGCTCAATAATATAATTATATTTAAATTGTGTCCCAAACCTAAATTCGTAGAGAAATGTTGCTTGGAACTACATTTAAACTTCTGCCAACTTATTACTTTACTCAGTTACACCTATCCGCGCTTACCTGTTAGTTAATAAAATAAAACTGTTCCAATCATCGAGTCCTTCGTTGACCATAATATGCGCTCCACTCGCTTAACAATGCATATGCCGCTATCTAGTAGGGTATTCGAAAGTGCCCTTAAACCACATTAACAAATAGCTACTAGCTAACTATCTTTACTATCTCGCCCAGTCGTTACAAATACCATGATAATATACTAATACTAATACTACTTAGCGTCAATTGTCCGGCTTCCTCAAGTCCATATAACTTTGATATCCTGTTACCCAAATGATAGCACTGAAACCGACCGGAAAATCGATGGTTTTAATGGTTTTGAGAAGTAGTCTATGTATGAAACGTCCATTATTGGCAGAATCTCAAGCAGGATCTCATGTGACGTCATAATCACGTAACCTAGTGGCATCATGTTTGGTTGTCATGGTAACCCGTGTGAGTGGCCACCTTGTGATGTCATCTACATAGTGATGCGTGGTATTAGTGCGCATGCGCAGCGCGTGTTGTTATGGTGATACGTGTTTCCGTCGTCCATTTTGTATACTGGAGGCCGCCATCTTGGTTTCTATGGTAGCACGTGGTTGCCATGTGACCCAAAGGCTTCTTATAGGACAGGGGTGTGTTCGGAGGGTGTGTTCGATTGAATCTGAGTATCACGAATTACCCAAATAAACGCGACAAATCACCGATGTCAAATCACGGAATCACGGAATCCAAATTTTTCGGAGCCGGATACGAATCTCAATTACGGAATGCCTTATATAGCCCGTTTATATGTATATAGAGGAAATGAAGCAAGCAATCAGATTCACCCTTGGTCGATGTTATAGTCGTGACTGAGATAGGAAAAGCTAGGAAGTAGTGTTACAAGTACAAGTGAACTAGGCCAGGCATTGCTCGAACGACTCGAATCCCATCGAGCAAAAGAGCTATCGAACAATTGCTCGAACGAGTGACTCCACATACTGTTCTACGACTCATCTCGATATTTGAGGATACCTATGACATGGTATTGTACTATTTGAGGATACCTGTTGAGGATACCTTTTGATTGGAGAAAAAAATGGCGGCAATCTCGGATCACGTTTAATTTCGGCTCTTGTATTTTTGGGGGTTGAGTGTCAATGGAATATATCTAACGTCTGTTATTCACTGTGGTATGATCTGTTAAATGACTATCTTTATTTTGATAGTTTTCTGGATATTTTCAAGAGTGGGAAAAATGAAGTTTTTGTGACTTTCAGTTTGTAATATTCACCATTCTGAGAAACGGGAAGGATGGCTCCAGTAAATACCTGTGTACAATGTGTGCAATAGAAATAATAGAAACAATACGTCTCACTGGATCCTTTGTTGAAGAGTCAATGACGTGTTACATTGGGACAATTATCAGACACAGATATTGATACTTTTGATTTAAAGCAATTTTCCACATGAGCACTTGAACACTTCTCGCCGTGGCAAGTAGAGGTGTCACCAAGACGGGAATTCCCAAAACTGTAAAAACGCCATCATTCAGTCAATCAGGTCAAAACTCAAAGAAACGTACCTCTGAGAAGCTATCACCACTTGAGGGCAGAACACAAAGGAAACGAGCTGGTTCGCTTGGGGATGTATCTATCTTGCCTTCGACAAATGAACCAGTAAGACAAGAGAATATCGTCAAAATGGATGAAATTATTTTCAATACTGTGTCACAGAAACCTTTTATAGACAGACTTATTCAACATTTGCCTGAATCGGATTCTATTAAAATTGACGCCATCCTCAGCAGTATAGGGAAACTCCAAGACCAGCTCAATGAACTCTCCGTGTCAACCATTCCAGAGGCAATTGATAAGGGACTAGATAAAATCGTGACTACCCACATACAACCGCTTAAGGATGAAATGGAAATTCTGAGAGCCGAAAATCGGGATGGATCTGAAAGATCAGTTAGAAACTTTAAATGCACGTGTAAACAAAGTTGAAAATATTACAGACTCCAAGCTGGATGAACATGAACAATACAGCCGTCGCAACTGCCTTGTGTTTCGGAATATACCCGTGAGTACAACAAATCTACGAGAAATTAATAAGTCCACAGACAATACTGTACTAGATTTGTGCCGGAACCACCTGAAGACGCCAATCACAGTAAATGACATTAGCAGGTCTCATGTGCTGGGTAAAGTGAGAACCACACAAGGCAGAAAGACATGCAATGTGATCTGTCGTTTTGTTTCGTATCGACACCGCTACTCCGTGTATTCTAACAAGAAAGAGTTGAAGAATAATCCCGATCGGATATTTGTTACGGAGTCCCTGACTGAACGGAGAGGTTATTTAGTTTCGAAACTCGTAGCACTCAGAAAAGATAGGAAAGTATTCTCGTTTTGGACTAATGACGGAAGAATTTTCGCCAAGAAGATGCCAGATGACACACCCATAGTCGTCAAAACAGAAGCAGACATTGCCGGTATGCTTTAAGTTGACTAACCAAAATAATAATTAATAAATAATAAAACTGGATACGTAGTCTAAGTCTAACTCACAATACTATGACATGGCTGCTGCAGGGCAGCCACGCTGAAGTTTAAACCCAAACCTATAATAATGTTAAACAATCAATGAAAATCATAACAACGGAAAACTTATTCGTAGGTCAACGTTTGTAGTAATGCCTCCATTATATGTACATCATATGTACAGCTTCATTATCTTGGCTTCATGTACTTGCCCAAATCTGAAAACTTTGATCAACCTTCATATCAATGCCCTTCAACTATGTGGAACCAAATCATCCTGTGTTTGAATATTTATGCTAATATACTTTGAAAATTCCGTTTGTTTTCAAACTGTGACATGGCTGCTGCAGAGCATCCACGCTACACTTTGAGCACAAATTGAAACAAAATACGTAATTTTTGCCCAGATCAATGTACATATTGATGCATCGTGTACTTACCGAAATTTGAAAATTTAGATCAACGCTCATATTAATGCCCTCCACTATGCGCAACCATATCACCTTGCGTTCGTGCACTTCTGTAAATATTCCTTGACAATGCCATTTGGAAATGTTCACAATTTAATGGAATTTCTGTTTGTTCGCAAGCTGTGGCATGCTTGCTGTAGAGCAGCCACGCTACGTTTTGAGTACAAACTGAAAAATAATACAAAAGTGATATCCAGTTTAATGTACATTTTAATGCTTCGTGTACTTCTCCAGATCTGGAATCTTAGATCAAAGTTCATATTAATGCTCTCCACTTTGCAGTAATATTATTTTATTTTGCGTGCGTGTATTTATGCAAATATTCCTTGACAATGTCACAGAAATAACACAATTTAATGGAATTTCCGATTGTTCTCAAACTGTGGCATGATTGCTGCACAGCAGCCACGCTACATTTTGAGTACAACCTGGAAAGCAATTCAAAACTGATACCCAGATCAATGTACATATTAATGCTTCGTGCACGTCTCCAAATATTAAAATTTAGATCAAAGTTCATATTAATACCCTCCACAATGTGCAGCCATATCATCTCGTGTTCGTATATTTATGCAAATATTCCTTGAAAATTCCGTTTGTTCTCAAAATGTGGCATGGCTGCTGCAGAGCATCCACGCTACATTTTGAGTACAAATTGAAACATAATACGAAATTTTTACCCAGACGAATGTACAATGCCATTTGGAAATGATCACAATTTAATGGAATTTCTGTTTGTTCTCAAACTGTGGCATGCTTGCTGTAGAGCAGCCACGCTACGTTTTGAGTACAAACTGAAAAATAATACAAAAGAGATATCCAGTTTAATGTACATTTTAATGCTACGTGTACTTCTCCAGATTTGAAAACTTAGATCAAAGTTCATATTAATGCCCTATATCTGGCCGTAATATTATTTTATTTTGCGTTCGTGTATTTATGCAAATATTCCTTGACAATGTCGCAGAAATAACTCAGATATATCGTGTACTTATCCAAATTTGAAATCTTAGATCTTAGATCAACGCCCATAATAATGCCCTCCACAATGTGCAGCCACACCACCTTGCGTTCGTGTGTTCATGTTCTTATGCAAATATTCCTTGACAATGCCACATGGTAATGTACAGAAGTTAATGGAATTTCCGTTTGTTCTCAAACTGTGACATGGCAGCTGTAGAGCAGCCGCGCTACATTTTGAGTACAAACGGAAAAATAATACACACCACAGCAATTCACAATTCAAAATTGATACCCAGATAAATGTACATATTAATGCTTCGTGCACTCCTCCAAATATTAAAATTTAGAAGTTCATATTAATGCCCTCCACTATGTGCAGCCATATCATCTTGCGTTCGGGTATTTATAAAAATATTCCTTGACACTGCCACATGGAAATGTACACAATTTAATGGAATTTCCGTTTATTTTCAAATTGTGGCATGGCTGCTGCAGAGCATCCACGCTACGTTTTGAATACAAAATGAAAAATAATACAAAAGTGATAATGACCGTGATATAGATCAATGCACATATTAATGCTTCGTGTACTTCTCCAGACTTGAAAACTTAAACTCACATTAATGCCCTCCACCTGTGCAGTCATATTATTCTGCGCTCGTGTATTAATGTAAATATTCCTTGACAAATGTCACCTAGAAATGTACACAATTTAATGGAATTTCCGTTTGTTCTCAAACTGTGGCATGACTGCTGCACAGCAGCCACGCTACATTTTGTGTACAAACTGAAATGTACACAATTTAATGGTATTTAATGAAATAATACAAAAGTGATATCCAGATCAATGTACATATTAATGCTTCGTAAACTTATCCAGATTTGAAAACTTAGATCAAAGTTCATATTAATGCCCTCTTCTATTACCTTGCGTTCGTGCATTTATGCAAATATTCCTTGACAATGTCACATGGAAATGTACACAATTAAATGGAATTTCCGTTTGTTCTCAAACTGTGACATGACTGCTGCATAGCAGCCACGCTATATTTTGAGTGCAAACTGAAAAACTATTCAAAATTGATATGCAGATCAATGTACATATTAATGCTCAGTGCACTTCTCCAATTTTTGAAAATTCAGAGCAAAGTTCATATTAATGCCCTCCACTACGTGCAGTCATATCATCTTGCGTTCGTGTATCTATACAAATATTCTTGGCACAGCCACATGGAAATGTACACAATTTAATGGAATTTCCTTCTGTTCTCAAACTGTGGCGTGGCTGCTGCAGAGCAGCCTTGCTACGTTTTGAGAACAAAGTGAAAAATAATACAAAAGTGATATCCAGATCAATGTACATATTAATCCTTCGTGTACTTCCCTAGATTTGAAAACTAAACTTAGATCAAAGACCATATTTATGTCGTTCCCTATATGCAGACATATTATCTTGCGCTCGAGTATTTATGTAAATATTCCTTCACAATGTCACTTGGAAATGTTCACAATTTATTGGGATTTCCTTTTGTTCTCAAACTGTGGCGTGACTGCTCCGCGGCAGTCACGCCACATTTTGGGTGCAAACTGAAATGTACACAATTTATTGGAATTTCCGTTTGTTCTTAAGCTGTGGCATGGCTGCTGTGGGGCGGCCATGCTACGTTTTGAGAACAAACTGAAAAAATAATACAAAAGTTATATCCAGACCAATGTACATATTAATGCTTCGTGTACTTCTCTAGATTTGAAAACTTGGATCAAAGATCATATTAATGCCGTTCATTTCTGCAGTCATATTATCTTTCGTTCGTGCATTTATGCTTGGAAATATTCCTAGACAATGTCACATGGAAATGTACACAATTTGATGGAATTTCCGTATGTTCTCAGACTTTGGCGTGGCTGTGGCGTGGTTGCTGCACAGCCGCTACGCTACATTTTGAGTACAAACTGAAAAACAATTCAAAATTGATACCCAGATCAATGTATATATTAATACTTCATGTACTTCTCCAGATTTGAAAACTCAGATCAAATTTTATATTAATGCCCTCCACTATATGCAGTCATATTATCTGCGTTTGTGTATTTATCTAAAGATTCCTTGACAATGTCACTTGGAAATGTACACAATTTAATGGAATTTCCGTTTGTTCTCAAACTGTGGCATGGCTGCTGCAGAGCATCCACGCTACGTTTTGAGTACAATCTGAAAAACAATACAAAGGTGATAATCACCGTGATATAGATCAATGTACATATTAATGCTTCGTGTACTTCTCCAGACTTGAAAACTTAGACTAAAGTTCACATTAATGCCCTCCACCTGTGCAGTTATATTATTCTGCGCTCGTGTATTTATGTAAATATTCCTTGACAAATGTCACCTAGAAATGTACACAATTTAATGGAATTTCCGTTTGTTCTCAAACTGTGGCATGACTGCTGCACAGCAGCCACGCTACATTTTGTGTACAAACTGAAATGTACACAATTTAATGGGATTTAATGAAATAATACAAAAGTGATATCCAGATCAATGTACATATTAATGCTTCGTAAACTTCTCCAGATTTGAAAACTTAGATCAAAGTTCATATTAATGCCCTCTTCTATTACCTTGCGTTCGTGCATTTATGCAAATATTCCTTGACAATGTCACATGGAAATGTACACAATTTAATGGGATTTCCGTTTGTTCTCAAACTGTGGCATGACTGCTGCATAGCAGCCACGCTATATTTTGAGTGCAAACTGAAAAACTATTCAAAATTGATATGCAGATCAATGTACATATTAATGCTTCGTGCACTTCTCCAATTTTTGAAAATTCAGAGCAAAGTTCATATTAATGCCCTCCACTACGTGCAGTCATATCTTCTTGCGTTCGTGTATCTATACAAATATTCCTTGGTACAGCCACATGGAAATGTACACAATTTAATGGAATTTCCTTCTGTTCTCAAACTGTGGCGTGGATGCTGCAGAGCAGACTTGCTTCGTTTTGAGAACAAAGTGGAAAATAATACAAAAGTGATATCCAGATCAATGTACATATTAATGCTTCGTGTACTTCCCTAGATTTGAAAACTTAGATCAAAGACCATATTTATGTCGTTCACTATATGCAGACATTTCATCTTGCGCTCGAGTATTTATGTAAATATTCCTTGACAATATCACTTGGAAATGGTCACAATTTATTGGAATTTCCTTTTGTTCTCAAACTGTGGCGTGACTGCTCCGCGGCAGTCACGCCACATTTTGGGTGCAAACTGAAATGTACACAATTTATTGGAATTTCCGTTTGTTCTTAAACTGTGGCATGGCAGCTGTGGGGCGGCCATGCTACGTTTTGAAAACAAACTGAAAAAATAATACAAAAGTGATATCTGTACATATTAATGCTTCGTGTACTTATCTAGATTTGAAAACGTAGATCAAAGATCATATTAATGCCGTTCGTTATATGCAGTCATATTATCTTTCGTTCGTGCATTTATGCGTGCAAATATTCCTAGACAATGTCACATGGAAATGTACACATTTTGATGGAATTTCCGTATGTTCTCAGACTGTGGCGTGGTTGCTGGACAGCCGCCACGTAACATTTTGAGTACAAACTGAAAAACAATTCTAAATTGATACCCAGATCAATGTACATATTAATACTTCATGTACTTCTCCAGATTTGAAAACTCAGATCAAAGTTCATATTAATGCCCTCCACTATATGTATTTATGTAAAGATTCCTTGACAATGTCACTTGGAAATGTACACAATTTAATGGAATTTCCGTTTGTTCTCAAAATGTGGCGTGGCTGCTGCATGGTGGCCACTCTACGTTTTGGGTACAAGCTGATATGTACACAATCTAATGTGATTCCCGTTTGTTCTCAAACTGTGGCGTGGCTGCTGTGGGTGCGGTCGCGCTATGTTTTGAGAACAAACTGAAAAATAATACAAAAGTGATATCCAGATCAATGTACATACTAATGCTTCGTGTACTTCTACATTTGACAACTTAGATCAAGTTTCATATTAATGTCCTCCACTATATGCAGTCATTTTATCTTGCCTCCGTGCTTTTATGCAAATATTCCTTGACATGTCACATGGAAATGTACACAATATAACGCTACATTGACCTGATAACTGTCTACACATCTTATTTGCAACATGAACATCTCCACAACTGATAGGTACTGCCGATTTTAATGTTTTGATTACACTCTACGTATTTGACTATCTACTAGCTCAATTTTTCCCCCATGAAACCATGTATCCCTTAACCCGAAAGAAGAAGAATAGATCCACCTTGTGTAATTTTATTATAATAATAATAATAGTAATGGTGGTGGTAATAGTAATGGTAATGGTAATAATAATAATAATAATAATAATTATTATTATTATTATTATTATTGTTGTTGTTGTTGTTGTTGTTGTTGTTATTATTATTATTAGTTCACTATTTTGTATTTTTTTCTAGCCCTTCCCACCTTCCCACCTAACTCAGTGATTAATGAGAGATAAATTATGAACATTATTTAGCAATATTAACTCGATTCTCTTTACTCACCCATTCAACTCCCATTCATACACCAAGATGCATTTAAAAAACTCACACTTCAGTCTTGTCCTAAGTTACCACAGCCCAAGTTACAATATTCTCGACAGCAGAGTAGAACACATGTGTTATTATAACCTTTTGTTTCCTCCACTATGTATCAATTTTCATGATGACCAGTCCAGTCTCGCTTGATAAAGTACAGAATGATGCAGACTTCGACTTTGTAATACAATTCAATCGTGAAGTTAACCGTGTTTCTGCTTCTGAAGATGATCCTATCACCCCACTTACTGCCGATGTGAACACCTGCAAATACTACACTGCGGAAACGTTTTCTACAGCAGTGGACACGTTTAACAAATCCTTTGCCTTACTTAACATTAACTGCAGAAGCTTAAATGCCAATTTTGATCAACTAAAGAATCTGCTCTGTGATCTCCAAGAAAATGAAAACATATTTGACATCGTAGGTATTACTGAAACATTTAGCGTAAAAGAAAATATCTCTTACACATTAGATGGCTATCACCCGCTTATTCTACGTTCTCGCCCTGTCGGTGATGATGGTAGGGGTGGGGTTGGTGCCTTTATTAAAGATTCTATACCATTCAAAATAAGGAACGACTTAAGCATTTTCATTCCTCATGTGTTTGAATCTCTATTCATAGAACTCAATGGAAAACACAAATCTATTGTAGGAATTATTTATCGTCCGAATACTGCTCCCAAAGCTGATCTGGACTTGTTCTTAGCTCAATATTCAAATCTACTTGATCAAATCAATACTGAGAGAAAACCAACCTACCTAATGGGAGATTTCAACTTAGATCTACTCAATTTTCACCAACACCAAAAAACCGACCAATATTTAGAAGCCCTATTCAGCTGTGGTTTCACGCCGATGATAACCAAACCAACGAGAATAACAAGTCATTCGGCAACTATAATTGACCATATTTTTTGTAATAGATTCAATTTACATACGTCTGGAATAATCATTACTGATGTGAGCGATCATTTCACTACATTTTATACCGAAAATTTCAAGAGCACCAACCATAATGACAATATACAGCAGCCTAAGAGAATTTTTAACACACGAACTATTAATTTATTCAAACAGCTACTATCTGAATCTGATTTTAGCAATGTATGCCAAGAGGACAGTGTTAACGAAGCCTATGAGAAATTTCTAACAACTCTAAATACGGCTTTTAACCAAGCCTTTCCGTTAATAACATTAAAAACCCCGAAAAAATACGTAAAAAGAGAACCATGGATGACCTACGGTCTACTACAGTCCTCCCGAAATAAACACAAATTACTTGAAAAAAAATATAAGTCCCCAACCATTGACAATATCACAAGATACAAAAACTACTGCCAAATCTTCAATCAACTTAAACGTAAACTTAAAAAGAACTATTACAGCCAGCTGATTGCAGAAAATAGGGGAAACATCAAGAAAACCTGGGAAATTCTCCGCAAGGCAATAAATAAGTCAGATATCCCCCCCCCCCCCTACCATCCTCGTTTATTGAAAACAATGAGGAGTACACTGCCCCCATCCAAATTTCTGAGAAATTCAACAACTACTTTATCAATATTGGAAATCGTGTATCCAACAACATGGTAAGTCCCACACATCGATTCTCTGATTACCTAAACAACAGCGTCACCGACTCTTTTTTTGTATCACCTGCAACCCATGATGAAGTTATATCCGCCGTAAAATGTCTTCCTAGGAAAACATCTGCTGGTCAGGACAACATCTCACCGAAACTACTAAAAGACATTATACATGAAATTATTGTTCCTTTAACTCACATTATAAATACCTCTTTTTCAACTGGAATTGTACCATCAAAAATGAAAATCGCGAAAGTAATACCAATTTTTAAATCCGGGGATAAACAGTCTTTCGACAATTATCGTCCAATAAGTATTCTTCCTTCCTTTTCTAAAGTCTTAGAGAAGTTAATGCATAAAAGGTTATCACATTTCTTAGATGCACACGGCGTTATTTATAACTATCAGTTTGGATTCAGAAGGGGACACTCAACATTTCACCCAATAATGCATCTTATCAACCACGTTTCCTTAATGAATAACAAAGCGACTAAAGATTGCACACTATCCATGTTTTTAGATTTTTCCAAAGCATTTGACACTATTGATCATGAAATACTGGCTCGAAAACTTGAACACTATGGTATAAGAGGTATAGTTAATTCTTGGTTTCAGAACTATCTCTCCGGGAGATCCCAATATGTTCAATTCACTGGTGAATCGTCGGAGTTATTCAATGTCACTACAGGTGTACCCCAGGGCTCTGTACTTGGTCCTCTTTTGTTCGTCCTCTATATCAATGACATCAGTGAATCAACAGATATGCGTATTTTATCCTTTGCAGATGACACATCAGCCCATGCATCTGGGAACGACCTTGACCTCCTTACGGAGATGACAAACAATGAATTATCAAAAATCAATCACTGGTGTTCTGCGAACAAGTTATCTTTAAATGCTGACAAAACTAAAGTCATACTTCTTCATCCCCAAAATGACAACTACAATTACGATAACGTTCAAACCCACATTACCTTGAATAACTCAGACTTAATAATAGCTGGTAACAATCGTGACCACAAATTCATAAAATTTCTAGGAATCAAAATGGACGAGAACCTTAAATTTCATCACCATGTATCTACACTCTGTACAAAAATATCCAGAGCAATTTATATCTTGAATAGAGCCAAGAATTTTCTACCGCCCGAGACACTTCGTCCACTCTATTTCACTTTAATTCAAAGCCACTTAATTTATGGTATTCAAATATGGGGCAACGCAACAGCTACAAAACAAATTTTAAACTTACAAAAGAAAGCTGTACGTATCATACCGAACAAAAAGTTCAACTCACATACTGACCCGCTGTTCAAACGTTTAAAAATTCTTAAATTTAACGATCTGTACAAATTACATTCACTTTTATTTATGCACGACTGGTCGCAGAACAATCTCCCCGTCAGTTTCAATGATACGTTTCAAGTGTACTGGAATCCCTCGGGCATGACTACGAGGCAATGTGGAAGCCTAAACACCCATAAACCTCGCACTCAGTTCTCAGCCGCACTTCCATATTTTTCGTTTCCTAAACTGTGGAATGACCTTGATACAACGATAAAAACCCTTACCCGAACATCCTTTAAAAAAATATTAACTGAACAATATCTGAATACTTATATCGCCAATATCAGCTGTTCAAACCCAAGATGTCCCGACTGCCTCGGCTAGTTACGACTCTCGGTGTTATCATATTCTCCTCTTTTATCCCAGCAAGCAGATAACCAGGTTGATACTGTCACCTATGGTCATTTACTTCACTCCTTTAGCGTGCGATTATTATAATGGTTTACCAACGACGCTTATTTACTTCATTGATTCAGAAATACGGTTAAAATACGGTTACAACACGGTTAATCCACAATCCACAGATCAAAATAACCAGAGTCAGAACATCTGAAAGTTTGATCCACAATGAACTAATATTCAATACATATCAATACAATATTAACAAAAAACAATGTACTACCTGCTGTCAAGATTTACCTTACTTGAGTCCATCATTTGCCATTTTGCTGTTTAGTCTTTATTTTTATTGTCTAGGGGATGACAGGAAGACAGTCATAAGGCTATGTCATTCCCTACAGTATACATTTGTACATCTACCTTTGTTTTTTGTAACCTTGTTTCATTCCTTTGTATATGTATGCTGTGAAATAAAATATTGAATTGAATATTTTTATCTCCCACTTTTTTCTTTTTTTTATACTCTCCAATTTCCCTTTTCCTGGGGTGGGTGGCAGTAATACAGCCAGCTGGCTATGTCACCTCCACACAGAAGACGTATAGGTAGCTTCGTAAATCCTAGATGTAATATAATATTTATACTATTTGTTGTTTCTTGGGCAGTTATGTTATAGACATGTATTATAATGTCTTTTGCAAATAAAGTTATAAGTTAAAGTTATAAGTTATTAATGGATGATAGTTTAGTCAATAGTACTGGTACAAGGCCGCGATGGAACATAGACTGCTGTTGGAGCTAATGGTAGGACAGATAGACCATAGACAAGTAGTGGCCTTGGAACTTTGGAGATAAGATGGAAACCGTTGGTATGACTACATTAGACCTCATTGGGGGATTTCACATGGCCCTCATGGCCTCATACGACAAAAAAGGGAATTTCCAAAAAGGTATCCTCGATGGGTATCCTCAAATAATACAATACCAGGCCATAGGTATCCTCAAATATCGAAATGAGGCTAAGAGGATAGTAAATGATGCCTCATCGGGGGATTTTTTCATGGCCCTCATGCCCTAAAAAAGTATGAGACTAAGAGGGATAGTAAGTGACGACTCATTGAGGGATTTCTCATGGCCCTCATGGCCTCATACGACAAAAAAGGGATTCTCCAGAAAGTATCCTGGATAGGTATCCCAAATAATACAATACCAGGCTATAGATATCCTCAAATACCGAAATGAGGCTAAGAGGGACAGTAAGTGAGGCCTCAATGAGGGAATTTTTCATGGCCCCCATGAACTCAAAAGAAATTGAGGCTGAGAGGAATAGTAAATGAGGCCTCGTTGAGGGCTTTCTCATGGTACTCATGACCTCAAAGGAAAATGAGGCTAAGAGGGGTAGTAAATGAGGCATCAATGGGGGCTTTTTCATGGCCCGCATGGCCTCATACGACAAAAAAGGGATTCCATAGCCACAGGCGTTTTTCAAAAAATGGGATTCCATGGGATATGGTTGTTAAATACCGAGATGAGGCTAAGAGGGATAGTAAATTATACCTCTGAGGGATTTTTTCATGACTCTCATGGCCTCAATCGAAATGAGGTTAAGAGGGATAGTAAATTAGACCTCATTGAGTGTTTTTTCATGGCCTCAAAAGAAAATGAGACTAAGAGGGATAGTAAATAAGGCATCATTGAGGGCTTTCTCATGACCTCATACGACAAAAAGGGATTCCATAGCCACAGGCGTTTTCCAAAAATGGGATTCCATGGGATATGGATGTTAAATAACGAGATGAGGCTAAGAGGGATAGTAAATGAGGCCTCATTGAGGGATTTGTTCATAGCCCTCATGCTCTAAAAAAAGAAATGAGGCTAAGAGGTAGAGTAAATGAGGCCTCATTGAGGGCTTCCTCATGGCCCCCATTCCTCATACGACTAAAAAGGGATTCCTTAATCAGAGACGTTTCACAAAAAGGGATTCCATGGGACGTGGCCATTGGATATAGAGGAGATGAGAATCAGATAGGACTTCGTTGTAATAAAGGGAGATAACTCTGCATAAAGATTACGGGGGATGAAGCAATCTGATTGGTTAGCTAGCGCCAGGAAAGTGAACTGATTGGGTGATCTAGATAAATGAAACAACAAGAGTACTCGGAATAGGGTCAGAACTACCAAGAACAGACCAGGAATTGTTAAATATAGTAATAATAAGCAAAGCTATTCCAGCTGATATGCTCTTCTACTCTACTGGGGCATACTCCAGGACAGGGGAGGGTACCCACGGGTCCCCTCGGTACTATAACACTACTATTATAAGCTAAAGTTTGGCCCCTCCTCAAAAGGATTCTGAAACGAAATTCGAAATAGTACAACTTGACGGGTTGTATGTGATAATTCTATGAATTAAACGAGGATTCTGGGGGGAAAATCCAAGCCAGAATATTACTCTTATTCAATCCAGTTCACCCTCTGTACCCCTCGGTACTATAGCACTACGTGCGAAGCCGATGAAAATGGAGAGTCAGTAGTAAATAAAGTCGTTTTTGGTGATTTGGAGGGATTGTCGGGTTGTTTGTGGCAATTCTACGAATCGGGAAATTACTCCGCACATATCCTTGTCTTGTTATAGGCCACTGGGTAACACAGCAACCACATGCTACCATAGAAACCAAGACGACGGCCTCCAGTATACAAAATGGACGACGGAAACACGTATCACCCTAACAATACGAGCTGCGCATGCGCACTCACATCACGTATCACTGTAGGGATGACGCCACAACATGGCCGCTCACGCGGGGTTACCATGACAACACAACACAACATGGCGCCACTGGGTCACGTGACGTGACATGACACTGCCCCCTCTCCCTCCGTCCAATGGGCCCGTTTACCACATCTCCTACTACTTATGTTTCTGTACAGATATGAGAATTACATGTACAAATGGGCCCAGAATGTATGCCATCCATAGGAGGCCTGGCTTTGTTCATACATGTATAATCACCCCCCCCCCCCCCCCCCCCCACTTCCCAATTAATCCCATCTTTTCCAGTGTACCCTGAACTCTTGGATTTTGAAGTATTATAGTAATATACCCGGCAATCACTCTCATGACAGCCCATTTTCTTCAAGCAGTGTTTCAGATTATATCTCGATCACGGCCAGGCGCAGCACTGCCCTGTGTGACAGCAGATTCAAACTTGCACCGAACTACATTAGAGTTTACCCCGACCGGGCGACCAGGTTATGTAAGTAAAAAGGATCCCAGTCTACTACACTACATAAAGGTACTGGCATCGGTAATTGCATGGTGCTTCACTACAAATTTAAGCAGTTCACCAGCTGCCCACAGAGTTGTGCCGTATCATGATTCACGATGAATTTGATATTTGGTTAGGGTTCAAGTCAGGGTATATGATCAAGTTTGTCAATTCCTCCACAAAATCATATTGCAGACTGATGCAGGTGTGTTAGAAAGATAGCAACAATACAGTGTACATGTATGCCCTATAGAATATTGCTTTTTTTTTACCCCATCAACCCATCTCAACTCACCTCCAAGATTCCATTGAATCTAAGTTCGATTCTAATGGCCAGTTCTGGGCTCTCGTTTCCTATTAAAAGGTCATTTCCGTCCGAAGTTATCGGATATCCTCAGCCAAATGGCTATTTTGAGGTATAGTTTTTAGTAAATTATTCTCATTAATGGTGATATGGCCAAAATAATCGGTTGATGGTCTTGATCCAAACAGTGAACTGCCAAGTGCATTTGAATTGGGGGTCAAGGTCACATGGAAGTGTTAAATGAGTAACCCAGACCTGTTTGGGACCTGACAATTTGCAATTTATAAATGGGATAGTTTTTGTGTAAATTTGCTTTGAGAAAGCTTTCTGAAAAAATAAATAAGACATCAATTTGTTTTTTATTTGTCAGAATGATCATGTTATGCTGTAAAATCCTCAGTGGAGGAATGACAAATTCCTATAACACAGTTTTATCACTATCGATGCACGAAAATTGGAAATTTATCCCCAAAATGAGAAAATTTTGACCACTTTGACCCATTTTTTTAGCCATCAACTGTGTCATTCATCTGAATGTATTTGAGGGATATTGTAAGATTTTTGTGTACAGTTGTCTCCAGAAAAGGCCATATTCAGAGCTTCCAGAAACTGTATACACTGAGTATTGTGATTAGGGGAGGTAATTCAAATGCGAAATATCATCGGCCGTTTTAAGGAGAAGCTGCACATTTATTGTAAAGCCAACGTTTTCACCTGAATAACTGTAACGAGACCTGAGGATGACTTAATGTTGCTAGGTTTTGTCGTATATTGCATTAGTGGCCAAAAACACCTAGACAATATTGTGTCAGACTGTCAGGTAGCTACCTCCTACACATCTACTCAAGTTAGTGAATATAATTGAGCTTGTAAGCTGAATAACCCACGTCAAGACACTATAAGATATAATTTGGAACGACTAGGTACTGTTATTGCAGGCATGAAGTATTTATCTTATTTATCTCGGGTTTTTGCTCAAAATCTGCTCTAGTTTTTTTATAGTGAATTATCTCCCTTTTTGTGTTGTTAGAAAAAGTGGAATAGCAGAAACGGATCAGTAATATTACTAAAAACAAGACAGGTTTGCGCTGAGGATTCTTTTTAGGGGGTGAATTGGGTTGAAGGGGGTGGGTCTCCCCACCCCTGATCTAGCATGAAAATATCAAGGGATCTTCTTTTTATTGCCATTGCAGGAAGTATATTACACGAAAAACTAAATTACAGTCTTTTACTTCAAGCACATGTGATGCCGACAAAAAAAAACATTTTCTAGCCCTACCAGGGTTCTAAATGAAATTTAAAATGAGAAATGATTTTTAAAACCTCTGATAAAAAATACTTAAAAACATAATTGACTGAGCTTACTGCCTTCGACATATAGAAGGCAGTAAGTTGAGTCATTTATGACATTGTACCCTTTACCTTACATACCGTTTTAAAAAGAAATAAATTGTAGATTTTTCAAAAATATTTCTCACAAGTTCTCAATAAAACTTTACAAAATGGATATCATTAGAACCGGATCGATGAATCGGTTCTAATGATATCCATATCTGTATGGTCTTATTGATATATATCTCAAGATGCATTTGGCTATGGTTGGCTTATTTTGGATAAATTTCTGGCCGTTTCTGACTGCTATGTTAGGTAAGAGGCTATTACCTCTACCTGGGCTCTACATGAAACTGAATCTGACTTTATAGTGGGGATGGGAAGGCAGAATCATGTACTTAGGGGGATAGAGTGTCCGGATAAGCCGGGAAAAAATGGTAAAATAGGAAAAAATGCAGAGTTGGGGTAGGTGGGTCCTCAGATGGGTTGAAAACAAACGATATTGAACTTAGTTTAGTTAGGCATCAATATTTCCCTTTGACACATCCTACAGGGCACATTTATGATGGGATCGCTTTGAAACCTTGTATGCTTGAGGCAATGTCCAAATGGAAGCTATCAATTTTCTTCAATTTCCGTCAAAAAACGTTGTCATTGGTAACGACCTTTGAACTTAGTTTAGTCAGGAATCAATATATTCCTTTGGCGTGCCCTATAGGGCAGGTTTATGATCGGATCGCGTTGAAACTTGATATGCTTGTTTGGGGTGATCTCTAGATGGGAGATTTCGATTTTCTTCCATTTCCGTCAAAAAACGTTGCCGTTGGCAATGCCCTTCAAATTTAGTTTAGTTAAGCATCCATATTTTCTTTCGCCACACCTACAGGGCACATTTATGATCGGATCACTTTGACGTTTGGGGTTACGTCTAGATGGGAACTATGGATTTTCTTACATTTTCGCTAAAACACGTTGCATTGACAATGACCTCTGATGAACTCAGTGCAGTTGTGCATCAATATTTCCCTTTGGCACACCCTGCAGGTTACATTTATGTTTGGATCGCTTTGAAACTTGATATGCTTGTTTGGGGTGACCTCTAGATGGGAACTGTGGGTTTTCTTCCATTTTCATCAAAAAAGTTGCCATTAGCAAAGACTTTTAAACTTAGAGCATTTGTGCATCATCAATTTCCTTTGACACGCTCTACAAGGAAGATTCATGAATAGATCAGTTTGAAACTTGGTATATTTTTGGGGGTGATCTCCAGATGGGAGCTTTTTTCATTCATGTCAAAACAGTTGCCGTTAGCAACGACCTTCAACATTGCCCTTTTGTACATTGACATTTTCCTTTGGCAGACTGCAAAGATCACATTTATGATCCGATTGCTTGGAAACTTGGTGTGCTGGTTTGGAGTGATTTTCAGATGCGAGCTGTTGCTTTTCTTTCATTTACGTCGAGAAACATTGCTGTTGGCAAAGATCTTTGGACTTTACCACTTTTGCATCAACATTTTTTTTTGTCAAGCTCTCAGGGTGCATTTATGAATGGATTGAAACTTGCTATGGTTGTTTTGGATGACTTCTAGATGAGAGCTATAGATTTTCTTCCATTTCCGTTCAAAATGTTGCCCTTAGAAACGACCTTCAACTCTGCCGTTTTGTCTGTCGGCAATTTTCTTTGGTACACTGCACAGTTCACGTTTCTGATTCGATCACTTTGAAACATGGGGTGTTTGTTTGGAGCAACCTCTAGATGTAAGCTTTGATTTTCTTTCATTTCTCTCGAAAAACGTTGCCGAATGTTGTCGTTAGCAATGACCTTTGAACTCATTGCATTTGAGCATCTACATTTCCCTTTGCCAAGCGCTGCTTGGTGAATTTATGAATGAATCAGATTGAAACTTGGTATGCCCGTTTGGGGTAACCTTTAGATGTGAACTATCGACTTCCTTCCATTTCCGTTAAAAAGCATTGCTGTCGGCAATGACCTTTAAAATCAGTACATTTGTGCATCAATATATTCATTTGGCACAGGGAACATTCAAAGTTTATGAAAGGATTGCTTTGAAACATGGTTCAAGTTCATAAAAACGGCCTTTGAACTTGATGAATTTGTGCATCAACATATTCATTTGGCACGCTCTATAGGCACATTTATGAATAGATTGCTTAGAAACTCGGTATGCGTGTTCGAGGTGACCTCTAGATGGGAGCTTTTGATTTTCTTTCATGTCCATCAAAAAACGTTGTCGTTGGCACTAACCTTTGAACTGAGTGCATTTGTGCAGCAACGTATCCCTTTTGCACTCCCTACATATTTGTGAATTTCCATCATCAAAAACAAAAGACAAAAAAACCATAGTTTAGTAACGACCTTCAAACTTAGTACATTTATGCATTAACATCTTCTTTTGGCAGGCCTCAGAGGGCGCATCTATTATTGGGTTGTTTTGAAACTTGGTATGCTTATTCAGGGTGACCAAGATAGGAGCTACCAATTTTCTTTTCATTTCCATCAAATACTGTTGCTGTTAGCAACGACCTTTGAATTTAGTGCATTTGTGCGTCAACATTCTTCTTTGACATGGCCTACAGGGAGCAGTTATCATAGGATTGTTTTTAACTTGCTGTGTTTATCACTTATAACTTACCAAGTTCAAGTTTGTCAAGTTGTGCTACAGTGTCATTGACACTTTCATTTATTTCTTATAATATGAAGTTCATTTTTTTATTTTTATGTGTATAAGAAATAAAAAAGAATAAAAAGTTAGAAAAAAAATTGAATTTTTTTTTATATAATTTGAAAGTTTTGCAAAAAAATTTAAAATGTTTTTAAAAATTTGACATTTTTGCAAAAAAATTGATAATTTTCCTAAATTTTTTTTTTCATATATTATATTAAGAAAAAAAAGTTTTTGAAAGTTTGTAAAATATTATCTTGAAGTTTATGTTTTCACTAGAAGCATGCAATCTATTAAATTGAAAAGTTATGTTAAGAATCTCGGCATCGCGAAATCGTCGAGTTATTGGACCAAACCACAAACGATCGGAGTCATAAGGGCTGAGATCAGTGAGGAAATGCTGCTAGATTTGAGATCTAAAGCGCGTCGGTCGGGTTTGAAACGTGTATGGTAGCAAAATAAACATGAGTTGATATAATCGATGCTTGGAGGAGGAAACCATATGAGAAAAACAACAATTCAAATGGCTGGAAAGAAGAAACAAAAACAAAACATTCTGATTCATTCAGCGACAGTGGAAATAAAAAAGAGAAAATGGATCAAACAACAACTATCGTAAAAGCAGCGATGATCGCACTCAAAAAAAATTGTAACGGTGATATAGAAGAAATCCTCGCTAAAGTCATACACAAAAAATTGTTGTCCACACCCATAAATCGAGAGCAAGCTGTCAGATGATTTTTCAAAATGTTTGACTTCCAGGGCATGAAAAAGTTTCATTCCAAAAATTTCTTGAACGAGATAGAACCTAATGTGCTGGCTTTATTTCATCAGACGCTAGGTGTGGGTATCAAAACGAAAATGATAATGAAGTGTGGGATGGGGAAGATCGATCTGAAAACGGGTAAAGTCGAGGAGAAAACAGCTTATTTTTAATCGTGCACAAAGACTTGACTGAACGTTTTTCGATGTCATCTCAACCCCTGAAGATATTCTGTGTGAACCATTATTTTATAATGAAAAACATAAAGTCAATTATCGACCCTATTTCCTTACAAGATGGTGTAGAAAGGATATCTTTTTATCAACGATCTCTTAAGTGAGCAAGGAGGCTTTTTAAGCTTCCCTCTTTTTTCAAGGAAGTACAACCTCGAGACGCCCTTCACAGTTTACCAAGGAGTGATTAATGCAATACCAAAGCCGTGGAAAGAAGCAATAAAAGAGACCTGTGGAATCCCAACCATAAGAAAGGAATACATTGAATTATTGAATTTGTCGAAGAAAACGTGCCAAACTTTCTACCCCATCTTTTTAAAGTTAGCTGCTGCGAGACCTTAAAATCCCAGAAAAAGTGGGAAGAGTCCTTGGGTATCGACCTCCAACCAATAGACTGGGAGTCAATATACATGGGTTCTTTTACTATTAGTGATGACCCCTACCTTCAAAGCCTCCAATACAAAATATTGCACAGATCGATTTATACCAACTGCAAACTACTTAAAAGTCTGAAATGGAACTATGTACCTTCTGCAGCAATACAAACGAAACTCTGTTGCACCTATTTTTCGAATGCAGTCATTCTAAGACAATACTCGCGAATCTTCAAGACAAAATGCGAATTAATTGTGCTCTACCCTTCCCTCTTACTCCACAGTATGTGCTTCTAGGTTTCCCAAACCAGGCAGTACCGTCAGCAGCTGATAATCTGTGTGTACTACTTTTCAAAAACATTATTTATTCTTGCAAGGTGAGGGGGTGTACACTGGTCTTCAAAAGCTTTCTAGAGCAAATAAAAGTATACCGTACATTAGAATTAACGTCCGTTCATAAATATTCATCAAAAAAGCAAAGTCCATTCAAGGGAGATGTGAGCAACTACAAGACCTACTTGGTATACAACTTCCTCTAATTGAGACGGGAGGGGAAGCTCTAGTCGAATCCACGGGTCCCATTAGTATCTCCTCTTAGGCCCAATTCTTCCTCTATACTTTGCGACCTTATGGTAACGACAGTACACACTGATCATCACCCTCTTTTCAGACACTAGTATAATCTCCTCAAAACACCCAGAACTCATCAGAGAAACCAGAAAGTTGTATTATTTTATGTACAGTTATTTATATATATATTATATTGTTTGTCAATAAGACAAACCTTATAAAAAACGGTTTTGTACATATCTGCTGAAATTAAAAATTATTAAAAAAAAAAGAAAAGAAAGTTTTTTGATGTCCGATATTTTCAATGACATGAAAGAAAAGACAATACAATCTTTGGCACAGTATCAAAACGAAGGTAGCAATTGAAGATTCGGAGAAGTATTGAACCTAGAGATTCACATCGCCAAATATGATCCGTTGCGAACGTCTTCATATCTAAAATTGCATTCTTTCGTAGAAAAGAAAGAAGCTGTTATCAACGTGGAAAGTAAAGAGGACAGTCAGAGCTTCAAATTGTCTGCCACGTCTGCCTCCATATCCCGTAGAAAAGCGTCTGCAGAGAGTACTGAAGTTTGTGGAGACTTCTAAGAATTTAGACTTGTCGGGAATGAACTTTCCAATGTGGCTATGCGACACTGATCATTTCGAAATCCCATGATCGTCGTCAACGTTTTGGAATATGGCGATTCAAGAAAATAAATTTCCTCTGAGGGTAAGTTCTCAAAAATTCACTAGAAAAACATCAACTTATTACTAATTTCAGAAGATGAAATTACTGTTGGGTCAAGAGCATGAGTCAATTACTGTCGGCACAGACAATCGGAAACAAGGGAGAACGATTTTTTTGTTTTAACTGTCTGAATTCCTTTCTTAGCAAAGAATCGCTGGACGGTCATGAGGAGTATTGCAATTCAAATCAAAGCGTCACCGTCGACATTCCCAAACAGTTACACACAAAAATATCAGAAGCACATACCATCGGGATATAGTTTCAACATATTAAAATGTTCTTTCGACAATCGACATTCTTCAGGTCCGTACACCTCCGTGAAACAGTTGGACAACAATGACGTGGCAAAAAAGTTCATGGAAGATTTAGAATCTTAAATCCAAAAGTTATATGAGCAATTCAAAACTCCCTCGAAGATGATCACCACAGACAAGCAAACGAAAGGGTATGAGAGATCCACCGAATGTCACATCTGTAGACTACCGTTCACCGAAACTTCGACACCCGAATCCAAGAAAGTGAGCGACCATGATCACTACACAGGTAAATTATGAGGTGCCGCACACAGCAATAACAATCTAAAATATCGAGATGCTAAGTTCTTTGCAGTGATATTTCACAATCTGTCAGGTTATGGCAGTCATCTGTTCATGAAGAATCTCTACAGTGTCGGCAAAGGATATATAAACTTTAACGCAAACATCGAGGAACCACACATTTCTTTTGCAAAATGGATAGTCGTAGACAAGAAGAAGAAGAAAATAGATGGACAGATGTCGCTAACCGATATCAAGAGAGAAATGTGTTTCATAGACAGTTTTAAATTCATGTCGACCAGTCTCAAGAAACGAGTCGAAGCTACCTTCCAAAGATCATTTCATTTGAAATTATTCAATGCTGACATTTCCGACGACTACGAGGATACTTAAAAAGTGTGAAAAATATTCGACATGAAATCCATGAGAGATTATCGCAATCTGTATCTGAGAACAGAAGTCCTTCTCTTGGCAGATGTGTTTGAAAATTTTCGAGCCGTCTATTGAGAGACATTACGATCAAGATCCGGCTTGGTATTACATGGCTCCTGTTTTGGCTAGGGATGCCCTGCTGAAGTCGACCGAAGTCCACTTGGAATTATTATCTGACATGGACTTGTTGCTCATGTTCGAAAAGGGTGTGAGAGGGAGAGTGTCCACAGTATCTCACAGCAAAAGCAAACTACCGCTACGTGGAAGAAGGATTCGACATGTGAAAACTGAGTAAATACAAAACATATCTGGATGCCAAGAATTTACACATTTGGGAGTCATCTGTTACCGATGGAAAATTCCAAATAGGTCGAGAAATGCGAGGAGATTGAAAAAGGGGGAGACAATCCCTGTCTTCTGGTGTTGGATCTAGCATATCCCAAAACGTTACATGATCGACACAACAATTATCCGTAGGCGCCTAAACAACTGGAAATGAACAATGTTGACAAACTCATTCCAAATTTAAATGGCAAACGTAAATACATAGTCTAATGTGAAAATCTGAAAATCTACATAGATGACGGCATGAAATTAGTCAACATACATCGTATTATCCAATTCGACAAGGAGCCTTGGGTGAAGAAGCACATAGATCTCAATATGAATTTGAGAATGCAGCCGATGACTGAATTCGAGAAAGAGTTTTTTTCAAACTTATGAACAATTCCGTGTACAGAAAATCGATGACAGGCATCAGAAAAATGACAGACATTCGCCAAGGCACGCTGGAGAGGCAAGCTAGATAATTCGTTTCGAAAGCAAATTATAAACATTAAACCATCTTTGACAATAAGCTAGTGGCTGTGCACAGGAAGCAGACATACCTGATATTCGACAAACCATCTTATTTGGGAACGTGCATCTTAGACATCAGTAAGCAGCTGATGTATCGATTTCATTACGAATATATCAAGAGGAAATACGATTCGAAAGCCAAACTGTTGTTCACCAACATAGATAGTCTAGCTTACGAGATAGAGACCAAAGATTTTTACCAGGACATATCTCTAGACGTTGATGCATGGTTCAACACGGGCAGCTATCCCAGCAGTGGTGGGGAAATTCAAAGACGAGATGGGAGAAAAACAGATCATGGAATTCGTGGGTTTGAAGTCGAAACTGTATGCTTACCACAGAAGTAGGGAATGCGGTTTTCTATGTAGATTGACCGGAGGTGGTTCGGAGGTGGTTCAACCACCTCCGCCAAGGGGAGTCAAATGAGGTTATGGGGAGGGGCGAAGGAGACAAGGGTGCGGTCATATTTTTTAAAAAAAATATAATTTTAATTGATATGACGTAGCATGTTTTTAAATAATTTTAATTGCTATGACGTCATACCTCATCTTAATGCTGAACAGTGCTATGTGGAGTAACCTCCTCTTTTAAATTTTAATTGCTATGACGTAGTCCCCCTAACAATTGGCGTACTATATTAATAATTTTCGTTGAATAAGTTTAAATTAAATTTAAATGGAGTAACAAGCTACTAATTCTTGTTAAAGAATTAAATAATTTTAAAACATTTAAATGACGTATCAAGTTGTTAATTTGCGTTAAAGAATCTATAATTAAATTAAATTTATTTATAAAAACTTCTCAATATGTCTTGGAAAAACAAAATGGCGTGTCCGTTTGAAAGAAATACATGTATATGAAATGCTTCCATAAAGCAACATTGAAAAGTGTCAGAGCGCGTAATTGGGGATCTATTGTGTTCGTGAACAATGGGTCACCTACCCCCTTTACATTTATACATCAGTCAAATTTAAATGACGGAGGTAGATTGTATTCTCATTCATTATGGTCTGTCGCTTATCAAAACAGCCCTTAGTTGTTTAACAGTTAATTGTGGACCAGCGCATTTAAAATTGACAAAATCAAGTAATGTCCGGCCATCATTTTTCTCAAAGGTGATGACAATAACTGCTTTTAACTCAAGTAAAAATGGAAAAGGTAAGGTGATAACATTCAATTGTCTATCGATGAAGTGAATCATAAAAAATCAACCTGCGGTATTGCGTTTTACTAACCTATATCAAATGTTTATTTTTGGATGTTTTCTGAAGACTAAGCCAGCCATCTAAGTGAAAACATGAAAGAAGTACTATTCTCTAATTGCATACATGGGGGTGCGGTAGCGTCGTGTACGAAGGCATGCTGCACGTCGAGGGTGAACTTGCCTTCATCCAATACTAACCCTGTGTGGAGTATGCCAGTTGCTTGCCTTTGCTCAGTGGTTCTCTTTGGCTTCCCCCAACTGTCAGATACGGGGTGACCCTGACTGTCGTAAGTGTCATTGAAACCCCAATAGATAAATAACTACCATTCTATCATGAACGTTTTGACCTTTATCAAAAAAAAACATTTATCATAACAGACCTTGTCCCCTTCCGTCATTCAAGTTGGGGGGGGGGGGGGAATCAGCAGTACCCTGCTTTACCTACCCCTCTCACTGTAAAATTGGTATAAACGGTGTTATCCGATTAGTCACAAAAATTCGAAGAGGATACGCGACTCTGTATTATTCACCCGAAAAATGCAAGATAGGTGTCGACTTGGAAAATATAACATCCAAGAGCAACTTGAAAAGTTTCAGCGCGCCGAAGGTACGGACAATGTCAGGTTTGAAAGTCGACGTGAGTTATTTGGTTCGAGTGTGCGCATTGACAGTTGGTTCAGGACCTCGAGCTGGAAGGGGGACTAGGAATTGTGCATAACTACAAAAATTCTGGGTTTTATTTAGAATGTGGGTACGTAATTGGGCATCTGTTGTGTTTGTGAACAATGCGCCGCCTACCTCCTTTACATTTATACATCACTGAAATTTAAATGACGGAGGTAGATTGTCTTCTTGTTCATTACGGTCTGCCTTTCTGCAGACATTCTGTTAAATTCCGCCTTAAATTTATTCATGTAGACGCAGCTGGTTTACAGTTTTTTTTAATTTGTACAAACTTTGCTTTAATTTTGTGTTCAGTTGAGTAAAAGCTGGTTCCTATGAAATCATGGTAGACAAAAATTTCAAAGCCCCACAGTAGTATGTAACGTGGTTTTGAGGGAAAGTAGACAGGACCCCGGAAGTGACGTCATGTCACGTGACTTAGTGGCGCCATGTTGTGTTGTCATGGTAACCCGCGTGAGCTGCCATGTTGTGACGTCATCTCCATAGTGATACGTGGTGTTAGTGCGCATGCGCAGCGCGTATTGTTAGAGTGATACGTGTTTCCGCCGTCCATTTTGTAAACTGGAGGCCGCCATCTTGGGTTCTATGGTAGCACGCGATTGCTATGTTACCTAAACCCTTCTTATAGGGCAGGGGTGTGTTCGGAGGATGTGTTCGATTGAATCGGAGTAAATCAAATTACCACAAACAACCCGACAATTTTTAGTATTTCGAATTCTTTCAGAATTCCCTGCTTCTGTCTATATATGCAATAGTTTTCGTTTACCTAGGCATATTCCTTTGTCCTGGAGTATACTCCAGCAGCGTAGAAGAGCCTATCAACTGGAACAGCTTTACTTATTATTACTATATTTAGCTATTCTGGTCTATTCTATGTAAAAGCCCTCAGTGAGTCCTCGTATATTATGCCTCATAGCCTCATTGAATTTTGAGGTTATGAGGACCATTCAATTCAATATTTATTTAGTAATAAATGTACCTTAATAGCATACAATAAATTTGAAAGCATATGCGAGTTACAAATAGGGATACAAATTATAAACAATGTGTATTGATTTTGTGGTACAAAAGTTACAAGGAGAGGGCATAGCCAGATTGGCTGTCTACCTGCCATCTCCTTAATGCAAGTCGGATTTACCTCTTGGAGATCTGCAGATCACAAAAAAATAATTTGTCTCTTTTAGTAAATATTACTACTTGTTCTATGAAATGGGGAATTGGCCAAATAAATCCACAATGTTCTGAGTATCCATCGCTTTCTGTTTAGTTACTTTAAGGGGAAAAAGAGCCAGAAGGCCTCATCTCGCAGGAGGCAACCAGAATTCGGCGGGGGCGCAGCAGAGTGACAAACAGAGATTCGTCAAAAATAATGAATGACAATACAGAGACTGCCATGGCGAGCGAGACACCAAATCATCAGACACAGATCCGTCCCATCATCGTGTATCTTCCGAATTGTGTCTGGAGAGCCAATGTCTCACTGCTAAGTTTTCTTGACTCAATTGAAGTATTCATTTGAAGAGTGACTGAAAAACGCTAATTGTTACATCACCATATCGCGCGCAATGTCCACACTTCACGAGAAATTGCCTTCAAGCGATGGAGAAATAAGCTATTGACTGACAAAGTTATTGGTCGACAAATTTTACGGAATCGGCTAGGAATCTCAATTACGGAATGCCTTATATGTATACAGGGGAAATCTGATTCAACCGTGATCAATGTTATAGTCGAGACTGAGATAGGTATAGCTAGGAAGTAATGGATGAGATATGGGGCAGAATAACAGAAGCCAATAGTACTGGTACAAGGCCGCAATGGAACAAGACTGTTGTAGAAGCTAATGATAGGACGGATAGGCCATAGACCTGTAGTGGCCTTGGAGCTTTGGCGACAAGATGGAAGCGGTTGGTAAGACTACATTAGACCCCATTGAGGGATTACTTATGGTCCTCATGGCCTCATACGACAAAAAAGGGATTCTCCAAAAGGTATTCTCGATAGGTATCCTCGAATAATACAATACCAGGCCATAGGTATCCTCAGATACTGAAATGAGGTTAAGAGTCGTAGTAAATTATACCTCATTGAGGGATTTTTAATGGTCCTCATAACCTCAAAATTCAATGAGGTTATGAGGCAAAATATATGAGGACTCATTGAGGGCTTTTACATAGCCCTCATGGCCTCATATGACAAAAATGGATTCTCCAAAAGGTATCCTGGATAGGTATCCTCAAATAATACAATGCCAGGCCATAGGTATCCTCAAATACTGAAATGAGGCTAAGAGTCGTAGTAAATTATACCTCATTGAGGGATTTTTATGGTCCTTATAACCTCAAAATTCAATGAGGCTATGAGGCATAATATATGGGGACTCATTGAGGGCTTTTACATAGCCCTCATGACCTCATACAACAAAAAAGGGATTCTCCAAAAGGTATCCTCGATAGGTATCCTCGAATAATACAATACCAGGCCATAGGTATCCTCAAATACTGAAATGAGGCTAAGAGTCGCAGTAAATTATACCACATTGAGGAATTTTTAATGGTCCTCATAACCTCAAAATTCAATGAGGCTATGAGGCATAATATATGAGGACTCATTGAGGGCCTTTACATAGCCCTCATGGCCTCATACGACAAAAAGGGGTGCCGGAATTGGGTGTTTGGGGATATGGCTATTGGATATAGAGGTGATGAGAATCGGATACGACACTATTGTAATAAGGGGAGATAACTCTGCATACAGATTATGGGAAATCAAGCAATCTGATTGGTTAGTTATAATCTATATAAATGATCTAGAAAATGAAACAATAAGAGTACTTGGAATAGGGTCAGAACTAACAAAAATAGACCAGAATAGCTAAATATAGTAATAATAAGTAAAGCTGTTCCAGTTGATAGGCTCTTCTACGCTACTGGAGTATACTCCAGGACAAAGGAACATGCCTAGGTAGACGAAAACTATTGCATATATAGATAGAAGTAGAGAATTCTGAAAGAATTCGAAATAGTAAAAATTGTCGGGTTGTTTGTGGTAATTTGATTTACTCCAATTCAATCGAACACATCCACCGAACATACACCTGCCCTATAAGAAGGGTTTAGGTAACATAGCAATCACGTGCTACCATAGAAACCAAGATGGCGGCCTCCAGTATACAAAATGGACGACGGAAACACATATCACCCTAACAACACGCGCTGCGCACGCGCACTAACACAACGTATCACTATGGGGATGACGTCACAACATGGCCGCTCACGCGGATTACCATGACAACACAACATGGCGCCATTAGGTCACGTGACATGACGTCACTTCCGGGGTCTTGCACCGGGGTCCTGCCAACTTTCCTTCAAAACCACATTACATACTACCCCCACATTTCACTATCGCAAACGATGCAAATGACAGTAAATAAGGTTTTTTCTTTCATTTTTTCTTGTCTAGGCGCGGCGAAGGAGCGAGTGGATAGACTACTTAGTGGTGTCTGTGTCTTGTGCGTTTTTTTTTTTGTTTTTTTTCTTCAAAGGAGGGACCAATAATAAATCCAGTTTCAACAAGCTACGATCCCGAGTTGCAGGTCATGAGTAGACTTGTCACACTTTGAGTAAAGGATTTCGCTGGCAAAAACATGAGTAAACTGCATACGGTTAATTATAAAACATCGCAAGTCGTCAATATTCGCTAAAAGTCCGGGTGTAACTTAATGAAATAGCATATTTCCTGCAGACATTCTGTTACATTCCGACATAGATTTATTCTTGTGGATGCAGTTGGTTTACAAACTTGTAAAAATTTGCTTTAATTTTGTGCTCAATTGCGTAAAACTGGTTTTCGATAGTTACTGGAAGACATAAATTTTCACCTGTTGTCCACACCACTGAGCGATTTTATGAAGCTCAGATTAGGGTGTTTAACAGATTTAACTACCCCCACTCATACCCACCCTTTACCCACTACTAGCACAAAATTAATATACAATGCTTCAATTGATTTTTTCTCTCTCTCTCTCCCACCGCCCGATATCGAGTATGAGTCGGAATTAATTGTCATGTTCAAGCATTATATTACAGTGCAAGTCGAAATGAAATCTGATTCATTGAACCATACTACAGCGCATGTCAAAATTAATTCCCGTATATAATTTTTTAAGCATGTCCCTATGTGCCGCTATCAGCAGCTATGACTATAGTGTAACTTTGAGTAAACACTTATTTTGTATAAAACTCAAAACCTTTCTGTGGCAAATGTCGATATAAAAATAAGATAATACAAGAGAACAACTTGTGTACCTACATTCTGTTGATAAAATATGTCTTGTATTAGACCCCATTCTCGAATATTATTGATGTACCCTCTTAATAACAACCGAATTTTTATTTCATCGCAGTATCAGTGGGTGGTGTTTGGTTTGCATAATTGCCGAATATTCCCGAAGTTGCATTCGGTAATGTACGTAGATATCCGAAAGTGAGCAAATGCGATAACTGCCAAGAAAGGCGCTCGGTAGTTTACGACACACTGCAAATAAAACGGATAAAATCTGAGATTTTCGGCCTTTTTTTAACAATCGATACGAACCAGAGATCAAAACATATCAAATTGATTACTGATAAATTACTAATCGATATGAAATCTGCAACCAAGTGATAATTTTGTTGGTCAATAAATTACTATTCTATATGAAATCCGTGATCCAATGAATATATTTTGGTCAATAAGTTACAAACCGGTATGAAATATGTCGGCAAATGAATGCATTTCTGGAGTCAGCGTATATACTATGGGCCACTGTTTTAGTTGTTTGTAATGACTGCTGTTCGAAATGCATGGGCGGATCGTGGAATTAAAATAGGGGGGGGGGGACTGGTGTGATCCGACAGAGATCTAGCATCAGTCGAAGGGACGTGCGTTTGTGTTGGGGGTCTGGATTCTCCTCCCAGAAAATTTTTGATTTTCAGGTGCTCTGATTTGACGTCTAAATGCATTGTGGCCTCCAACTGAATATGATGAAAGGAAATTCAAACACATTTTTCGTTGTAAAAGTTAAAATTATCAAACCATGCATCACATACACTGTCACACACTGCTTCTGGTCATATAGATAGTCTGTCGTGGACAAAATATGACAGTCACCTATTTGCGAAAGTGACTTTCGCGAATAAGTGACTGTCATATTTTGTCCACGACAGATTAGTGATCTTTGACATCATGGCAACATCAATCGCCGGAAACGCAGAAACAAGAAACCTCTGTTACCTTGCATTTTCTGGCTGTATAGTGACAACAAATTTGGGAAACTGTTGGCATTCTTGGTCTATTGGGCCAATATTGCCACGGACTCTTTTGGTGCTGATTTTCAGATCGTTTAAATCATTTTAAATTCTGAGAAGTAGCCATGACATAATTTGAAAAGGAACCCAAGGGATAATAATTTATATCGGATTTTTGGTATACTTCAAGTAAATGTGTGTGTGCCTGAGAGAGAAAGAGAGGGGGAGAAAGAGAGAGAGAGAGGGAGATGTTTATACAGCTACATTATTTTATAGGTGGGTCAGATAACGATAGAACGTAAAACAAATTACAAGGTGCATTGATTTTATAATGGCCAGTTGAGTTGACCCGGCGAATGCCAGAAGCCCTCAATAAAATTAGAACAGGGAAACATACGCAACTGGAAATATTGGCTCCCCATTAACATTAACTTCAAGTTTGGGGTATGCGATGTAAAAATAATGATACCAGGAACATACCATTTCTTCGGCCTTGTGGCGACAAAATATTCTTTTATACGTCGCTTCATTGCGTCCCGCTTTCGACTATCGATTTTGCAGACAGTAGATACTAATACGCTAAAGAGGAATTACAGCCCTCATTGATTACAGATCTCACAGAAGCAAGGACTCAGATTCCAGTATCCAACGAAATAGTTTGGGCAAAAATCAAGTTAGGAAGCAGGAGTGTTGCCGTTGGTGTTGTATACTTAGCAGTGGAGGGAAGTAAGCCCGAGTGGAATGATTCAATATATACAACTCTTAGATCGAATATCACAGAGCTTGGAAGCAGAGGGTTCAGTATTGTCCTAATGGGGGACTTCAATGGGCACATCGGGGATAAGGAGGAGGGCATACAGGGAGGTGATAGGAAAATTAACACGAATGGGAGGAAGATGTTGGACCTATCAAAAGAGCTTGGTTTAAAGATCCTGAACAGGGATGCGAAATGTAAGGGTAAATGGACCTGGGAGAGGAACGATAAGAAAACAATAATTGATTATATACTCACTGACATTAGCGTATGGAGGGAGCTAATAGATGTAGAAATAGATGACGAGGGAAAAAATGACTTGGGTAGTGATCACAACCTGATAACAGTTAAGATTATGGGCAAAAAGACGAATAGAGACAGAAATACCTTCAAGGAAGTTTGGGGACTAAAACAAGGAGCCGACTGGAAGCAGTTTCGGGAAAAACTAAAACCAAATCTTGAATGTATACCTAGGGATGCAAATGTCCAGAGTATGTCAGATGGCATAGTAAATAGCCTAACAGAGGCAGGGAAGGAGTGTATAGGAAGGGTGAGGGTCCCAACGAGAGAGCTTGGATACAGGGTTAACGAGGGACTGAAAAAGGCTATAAAAGAAAGGAAGGTAAAATGCGCTGCTTACAGAAGAAGTAGGAAGCTTAAAGGGGTGGATAACAATGACACGAGACTAACGAAAGGAGAATATGAACTGGCACGGAAAAAGGTGAATGAGATAAAGAATAATAATAGGAAGGAGCGCAATTGCAGTCTTGCCAGAACAATAAAGAAAACGGGGGGTTCGAGCTCAAACGTATTTTGGAACTGGGTAAATAAACGGGGGAAAAGTAGTGTGCAGAGTATCAAAGTGGATGGGGAAAGTACAGAAGATAAAGGCCGTATCGCTTCAGAGTTAGTCAAGCACTGGGAAAAGATAAACGATAGGCGATGGGGCAGTGGGTCCCCACCAAAAAGAAATACACTGGTGGAGGAGAACCTATCCAATCGTGTATGTAGCGAAATAACGGCAGAAGAAGTGCGGAACGTGCTCTCGAAATTAAAAAATGGTAAAGCGGGAGGGACTGATGAAATTCCGAACGAATTCCTCAAAAATGGAGGGGAGGCACTTATTGAAGTCCTGACAAACCTTTTCAACCTGGCTCTGCGAAAGCAAGAGGTCCCCAGAGAGTGGAGGGAAAGTAAGGTGTCGTTCATACACAAAAAGGGGGATAAGGAAGTTCTAGATAACTATAGGGGGATATCAGTTAGTAGTAACATCGGAAAAGTATTCTGTAAGGTCATATACGGTAGACTAGAGGAAGTTATTGAAGAGAAAGGTTTTTTAGGAGAAATTCAAAATGGTTTCAGGAAAGGACGAAGAGTCACTGATCACCTATTTACACTCACCCAACTGATAGAATCAACAAAGGCTGAAAAGAAAAAGATGTTTCTGGCATTTCTAGATGTGAAAAAAGCGTACGACCGAGTGTGGAGGGAAGGTATGTGGCGAAAGCTCGAGGGCATCGGACTGGGGGGTGACTTTGTGGGAATCATGAAAGCACTGTATACAGATGTGCAAAGCCAACTCAGTCTAGGGAGTATCACTACAAAACGAGTCCCTATGGATATAGGCCTCAAGCAGGGGTGTATCTTTTCATCGATTTTGTTTGCATTGTATGTTAAAGATTTAGGGGACGAACTAATTCAGAGTGCGGAGGGGGTAAATGTTGGAGACATAAAGATACCAGGCTTATTCTTTGCGGACGACATGGTGTTAATGTCTAGAACTGAACAGGGGCTAGAGAAACTGCTGGAAATTGTTGGTAGATATGGGAACACTTGGCGGCTCGAACTAAATGAAAATAAAAGCAAGGTAATACCCGTTGCACGCAAGGTAGATATGACGAAGAGATGGAGAGTGGGGGAGTTCTCAATCCCCGAAGGGGAAAGCAAACAAATCACTGTAGGAGAAACGGGAGAGTATGAGTATCTAGGGGTAAGCATAAATATAACGGGAAGAGGGGTGTACAGAAATTACTCAGCCAAACTGATTCTGAAGGGGAAAAGAATTCTGAACCAACTAAAACTTTTAGGGAAAAATAGTTTCAACAAGGTCTTTGTGGGGAAAACACTGTGGGAGAGGGTGGGTTTACCAAGTATAACGTATGGCACGGACGTGATTCCCTTAAACCAAACCTTTATTAAGAAGTTGGAAAGTACTCAGAATGATGCCGGCAGATGGATAACAGAGTCGAGTAATGCTGCAGCTTTGGAAGCAGTAAGGGGGGAGCTTGGGTGGATGAAAATCAAGGACAGGGTAGATTTGGGAAAACTGTGTTACTTTAACTACTTGAGAAACCTGCCTGACAACCGGTGGTGCAAACTGATGCTCGATACCATTTGGAATTCTAATATAGAAACGGGGTGGTCAAAACATGTGAGGGAACTAATGGACAATTACTCTATAGAGGTCACAAACATAGAAGTAGGAATGAAAGAAGGCAAAAGGTTTGTCAAAGAGAGAGTCATGGAAGATTGCAATCGAAACTGGCGAGCAGGGGTTAGCGTGAAAAGATCACTGCAGGGGTTACAATATAAAGAAAAGCCAGCTTTTGAGAAGTACCTAGATGGCACCTTTGGGGGATCACTGCTGTTCAAACTGAGATCAAGATCACTGGAGCTTCGGGGAAAAATTGGGAGAGATGGGGAAAATGGATGCCAAATGTGCCACTCTGGAGTAGTGAAGACCCTGGAACATTTTCTCTTGGAATGCCCACAGTATATACCGCATCGAATAAAATTTACTGGAAGAATAATGCAGAAGTGGGGTGAAGAAACAAAGGATAGATGGCTGAAGGGGGACACGAGGGAGAGGGTAGGAATGCTTATTGAAGAAATTGAAAAAGAGGAAGTGAGGGACACTATTAAGCAGTTTATATCTGAATGCTGGGAGGAGAGGAGGGGAAGAGGGGGTGGGGTGCAGGGGGAATGATGGCCTTCTCTTATGAGGACCGCGACAAATCAGCGGCTGGCCAAAGAGTTATTATTATTATTACTAAGTCTTGCAGACGTGACTGTCGTCTGTTCTATAAATAACCGAGAGAAAGCGAATTCTAAAAGAGGATCATGACGTCCCTTATTTGGCAACGTGATGTCATTAGTTAAGGATGGCGTTATAGGACAAGATTGTGTGGAATAAGAGCATGACTTTTTTAGTGGGCTCGGGGAGGGGGGGGGCTAGTCCCCCTAGTCTCCCCCTCCCTCTGGATCCGCCCTTGAAATGTCACCCTATTGGTGAGAGGTTCCGCTTCTCGGTCTAGTTTTATGCTTATTTATTTATTATCTGGAGCAACAAATGAGCCCTCCTCTTCATAGATTCTGGTACAGAGGCAAGCAGGTCGATATCCGCCTCTTTTTCCACTGAAAAACTAGTCTTTATGGAGTGTGGTTTGGTGTTTTGATTGCGTAATTTTGAATGTCGCTGAAGGATTTCCTTGTAGAGCATTACTTTGTCTTCAGTACTCGGTGCTGAAGATTCAGTAATTGGCCTCATGTCCCGGTCTATTTGTGGGACAGCTGCAGCATTTGGGGGTGTGTGCACTTCCTGTAACTGCTCACTCCCCCACGGTTCGATACATTGAATTTGGCTTGGGGTAGGATGAGCAAGTCATCTTCATCTGCAGGTTTTTCCCTCGGTGATTCCCCCTACACTCGCGGTTTTACTGGTTCTAGCTTATTTGTGACTCCAAAAGTATCACCACTCGTGAATGTATTGCTCCAACTAAAGTCTGGTTTTATATGCATTGGAGGGTAACCGTAGAGGAGTTGGTTACAGGTAGATCTTACTGTAAATTCAGTTGTATTTACATTATCTCTCCGTACAGGACGTCCGTTCTTTTCATTTATGTGTAATGCTCGTCTGTGACGATAATAATTAGTTTTATGCAAGTAAGACTTTTGACACAATTCACAGACATAGCGCGAATCCATCTTATAAGGAAGAGAGCTAATAGATTTGTGGGTGAGGGCGGCAATGGTCTTCCATTTATATATAGGAATAGGGTGGATGCAAGCCCGACCTGCCAATTGCTGATTGGACAATTATATACCAGTATAGGACGGGTTCTACCCCAACCTACTGACCATTGACAGCTTCAGTCATACGAGGCTGCAGTAAAATTAGTATTTGCTCAACTTCACACAATTTGACACAGTTACTCAAAAAACATCAAAGTCATATTTATGACAAGTCATTTCAGCACGTCTAAACTCCCCACTCCAACTTGTTAACAAACCACGCCCATCAATGCTATTTATTAATTAACATACATAGTGCAAATATTGATGCATGCAGTGTGTATAACACATTTCTATATTTGCTATTTTATTTGCAGTGAAACTGATCAATTGATCACTCGTTTAGTGATCATTACTCACTCGTTCAGTGATCATTGATCACTCGTTTAGCGATCATTGATCACTCATTTGGTGATCATTGATCACTTATTGAGGGTGGGAGGAAATCATTTGTGAGTCAATCTTTACAAATCATATATACGCCCAGTACTAGAGTATGGGCCATAATAAAAAGTGAACTGAATAAAACCAACATTGAAAAACTACAACGGGTCCAAACTCATGCCTTGCGCGTGGCTCTGCGCAAGCCCACGTGGACATCGATAAAACAACTTCACGAGATAGAAAAAATAGACACTATAGCAAGGTGCTTAAAAGATCTTCAAAGCAAAACTCTAAATAGACTTCAAGACAGCGAATTAATAATAGAACTCAATGCGCATCGCGTCCTCAATAGGAAAACTAAATAATCTGGGGCGTGTCTATCGAAAGGGTTAAAGATTACATCATTGTGATGGGGTGAGCCAGGCATTCTGTGACCTAAATTTAGAACTGGCTGCGGGTGACACGATACGCACGAAAGCTTGCCTCTGTTACCAGTGGGAGTTGCAAACAGCGAGGAAAATCTCCACCTGCTGCCGGGTCTCCCCTCCCTGAGATATAAATCTCGGGGAAAAAATGCTGGCTTCCCCATCCACATGTCACTGGTCGTCACGGACGGAACAGTTGTAAATTAAAAACCGAATTGCTCTAATTTCCAGCTCTCTATTATCCTTTCTACCTCCTCTATCTCATCAGACACACGACCAAACTGAATGACAAACTATGAGAGATTGAAACAATCCTCATGCAAAGATGTGCAGAAAACCAAACACACCAAGGCAAGGATTGAAACAATCTTGCCAGCAAACAGCCCTTTTAAGGGCTTTTTGTGGCTGGGGGGGGGGGGGGGGGTGTTGGAGGTCATTTGGAATTCCCGAAGGATAACCAGATACCTCAAAATCACATACGGCATCCTATCTCCCAGAAGGCTTGATGGATGACTCCCGGTTTTTTCAAACTAAACTGCTGGAGCTTTCTCCACTCCTTTTTGTAACCGCTATGGTCATATACCGGGGCCGCTACCAAACCGGCGTTGCTGTTTGGTTTTCTTTTTTCTTTTCCCCTTAAAATTGCCATCGCACATTATATTCTGGCTCGCCACCATGGTGGGACTCAAACCTCTATCATCGCCAAGCTGGAACCGAATAGAGCCCACTCTCTAATAGTCTTAATGGCGTTGAGGGATTGATCTTTGACAATCTATCACTCCAAGGCACACTGCCGTGAATTCTAACCGCGTGCATACCCCTTCAGACCCCACTTGAGGCAATAGGAAAGCTAGGCCTGTGTGATCCAAGATCCAAGTGAAATAAAATAAGGCTAACCGGGTCGCAAGGGATTTGTAAATCCCACATCGTCCCTGCGCGCATTCGGCGCGCTAAAACCTTTCATTCATCATTTGTGAGTGGGTCCTCGTTGTTTGTGAGTGAGTTCTCACTGTTTATGAGTCCCTGCGTTCTTTATTTCTGACCAGACCTCTTGAGATATTTCGATCGTTAAGGATGTTCGCCAAAATATCCCAGCCCGTCGGTTGAAAATCATTTCTTTTTCACAAAACAATGAGGACCCGCTCACAATCTGTGAATTGTGTCAAAAATCTTACTCGCATAAAACTAATTATCATCATTACACAAAAATGAAAAGAACGGACGTCCTGTAAGGAGAGATAATGCAAATACACCTGAATTTACAGTAAGATCTACCTATAACCAACTCCTCTACCCTCCAGTGCATATAAAATCAGACTTTAGTTGGAGCAATGCATTCACGAGTGGTAATGATTTTGGAGTCACAAATAAGCGAGAACCAGTAAAACCGCGAGAGTTGGGGGAATCACTGAGGGAAAAACCTGCAGATGAAGATGACTTGCCCATCCTACCCCCAAGCAGAATTCAATGTATTGAACCATGGGGGAGTGAGCAGTTACAGGAAGTACACACGCCCCCAAATGCCCTATATAACTAGCTGGGTAAAACACAAACCAACTTTGGTTGAGATCATATAATCCAAAAGGAGTTATCAGTCGGAAACCCAAACTGTTGATAGATGGTCGAATTCTAAGTCAAAAAAGGTCCGTAACTCATGTAAAAATAATTGGACGGAACCTATATTAGAACATGGTCTGTATTATTAGCTGGGGAATACACATACCAACTTTGGTTGGCATCAAATAATTAAAACTGGAATTATCAGTCGGAAGCCAATTGTTTATGGACAGACGGACGGACATCCTTAAAAATGGGAGTTGCGGGCTTAATTTTTTACGAAAAAAATTATCATTTTAATTCGTTCAGACAACGGTTAAAATCTCGTTTTTTTTAAACATTTCAGGGGGGGGGGGGGTGGATAGACATGGTTACATCCCCCAACGTAATACTTGATAGAAACTAAAGCTAACCCCAACCCTAAACTAACCCTAACCCTTAATATAAACCCCGAAAATTCGCAATTAGAGACTGACAGAGACTCTTTGAGACCGTACCAAAAATACTTTTAAATAGTCAAATAAGCCTTGTAATATAGTTGGTAATATTGAAATATGGGTGTATAAATAAGGAATGATTGTTTGTTTCTTTCTATTTCTTGAGTTTTGAACCCCCCCCCCCCCCCCCCCCCCAAAAAAAGGGCCAAATTCCAAATTGTGTAAATAGGCGAAGCATCATGCTTCCAAGTGATAACTGAATAAAAAGGCATAGTTTTCTAAAATTCTGTTGTAAATAACGATACATTTTGCTGAAACATATTCTTGTGTCATTAAAAATTTTATTGACCAATGATTGCGTAAGTTAAAAGGAACGTCATAGGGCACGCCCACTCAAAACTGCAATCTCCTTTTCCATTTGATGGGAAGGTGCTGCCATTCAAAGTAACATTGAATTAAATTTAATTCTGATTTTGACCATTTCCTGAGAAACTAAAAAACACAGTTTGTAAATGTGGAGACGATATAAACCCAGATGACATGAAGTTGGTTGAACTTTGTCTAAGAAAGAGTTCATTCAGGCTATTTGGAAATTGAAAAGTTTTGTTGGTGTGAGTTTTGTTTGTGGATTATTATGACCGCCAATTGTTTACGTTTGATTTGGGTAAAACGGTGAACGCAAACGATCATCTATTGCATATAAACAAATTGAACATGGAATAAAAAAGCTTGACAGGGATTTCATGGTTTATTAAATTTTATTTTGAAAGCCAGTTTAATATGATTACATAAGTATTAATTACTTTTCATGTTGAAAAAACATGAGTGTGCAGGGGTTCCTTTCCATTACCACCGTGTAATGTAATTTTCAAGACCGACATTGGGGCGTGGTTTAGGGCGTGCTTAAATGTTTTTTTTTGTCGGTTCATTGTGTTATGAAGAGAAAAAAAAAGAAATACTTTAGCCAATCATTTTGCCTGAAAATACATGAACAGAAAAAAGATTAAATTGTATATAGTTGAATGATGAAAAATATAATGGCATCATTACGATGGGGTGAGACAGGCACTCGGTGACAAAAAATTCAGAACTGGCTGCGGGTGGCACGAAAACTTGCCTCTGTTACCAGTGGGAGTTGCAAACAGCGAGGAAAATCTCCACCTGCTGCCCAATATAATTTCGGGGAAATAATGCTGGCTTCCCCATCCACATGTCACTGATCGTCACGGACAGAACAGTCGTAAATTAAAAACCGAATTGCTCTAATTTCCAGCTCTCTATTTTCTACCTCGTCTATCTCATCAGACACGCGACCAAAACTGAATGACAAACTATGAGGGATTGAAACAATCCTCATGCAAAGATGTGCAGAAAACCTAAATAAGACCAAGGCAAGGATTGAAACAATCTTGCCAGCAAACAGCCCTTTTAAGGGTTTTTTTGTTATTTATTTAGGGTTTTTTTTTTGGGGGGGGGATCATTTGGAATTCCGGAAGGATAACCACATACCTCATAATCACATACGGCATCCTATCTCCCAGAAGAATGATGGATGACTCCCGGTTTTTCAAAACTAAACTGCTGGAGCTTTCTCCAATCCTTTTTTGTAACCGCTATGGTCATATACCGGGGCCGCTACCAAACCGGCGTTGCTGTTTGATTTTCTTTTCCCTTCTTCCCTTACATTTGCCATCGCACAAAATTATATTCTGACTCGCCACCATGGTGGAAATCAAACCTCTATCATCGCCAAGCTGGAACCGAATAAAGCCCACTCTCTAATAGTCTTAATGGTGTTGAGGGATTGTAAAATAAGGTTAACCGGGTCGCAAGGGATTGGTAAATCCCACATCCCTCGGCGCGCTAAAACCTTTCATTCATTCATAATGGCAGTTAAATGTACGAGTACATCTAAACGTGTCAGCATTAGTGTAGAAACACTTTATAATAATAATAACTCTTTGGCCAGCCGCTGATTCGTCGCGGTCCTCATAAGAGAAGGCCATCATTCCCCCTGCACCCCACCCCCTCTTCCCCTCCTCTCCTCCCAGCATTCAGATATAAACTGCTTAATAGTGTCCCTCACTTCCTCTTTTTCAATTTCTTCAATAAGCATTCCTACCCTCTCCCTCGTGTCCCCCTTCAGCCATCTATCCTTTGTTTCTTCACCCCACTTCTGCATTATTCTTCCAGTAAATTTTATTCTATGAGGTATATACTGTGGGCATTCCAAGAGAAAATGTTCCAGGGTCTCCACTACTCCAGAGTGGCACATTTGGCATCCCTTTTCCCCATCTCTCCCAATTTTTCCCCGAAGCTCCAGTGATCTTGATCTCAGTTTGAACAGCAGTGACCCTCCAAAGGTGCCATCTAGGTACTTCTCAAAAGCTGGCTTTTCTTTATATTGTAACCCCTGCAGTGATCTTTTCACGCTAACCCCTGCTCGCCAGTTTCGATTGCAGTCTTCCATGACTCTCTCTTTGACAAACCTTTTGCCTTCTTTCATTCCTACTTCTATGTTTGTGACCTCTATAGAGTAATTGTCCATTAGTTCCCTCACATGTTTTGACCACCCCGTTTCTATATTAGAATTCCAAATGGTATCGAGCATCAATTTACACCACCGGTTGTCAGGCAGGTTTCTCAAGTAGTTAAAGTAACACAGTTTTCCCAAATCTACCCTGTCCTTGATTTTCATCCACCCAAGCTCCCCCCTTACTGCTTCCAAAGCTGCAGCATTACTCGACCCTGTTATCCATCTGCCGGCATCATTCTGAGTACTTTCCAACTTCTTAATAACGGTTTGGTTTAATGGAATCACGTCCGTGCCATACGTTATACTTGGTAAACCCACCCTCTCCCACAGTGTTTTCCCCACAAAGACCTTATTGAAACTATTTTTCCCTAACAGTTTTAGTTGGTTCAGAATTCTTTTCCCCTTCAGGATCAGTTTGGCTGAGTAATTTCTGTACACCCCTCTTCCCGTTATATTTATGCTTACCCCTAGATACTCATACTCTCCCGTTTCTCCTACAGTGATTTGTTTGCTTTCCCCTTCGGGGATTGAGAACTCCCCCACTCTCCATCTCTTCGTCATATCTACCTTGCGTCCAACGGGTATTACCTTGCTTTTATTTTCATTTAGTTCGAGCCGCCAAGTGTTCCCATATCTACCAACAATTTCCAGCAGTTTCTCGAGCCCCTGTTCAGTTCTAGACATTAACACCATGTCGTCCGCAAAGAATAAGCCTGGTATCTTTATGTCTCCAACATTTACCCCCTCCGCACTCTGAAATAGTTCGTCCCCTAAATCTTTAACATACAATGCAAACAAAATCGGTGAAAAGATACACCCCTGCTTGAGGCCTATATCCATAGGGACTCGTTTTGTAGTGATACTCCCTAGACTGAGTTGGCTTTGCACATCTGTATACAGTGCTTTCATGATTCCCACAAAGTCACCCCCCAGTCCGATGCCCTCGAGCTTTCGCCACATACCTTCCCTCCACACTCGGTCGTACGCTTTTTTCACATCTAGAAATGCCAGAAACATCTTTTTCTTTTCAGCCTTTGTTGATTCTATCAGTTGGGTGAGTGTAAATAGGTGATCAGTGACTCTTCGTCCTTTCCTGAAGCCATTTTGAATTTCTCCTAAAAAACCTTTCTCTTCTATAACTTCCTCTAGTCTACCGTATATGACCTTACAGAATACTTTTCCGATGTTACTACTAACTGATATCCCCCTATAGTTATCTAGAACTTCCTTATCCCCCTTTTTGTGTATGAACGACACCTTACTTTCCCTCCACTCTCTGGGGACCTCTTGCTTTCGCAGAGCCAGGTTGAAAAGGTTTGTCAGGACTTCAATAAGTGCCTCCCCTCCATTTTTGAGGAATTCGTTCGGAATTTCATCAGTCCCTCCCGCTTTACCATTTTTTAATTTCGAGACCACGTTCCGCACTTCTTCTGCCGTTATTTCGCTACATACACGATTGGATAGGTTCTCCTCCACCAGTGTATTTCTTTTTGGTGGGGACCCACTGCCCCATCGCCTATCGTTTATCTTTTCCCAGTGCTTGACTAACTCTGAAGCGATACGGCCTTTATCTTCTGTACTTTCCCCATCCACTTTGATACTCTGCACACTACTTTTCCCCCGTTTATTTACCCAGTTCCAAAATACGTTTGAGCTCGAACCCCCCGTTTTCTTTATTGTTCTGGCAAGACTGCAATTGCGCTCCTTCCTATTATTATCCTTTATCTCATTCACCTTTTTCCGTGCCAGTTCATATTCTCCTTTCATTAGTCTCGTGTCATTGTTATCCACCCCTTTAAGCTTCCTACTTCTTCTGTAAGCAGCGCATTTTACCTTCCTTTCTTTTATAGCCTTTTTCAGTCCCTCGTTAACCCTGTATCCAAGCTCTCTCGTTGGGACCCTCACCCTTCCTATACACTCCTTCCCTGCCTCTGTTAGGCTATTTACTATGCCATCTGAAATACTCTGGACATTTGCATCCCTAGGTATACATTCAAGATTTGGTTTTAGTTTTTCCCGAAACTGTTTCCAGTCGACTCCTTGTTTTAGTCCCCAAACTTCCTTGAAGGTATTTCTGTCTCTATTCGTCTTTTTGCCCATAATCTTAACTGTTATCAGGTTGTGATCACTACCCATGTCATTTTTTCCCTCGTCATCTATTTCTACATCTATAACCTCCCTCCATATGCTAATGTCAGTGAGTATATAATCAATTATTGTTTTCTTATCGTTCCTCTCCCAGGTCCATTTACCCTTACATTTCGCATCCCTGTTCAGGATCTTTAAACCAAGCTCTTTTGATAGGTCCAACATCTTCCTCCCATTCGTGTTAATTTTCCCATCACCTCCCTGTATGCCCTCCTCCTTATCCCCGATGTGCCCATTGAAGTCCCCCATTAGGACAATACTGAACCCTCTGCTCCCAAGCTCTGTGATATTCGATCTAAGAGTTGTATATATTGAATCATTCCACTCGGGCTTACTTCCCTCCACTGCTAAGTATACAACACCAACGGCAACACTCCTGCTTCCTAACTTGATTTTTGCCCAGACTATTTCGTTGGATACTGGAATCTGAGTCCTTGCTTCTGTGAGATCTGTAATCAATGAGGGCTGTAATTCCTCTTTAGCGTAGATGCCAACACCCCCACCCCGTTTCTGACCCTCAGTTCGCCCAGCTCCTATCCACACGCAACCCTTCATCTGATCAACCCGCTCATCCCGTCGTATCCACGTCTCACTTAGACCCATTATATCAAACTCTCCTTCGTCCATCATTGTTGATATTTCGCTTACTTTCTTGTGCAGACCCTGGATGTTGCAGTACCCAAACTTAATGAATCTTTGTTTTTTTGTCATCACTGGCACATTATTATAACCCTGGTATGTCCCTGTATTGTGCATGTTTGTTGTTCTTCCTATGTTCCCAGCATTTGTGCCACTCTGGGTTACCGGCTGTGGTCCCCTACCCCCCTTTTCTCCAAAAAAGGCCCAGCCACCTGTAAGATTTTTTGGCCCAACAGGTCTGTACCCATCCTACTTAAATGCAATCCGTCTCGCCCATACAACTCTCCTTGTCCCCAGAATGAATCCCAGTGGTCAATGAAATGTACTCCCAAGTCTTTGCAGTGCTCTCCCAGCTCCTCGTTTAGTGCCATAATCCGCGAGTTCCTCTCATTCCCACCACCCATAACGGGGAGCACCCCTGAAACGATGATCCGAGCATTCCTGCTAAGTAGCTTACTAATTAGGTCCTTGTATGTGTCCACCAAACGAACTGATTTCCTCTCCCTGATGTTATTGGACCCCACATGTAATACCACTACCGGATCAGGCCCCGACCCAGCTACAATACCGTCCACTCTATCCCTCAGGTCCTCCACTTTAGCCCCCGGAAAGCACAGAACTGTTCTATTTTTACTGTCCGGACCACAGACAACCTTGTCGATCCCCCGAACTATGCTACTTCCCGCAACCACCAACTTACTTTTGGACCTCGCCCTATTTATCTCCTCTAGTCTCCTATTGTTTACAGCGTCCTCTTCCTCTCCAACAGCCCCACTCGGAATCAATATCGGTATCGGTATCTTTGAACTAGGATTACTCCTATCCTTGTCCCTCCGTCTCTTTCCAGGCCCTGAGCTACCTGGACTACTCCCCTGGTCTTCCCCCGGATCCCTCCTCCTTTTTCCTGGCCTAGACCCCAAGCTACTATCTGTTGCAACTACCTCCATCTCCCCCTCTGTCTCTTCCGAATCGAGCACATCAAATCTGTTTCTGGTGCTGCACTCCCCACTGCCTTTGGACTTTACACCCCTATCTACCTGCTTCTCTGGCCCCCCTTTCCTACCACTTTTGATAGTCCACGCCAAACGCTTTACAGCATTGCTCCGGCCTGGGCCCCCCTCATCTGTCCTACGTACTTTTCTAGCAGCCCCCACCTCATCACCTACCTCATTCACATCAAAGGTTCTACCCCCATGTTTCCTCTTGGAACCACCGACAACCTTCCATCCTTCTCGGAAAGCCACTTTCACAGGCGTAACTCCAGACAGCCCCGCCCTACCAAGTTTTCCCTTCAGCTCAGCAATCTCCCCCTCAAACTTAACAATTGTCTCAAGTAGGCGGAGGATTTCCTGACAGTTTGCACATACCTCTCCACATCCCACCGAGCGACAGTCCCCATACATCATAGAACACTGTTTACAAACTTCAAGCCCAATATCGCCATCGGTGGCCCCACCAACCCGGCTCCGACCGACACCCCCAGTGACCTCTGTCTGCACACCAATACTTACCCCGTTGGCACCGTTGACCTGGACCGCGATATTACACGAATTAACCTCCATACTTACCTCCGTCTGAACAGACTTGCTCGCCATCATCAAGACAAAATTACGCGATCGGACAGGGAAAACTGTACACACGCGACAAAAGGCAACAAGACGAACCGTTCGACAACTTAGCGCTCACGGTTTTATTTAAGACCTCCTAACTTTGTCCCAGTTACTATACTAAACTAACTCCCCACAAATTTGAATAAAATAACCTGAAAATGAAATATATATGATTAGTAAACAATAAAAATACTTAATTTCGATTCGTAACCAAGGAGACTTCTTCTGTGTACTTCATAGTCATCTGCGTATGTGTACATGTATATATGGTAGTTATTAATGTAAAATAATCTGAGGACTTAAGGGTTTATACCCCTTTCATCTGCAGCAGGGAAAACTCAATTCCAATACAACTTATTTGTAAGTTCTTCCATAGAGGATGAAAGGATGAATTTATTTGTAGGAAATAGTATACATACACGTGAGCAATTACATAATTGTGAAGACACCTACACTATGGGATGATTGGGAAGGAAGAAAATGAATACAGTGTTACGTGTGAATTGTGCAAAATCACCGTATTATATCTCCCTTGGGCGGTAACGTGTAAATATATGTTCCCCGTTTCATGTTGTTCCCCGTATCCGAGTCTTATCGGAATAGGGATTTATGTATATTGTAAGTATGGTCAAAATTACAGGTGGATTATAACGCGGAATAACGCGGAAAATATCTCCACTTGTTATCGCCCAAGGAAAATATGATACAGTATTCTTTGTCCATAACTTACACTTGAATACGTGAAATGCGGAACATATCTTTACTTGTTGCCACCCAAGGAAGATATAAAACGGCGATTTTATAAATGGGTTCATGATTAGGAGCTAGGCGGCCACTTGCCAAATAATAAATCTACCTGTAAGACGTACGCGTATCTCGATCAATTTTATAATTCCAACTTAACAATTAGGATAAGCGTGACGCTAAATTTTACGTTCCCATGACGCGATACACATTTCAACGTGAATACCAAGAGTTTGTTGAGATGGACACATCCGAAAGATTCATATTCCAAATGAGAAACAATGTGCCACAGCTGTGCGGTATCATCCGTAATATGACCCAGCAATTGTTAAAACAACGAAAACAAGTTTTGTCAATCTGACACCAAGAAGTGACATTAACAATATTACATTACAACAACTATAAGCCTTAATATTTGCGTTTGCGTTTGTCATTCGGAATTAGTATTGTTTTGTGTTTCTATTTATGTTGATTTTGTATATACAAAGCAATCTGCCTTTGTTCTGGTGTATTTGCTTAATAAATCTTATCTTATCTTATCATTGGTACGGCACTTAACGTAACGGAATAGTCAAGAATGAAAGTCGCTTAGTAGGAAGTAATCTTCCGAGCATGACCGCCAATTGACGAAATTATATAAAATATTTGATGAAGTGTATATATATATATATATATATATATATATATATATATATATATATATATATATATATATATATATACACACACTTCATCAAATATTTTATATAACTTCGTCAAATTGCCGTCATGCTCGGAAGTTTACTTCCTTCTAAGCGGCTTTCATTTTTGACTAATACTTATTCCGTTACGTTAAGTTCCGTACCAATGTGTATCGCGTCATAGGAACGTAAAATTTAGCGTCACGCTGATCCTAATTGTTGAATGGGAAGTATAAAATCAAGAACCCGTCTATAAAATCGCCGATGCATATCTTCCTTGGGTGGCAACAAGTAAAGATATGTTCCGCATTACACGTTTTTCACTGTTTTTAATTGTAAATTATGGACAAACAAGACCGTATCATATCTTCCTTAGGTGGTAACGAGTGGAGATATATTCCGCGTTATTGCGCGCATTTTTTGTTCTCAGCCTAAGAATTAGAAGCATTCAATCATTTATCTCAACCTCGCCCTGGTAACAGAGGCAGAAGCGAGTTCGCAGGCAGTATTCACACATTCAACCATTCCTTGACCCGAATTGTTCAAACGCGTTGTTCTCCATATTCAAGTGTATTGCTTGTAAACCACCGTATCATATCTCCCTTGGGTGGTAAAGATATGTTCCCCGTTTCATGTTGTTCCCCGTATCCGAGTCTATTACGCGCAAAATAACTGTATCATATCTTCCTTGGGTGGCAACAAGTAAAGATATGTTCCGCGCTTCAATTTGCTTTTTGTATTCAAGTGTAAATTATGAAAAAATACCGTATATCTTCCTTGGGTGGCAACAAGTAAAGATATGTTCCGCGTTATTACGTAAAAAACAAATATGAATTAGACACTATTTCTAAAACCTCGCCCTGGTAACAGAGGCAGAGGCAAGTAAGTTCGTATACCGTATTCACACATCCAAACACTCCTTGGCCCGAATCATTCAATCATTTAAAAGCGCGCCTCCATATCTCCGCCCCAGTACCCAACCCGCGTCAATCAGACATCAATACCGCTGATGGAAAATATAATTTTTTTATACCCTCCTTGCGTAGTAATAACCCCCTCCCCCCCCCCCGGACGATCCTTCCAGGGTGTGTAAATGTCTTGTACCCACCCACTATTGCAGCATATATATGCCCTCCACCACTGATCTAAGGGCAATCCCTCCTATAATGTCTACACCGACAATCGTAGGCTAGGGTTCCATACTCCCCCCCCCCCCCCCCCCCCACACACCACATACACATGATGTACGCACTGACATATACCAAATGATCATAATCTCACAACATATACACGCTATGTTCAACACCAATGCGTGTTTAGGTGTAATTGCTCTGTACACTAATTTATATCCCCCCCGCCCCCCCCCCCCCCTCCCCCCCGTTCAGCAAGTTTATAAATGAGAATATTTGGAATTATTCTTGTCTATTGAGCCCATTGGGTTCTAGTGTTTGAAGTTTGTTAATCCAAAATGCTTCACGACCCCTCCTGTAAGCTGTATTTTGTTTATTAATTTGTTCAATCCCAATAATCCTAAAATTGTTTATACTATGGTTTTTCGTCAGAAAATGATGTGGTATCGGTTCATCCATAACCTTAAGTTTTATTCTACTCAGGTGGTTTTGCATTCTCTCATACAATTTTGTCCCCGTCTCTCCCACGTACACAACTTCATTGCACTTGTCGCAGAAAATCCCATATATCACATTCTAGGACATGCAGGTGATTTTTTTTCCTATGTGGTAGGCCGTCCCGTTCTTGTCTGCGAATTGTTTTGTTTGGAGCATAAACCCACAGATTGCACATTTTCTCTCGCATCTATCAGATCCCGTCCCTTGATTGTTGAACATTTTATTATGCTTGCTGTGGACTATGATATCTCCCAAATTTTTCAATCTTTTGTACGAAATCAGGGGAGGTTTTTCGAATGCCAACTTCATGCGTTTTGAGCGGTGTAAAATGGGCATTCGCTCCCGCGTTATTTTCCCGATGTCGGGGAGGCGCCGCGAGTAGGTGACCACAAACGGGACTTTTTCGCCGGTTGATTTGTTGGATCGTTTTTCAAGTAACTGTTTGCGCTGGATTTGATCGACCTTTTCTAGTTGTTCGCTTACAAACTTTTCATCGTAACCTCTGGCATGCAGGTGTTGTTTTATATCATTTTTGTGGCATTCATATTCAGCCCTATCGGAACAAATTCTTTTTACTCTTGAAGCTATTCCATATGGTATCGCTCTTTTAGTGTTGATTGGGTGATCTGACTTAGCGTGTAGGTATTGATGCGTGTCCGTGGGTTTTGTATATAAACCGGTTTTAAGAAATCCGTCTTCAATTTTGACTATCGTGTCTAAGAATTCTATCTCATTTTCAGACCACCTTAAATCAACCTGTATTCTTGGATGTATCGTATTTGCCAAAGAATGATATTGTTTCAGAGACTCCAACCCATGCGTCCATACTCCCCAGATATCATCAACGTACCGTACCTGTTCAAGGGGGTGTAACTTCGATGCTTTTGACAGTTTCTCTTCCCATTCACCCATATATGTGCACGCATAATTCATCCCTAATCGCGAGCCTATTGCAACGCCGTCGGTTTGTAAATAATGTCTTCCTTTAAATGAAAAATTGTTGTTGTCCAAAACAGTTTCTATTAGTTTAAGACCTATCTCTGTTGGGAATAATTTTCCTTTAGAGTTTTCTAGTGCTTTTTTACATGCTAATATACCTTCATTACGTGGGACGCTTGGATATAGTTTCTTGACGTCCATATAGTACATTATGCTGTTTTCAGGGAGTGGTTGGGGTATACTGTCCAGTCTGTTCAAGAAATGTGTGGTGTCGCGTATGTAGGATGGTAATGACTCAACGTGTTGTTTTAATTCAGACTCCATCACTTCTGCTATTTTCTCTGTTGGGTGGTTTATTCCCGAAATTATTGTTCTTAAAGGGGCTTCATTTTTATGCATTTTGGGGTTACCTTTTACTCTACCAGCCTGTGGCTGCTTAGGTATCATGTACGCTAATACTTTTTGTCTATCAGTTTGTTTTTTTCTAGTTTTTTGAGTTGGCTTTTAATCCTGTTTGTTATTTTCTCTGTCAGATTTACAGGTACTTCTTTGTATGTTGTTTGGTCCCCCAATTCCATCAAGATCTCATTTTCATATTTACTTGCATCCAAAACGGTTATTCCAGACCCTTTATCGGCTGGTCGCACGACTATTGTATTATCATTTAACAACTCCTTCAGAGCCTTCTCTTCCATTTTTGTTATGTTGTTTCGCACGCGTTTTTTTATGCCCTTCAAAATATCTTCCCGTACTATCTCTAAATAAAGGTCAAGGTGCTTATCTCTACCTTCTTTAGGGGTCCACGGGTTACTCTCTTTAAATTTATCATTAATATATTGCTGTTTATTGTCTAGGAAATACTCACATAGTCGCATTCTTCGCTCCCATTCTTTTATCTCAACGATAAGGTTCGCTATATCCAAAGTTCTTTCCGTTGGGACAAACTTGAGACCCCTTTTAAGTAATGTTCTTTGGTGTTTTGTTAGTTTCTTACCGGATAAATTAAACACGTTATTTTGCTGATTTATTTTAGTTTCGTTGTGTAGAATTTTACTCTTTATATCTACATACATGTTATTTTCATCATCGCTCATATTCTTAACTTCTACAGATTCATCCTTTATGGAGGGTTTCTCAGACTTTTTGTCGGTAATTTGTTTTGTATAACCCCGGGGATTCACAGATTCGTCCTTCTTGGAGGGTTTCTTAGACTTTTTGTCGGTAATTTTTTTGGAATAACCCCGGAGATTCAGTTTTGTTTCATCCCTACGGAACGCGGAAATATTTTGTGACTGCAAGTATTTGTATTTGATTGTTTTAGGCCCATTTGTCTTTTTCATACTTCCAATCATTTGTGCAACCTGAAAATGAGAATCATTCAAAAAGAGATAGAAATTTAATTCATTTGTACTCACCGGTTTTTCAGGTTCGAATCGCACCCACCTGTAATTTTGACCATACTTACAATATACATGAATCCCTATTCCCAGCATATTCACCAAACCTATTATATCCTCATCTGTTGCCCAGCTCTCAATACTACCATTCGTTTTTGATCTGTTTCTAATGAATCCTGATACTGGCCCATCTATATATTTAGACATTATTTCCGCGTGATTTTCCACATACTCCATTACTCGTTTCCGTATTACATGATGATATTCCTCATCGCCTGTACAGATTTTGCTGATGCATCTATAAAAACAATTTCCATCAGCTCTAACATTTTGCAATCCAAACCCTTGCCTTCTCAGTTCAATGTTGTGTGTTGCGATATCAGTGTGGCTGGGAAGTTTCTTCTGTAATTTTATTCCTAATACTTTTAACACATTATTTATTTCCAACAGCGATACATTCTTTCCAGGTAGGTCGGTACCGTCTGAATCACCCAGTCCCGCTATCTTCTTATCTTTTGTTCTTTCAGTAAGGACTTGGATTTTATCACCATGGTTCTTTATTATCTTCAGAATTGCCTCTTTATCCGAGATGTTGAAACGGGAATTTATCGAATTTTCTAACTTCGCGAACTCATCCCTCAGAAGACCCAACTGTTCCTCGAATTCTAATCGCGTAATATCTACCAGTCTCTCTGATGTTTCATTTAAAAGGTTTTCATATTCCGATTTTCGTCTTCCACTGACATCCGATGTCATATTCCATTTCACTTTGAATCCTCGCGGTATTATATTTTCCTCCTGGCATTTTCTAAGAAATTTTATGTGTGATTCGCGTTTGTTCATTTTTTCAATTAGTTTCCGTCCCACATTGCAGACCGTCTTCCCTTTTCGCGATAATTCCTGAAAATCCGATTTTATACGTTCCTTTCGCGCATTACTTGGTACGACATCTTTCCTTGGAATTCTTTTAGTCGGCATAAACATACACTTCATCAAATATTTTATATAACTTCGTCAAATTGCCGTCATGCTCGGAAGTTTACTTCCTTCTAAGCGGCTTTCATTTTTGACTAATACTTATTCCGTTACGTTAAGTACCGTACCAATGTGTATCGCGTCATAGGAACGTAAAATTTAGCGTCACGCTGATCCTAATTGTTGAATGGGAAGTATAAAATCAAGAACCCGTCTATAAAATCGCCGATGCATATCTTCCTTGGGTGGCAACAAGTAAAGATATGTTCCGCATTACACGTTTTTCACTGTTTTTAATTGTAAATTATGGACAAACAAGACCGTATCATATCTTCCTTAGGTGGTAACGAGTGGAGATATATTCCGCGTTATTGCGCGCATTTTTTGTTCTCAGCCTAAGAATTAGAAGCATTCAATCATTTATCTCAACCTCGCCCTGGTAACAGAGGCAGAAGCGAGTTCGCAGGCAGTATTCACACATTCAACCATTCCTTGACCCGAATTGTTCAAACGCGTTGTTCTCCATATTCAAGTGTATTGCTTGTAAACCACCGTATCATATCTCCCTTGGGTGGTAAAGATATGTTCCCCGTTTCATGTTGTTCCCCGTATCCGAGTCTATTACGCGCAAAATAACTGTATCATATCTTCCTTGGGTGGCAACAAGTAAAGATATGTTCCGCGCTTCACTTTGTTTTTTGTATTCAAGTGTAAATTATGAAAAAATACCGTATATCTTCCTTGGGTGGCAACAAGTAAAGATATGTTCCGCGTTATTACGTAAAAAACAAATATGAATTAGACACTATTTCTAAAACCTCGCCCTGGTAACAGAGGCAGAGGCAAGTAAGTTCGTATACCGTATTCACACATCCAAACACTCCTTGGCCCGAATCATTCAATCATTTAAAAGCGCGCCTCCATATCTCCGCCCCAGTACCCAACCCGCGTCAATCAGACATCAATACCGCTGATGGAAAATATAATTTTTTTTATACCCTCCTTGCGTAGTAATAACCCCCTCCCCCCCCCCCCCCCACCGGACGATCCTTCCAGGGTGTGTAAATGTCTTGTCCCCACCCACTATTGCAGCATATATATGCCCTCCACCACTGATCTAAGGGCAATCCCTCCTATAATGTCTACACCGACAATCGTAGGCTAGGGTTCCATACTCCCCCCCCCCCCCCCACACCACATACACATGATGTACGCACTGACATATACCAAATGATCATAATCTCACA